>JARGCV010000739.1:35000-192500 GCA_034064705.1 Bothrops alternatus | reverse complement strand
TATTGGCCAAGTGTGACTGGACACACAAGGAATTTGTAAAATTAAATTAAATTCATCAAAAATATTAAATTTTAAAAAGGAAAAAGACCGCAGAAACAGAAAAGAGAAATTAGGTATGGAAAAAGTTTTAGAAGGTAGATGAATCTCCCAAGAGAATGAATGGAAAATAGACACAATAAAATAGAAAATGTTTGGAATAAAGTGACAAGAATTATTTTTCTGCCAGAGAAACATGCACACAAGACAACCATTACTACAAAAATAATAATAATAAATAAGAGTGAGAGATGTTACACAATGTAACCTATATATAATGTATTCAAAGAGAGCAGGGAATGTTTCAGCCTGAAAGAAGACAAGAAAATTGGAGAGATTTTCATGGAAATCAAAATTGTTCTGGCAGTGAAGAAGAAAGGCTGAAGAGCTCCAGAAGAGCAAAGGATTTTAAAATAAAAGGGATGAAATTATTTGGCATGAAGCTGAAAAGCAATATTTTAATTAGAAAATATTGTGACACACTGAGAGTTGAAATGCCTCCTATACATGTTGGGTGGAAGGGGGAAAAACAAAATGATGAAAAGGGAGTCATACCGTATATGCGGTTGGAAAGTGGAAAACGGCCACGCTGCAGGCATTGAATATGTAGCTGGAGAACTGTTAACATGTGGACATGGTTTGCTTGTGGGGATCACTGCGCGAACATTTCATCTTTTTTGTGAAAGCTGCATCACAAGCCTGTTATTGGGAAGAGTGCCATCACTGTGCCCTAAACAAAGAAAAAGCTAGCAAGAATGAACGCAAAAATACACGGAGATTAGTTTGTAGAGCAGGCTATCCTTGGTGACTGACAGAATTCTGATTCAGACGATACAAAAGGATGACAATAAGCACATGATAGGTCAGGCAGCACTCTGAAAAGTAGGCAAGAGCAGGCAAAAATACATTGCACTTAAATTTACCATATATATTCATGGACAAGCTGAGAATTAGCTGCCAAAACAACCACCCGACAAACTGGGTTTGGCTTATCTGCAGATGGGCTTCTCTGCGAGGATATACGTTAAACTATACACCCCCATATGGGGGTGTGATGGTTCAGCTATTAAAGACGCTGAGCTTGTTAGGTGAAAAGCTAGGCTAGAGACCTGAGCACCACATAAGGGCTGAGCTCCCATTCCTTGCTCCAGCTCCTGCCCATCTGGCAGTTCGAAAGCAGGCAAATGCGAGTAGATAAACAGGTACCACTTTAGTGGGAAGATAACAGAGTTCGGTACACCTTGGCATTTAGTCATGCTAGCCCAGGGGTAGGCAACCTTGGCTTATGACTCGTGGACTTCCAGAATTCCTGAGCCAGCATGGCTCAGCTTGGAAACCTCTCCCTTTCCCCTCAGCATGGCTGGCTCAGGAATTCTGGGAGTTGAAGTCCACGAGTCCTAAAAGAGCCAAGGTTGCCCACACCTGTGCTAGCCACATGAACACGGAAATGTCTTTGGACAACGCTGGCTCCCTCGGCTAGGAAACAGAGATGAGAGCCGCCCCTTAGAGTCGGACATGACTAGCTAGTGAAATCTTTACCTATATACTCCATACATACTCGCAGATAAGCTCAAGCGCAGATAAGCAGACCCTTGAATTTTTAACAAAAACACCATGAAAACAATGTGCCAGTGATGAATAAGCCAATTGTGAATATTGAAACGTATGAAAATTTTGAGCGTATTTGGCTTTTCTGCAGGTGATGGTTATTATTTTCACAAATAACTCAAAGCAGTGGACATATCCGACACATCTTCCTCCTATTTTTCCCACAACGATCCTGTGAGGTTGGTTGAGCTGAGAGAGAATGACTAGCCCAAAGTCACCCAGCCAGCTTTCATATCTAAGGTCAGTGTTGAACTCACAGTCTCCTGGTGATTGGTCCAAAGTCACTCAGCCATTTTACATGCCTTACGCATGACTAGAACTCACAGACTCCTGGATATTGGCTGAAAGTCACTCAGCTGGCTTTCATGCCTAAGGAGTGACCAGAACTCACAGTCTCCTGGTGATTGGCCCAAAGTCACCTAGCTTTCATGTCTAAGGCAAGACTTGAACTCAGGTCTCTGGTTTTCTAGCCTGGTCTCTTAACCACTAGATTTTTCAGGTTGCTCATAATATAAGCCCCACCCCCAAAATAAGCCCCAGTTAAGATTGTCAGCCGGACAGACGCATTTGGTACCGTGTTTCCCCAAATATAAAGCCCTAACTGGAAAGTAAGCCCTAATGCAGGGGTCTTCAAACTTGGCCCTTTTATGACCTGTCGACTTCAACTCCCAGAATTCCTCAGCCAGCATGCCTTATAGCAGACATGTCAAACACAAGGCCCGGGGGCCGGATACAGCCCGCAAAGTGGTTTCATGTGGCCCGCGAAGCCATCCTGGAAACAGTGAGGGAACGGCCCCCGCTGCCGTGGTCCTGGCCCAGGCCGCCCGGGAGCCAATGTACAATTTTGTGGTGGCCATCTTGGCACTTGCCCCGGTGGACCATGCCTTGGCACTTGCCCCGGTCCCACCCCCTTCTGCCAGAGACCCTCAGATCTGTCCCAACTCCTGCCCAGGCCCCCACAGGCCCCCTTGACGCGAACGATGTAGAGCTGGCCACGCTCACCCAGTAGGCCACACTCACTCCATCCATGCCCACCCAGTAGGCTGCACCCACCCTGGCCACACCCACCCCCCCCAGGGCAACTGCAATGCTGATGCAGCCCTCTTGAAATTGAGTTTCACACCCCTGCCTTATAGCATGCCTGGCTGAGGAATTCTGGGAGTTGAAGTCCACAAGTGATAAAAGGGCCAAGTTTGAAGACCCCTGCACTAGACCAACCACAGACTTCCCCAGAGCTACTTACAATGCAGTTTCAGAGTTCTAAAAGCTACACCTCCACGCAGTTACATGATCACATTTAAGATCTTTACTGTCCCTACTAAGAGACAAGGCATCTCCCCGGGCACCGGGTGTCTGTGTTTGTGTTAATTCACCATTCATGTTTGCACATTTAAATTTGACCCTCAACTGACAGGAATGTTAAAGTGGGAGAAAGACAGACAAGAGGAGGAGAAACATCTAGGTTTATTTAAAGAAGTCCCAGTAGCAAGCAGACTCTTTTATCGTGGCCTGCCAACCCAAGCATTTGAGGAATTTGGAATCCGAATTTGGATGGAAAACATAGCCAGCTTCCCACTCAACGTCTTCTGCCGTTGATCCTGGAACATTCCTTCTCATTGACAGAGGAACAGCTCAGCTGAGCGATGGATGCTAGGTGCGTGTGCCTAAGAAATATTCTGCTTAGCTCAGCATCTTCCAGGATTAGATCAGTGGAGTTGAGTTTTCCAAAATCCTTTCCACACCCTTCTCCTGGAAATGAATCACCCAGAAGGTCATGGAGAGGTTCCCGCTGCAACATTTCCAGACTTTCTAATTGCTCCTCTTTATCCAGGATCTGCAGAAACAAAAGCAAGTTGACAATTTGTGGTACAGAAAGCTGTCAACTGACAGCCAGTTGCTTAATGGCTGTTGGTAAGACCACACTTGGAACACTAGTTTTAGTCACCCCGCTGTAACAAAGACATTCAGAGTGAGAAAAGAGTGCAGAGAAGAGAAACGAAGAGGATTAAGGGACTGGAGGCTAAAACATCTAAAGAACGGTTGCAGGAATTGGGTATGTCTAGTTTAATGAAAGGAAGGACTAGGGGAGACATGATAGCAGTGTTCCAGTATATCAGGGGCTGCCCCAAAGAAGAGGGAGTCAAGCTATTCTCCAAAGCGCCTGAAGGCAGGACAAGAAGCAACGGGTGGAAACTAATCAAGGAGAGAAGCAACCTGGAACTAAGGAGAAACTTCCTGACAGTTAGAACAATTAATCAGTGGAACGACTTGCCTCCAGAAGTTGTGGGTGCTCCAACACTGGAGGTTTTTAAGAAGAGATTGGAGCATTTGTCTGGAATCATACAGGGTGTCCTGCTTGAGCAGGGGGTTGGACTAGAAGACCTCCAAGGTCCCTTATTCTGTTCAGAGTTACAACAGTGATGAAAAAAAGGCCTTGGGCTTACAATCCTTGCAGCATCCCCATGGTCATGGGATCAAAATTCAGGCACTTGGTAACCGGCAGGTATTTACGATGGTTGCTCTGCCCCGGGGTCATGTGATCACTCTTTGCGACCTTCCCAGGGCACTTCCCACGAGCAAAGCCAATGGGAGAAGCTGAATTCATTGCATAACCACAGCGTAAAAGGTCATAAAATCAGGTGCAACTCACTTAGCAACCCCATTGCTTACTGACAGAAGTGTTGTTGTAAGTCGAGGAGTCCTTGTGTTCCCCATCTGAACTAAAGGTTTTACATCACATTTTTTCATTTCTATGCAGCTCAAGGCATGAGTCTTTGCCTTCCTTCCTTCCTTCTTTCCTTCCTTCCTTCCTTCCTTCCTTCCTTCCTTCTTTCCTTCCTTCCTTCCTATTTTTTCTTCCTTAATTCCTTTTCCTCCTTAATTCCCTTCCACCACTTACACTTCTTCCTTCCTTATTTCCTTCCTTATTTCCTTTCTTCCTTCCTTCCTTTGTTCCTTCCTTCCTTCCTTCCTTCCTTCCTTCTTTCTTTCTTTCTTTCTCTTTCCTTCCTTCCTTCCTTCCTTCCTTTCCTTCCTTCCTTCCTTCCTTCTTTCTCTTTCTTTCCTTCCTTCCTTCCTTCCTTCCTTCCTTTTCTTCCTTAATTTCCTTCCACTACTTCTCTCTTTCCTTCTTTCCTTCCTTCTTTCTTCCCTCCCTCTCTCCCTCCCTCCCTCCCTCCCCCATCTCACAATTAAAACAACAAAACCAAACAATCAAAGCCATTAGAAACAAAAACAATAAAATCGCAGGAGAGTGCATTCCAAGCTTACAAACAATAAAACCGCTTAGCAGGCTCCATACTTCCCTGGGATCCCAAAATCCAAAGTCAGCACCAGGCTTTAATCAGACCCCCCAGGAGAATGGTGGACAGTGTAGGAGAAGGAATGGCAGGAGTGGAGTAAAAAAAGGGAATCAGCCTAGAATCTCTATGTAGCCACAAGCAAAAACTAAGTCCCATCTCCCTTGAGTGCCATTGACCCTTATCTAACTCTAGCCAAGTTGAGAAGAGGCTTCGGCATAGGCTTTTAGCAATAAATCGGTTGAATTGGACCTTCGCATATGGACCTGGTCTTCCCTACTTGACTGACAAGATATACAACATACCCCTCTGGCTGACCCTGATGCTATCGGATGTGCTGACTTTCCAGGACCATGCAGAGACCTCAAGAACCTCAAAGGCCTGGAGACTAAAACATATGAAGAACAGCTGCAGGACTTGGGTTTGGCCAGTCTAAAGAAAAGAAGAAATAGGGGAGACATGATAGCAGTATTCCAGTATCTGAGAGGCTGCCACAAGGCGGGGGGGGGCAGGTTGTTCACCAGAGCACCAGAGGGAAGGACAAGAAACAATGGTTGGAAACTGACCAAAGAGAGAAGCAACCTGGAATTAAGGAGAAACTTCCTGAGGAAGTGAGGACAATCAACCAGTGGAACAGCTTGCCTCCAGAAATCGTGAGTGCTCCATCACTGGAGATTTTTAAGAAGAGACTGGACAGCCACCTGTCTGAGATGGTTTGGGTTCTCCTGCTTGAGCAGGGGGCTGGACTAGAAGACCTCTAAGGTCCCTTCCAGCTCTATTCTATTCATCAACTGTTTTTCTCTGCAAAGTCCTCATGAAATTGCCTTCCTTTCACCCCCATCGCATAGCTCGGACAACTTAAAGCAATCTTAACTTCTTCTAAGCTTTTCATTTTCTCCCTACACAATTTTTGGCATGGACGCTCTCAGGCAACACTTCACTGACCATTCAGTTGTTGACACAATCAGAGACGAGATCTATTCGGCTTTTCGCGCCCTGCCCGTTTTGGTTGGTGCTGTGAGAAAAAAAGCAAAGAGGGGTCCCTGGTATTCGCTGAGCTTGGCTGTTTTCTTGGCTGTTTTCGTTATGCGAACTAGGCTGCATCCTCAGCGCTAGTTTGAGGAACGAGGAAACGTCTGCAGCAATAATAATAATAATAATAATAATAATAATAATAATAATAATAATAATAATAATAATAATAATAATAATAATAATAATAATAATAATAATAATAATAATAATGTTGGAAGGGACCTTGGAGGTCATCTAGTCCAACTCCCTGCTCAGGCAGGTAACCCTATACCATTTCGGACAAATGGCCGTCCAGTCTCTTCTTAAAAACTTCCAGTGTTGGAGCATTCACCACTTCTGGAGGCAGGTTGTTCCACTGATTAATTTTCTAACTGTCAGGAAGTTTCTCCTTAGTTCTAGGTTGCTTCTCTCCTTGATTAGTTTCCATCCGTTGCTTCAGGTGCTTTGGAAAATAGCTTGACTCCCTCTTTTTTGGGGCAGCCCCTGAGATATTGGAACACTGCTATCATGTCCCCCTCGTCCTTCTCTTCATTAAACTAGACATACCCAATTCCTGCAGCCATTACTTATATGTTTTATCCTCCAGTCCCCTGATCATCTTTGTTGCTCTTCTCTGCACTCTTTCTAGAGTCTCAACATCTTTTTTACATCAGGGTGACCAAAACAGGATGCAGTATTCCAAGTGTGGCCTTACCAAGGCCTTGTAAAGTGGTATTAACACTTCACGTGATCTTGATTCTATCCCTCTGTTAATGCAGAAAACATCCAAGGTGAGAGAGCACCAAGGACCCCTGATTTCAACCCTAAGCTACAAACATTCGCCTTTAAAGATCAAAGACTCGCCCTCTGAGAATCCTCTATCTGTGTCGGGGTGTCTGCAGTGTCTGGTCAGAAAAATCAAAATCAGAACAAGATGAAGTGGCATTCTATCATGCTTGGTGGACATGTAAAAAAAAGGTCTTAAAAAATTAGATTCAAATACACACATTGACAGATGGCAGAATAAGAGAGTTGGAAGGGGAATGGTGACATGAGATCCATTGCTTGCAAGGTCTAAATTGCAAATTCAGTTGGTTATTTGGTCCCGGGAAGAACACAATCATTCAGCTGGAAAACAGAATAGAATAACAGAACCGGTAGGGACCTTGGAGGTCTTCTAATCCAACCCCCTGCTCAGATAGGAGACCCTGTACCACTCCAGACAAATGGCGGTCCAATCTCTTCTTTAAAATCTCCAGTGATCAAACACCCACAAGCCCTGGAGGCAAAACATTCCACCAATTGTCTTCACTGAAAGGAAATGTCTCCTTAGTTCTAGACCAGGGGTAGGCCACCTTGGCTCTTTTATGACTCGTGGACTTCAACTCCCAGAATTCCTGAGCCAGCCATGCTGAGGGGAAAGGGAGAGGTTTCCAAGCTGAGCCAGGCTGGCTCAGGAATTCTGGGAGTTGAAGTCCACAAGTCATAAAGCGGCCTAGGCCAGGGGTAGGCAACTTTGGCTCCTTTATGATTCGTGGACTTCAACTCCCAGAATTCCTGAGCCAGCCATGCTGAGGGGAAAGGGCAAGGTTTCCAAGTTGAGCCAGGCTGGCTCAGGAATTCTGGGAGTTGAAGTCCACGAGTCATAAAGCGGCCTAGGCCAGGGGTAGGCAACTTTGGCTCTTTTATGACTCGTGGACTTCAACTCCCAGAATTCCTGAGCCAGCCATGCTGAGGGGAAAGGGAGAGGTTTCCAAGCTGAGCCATGCTGGCTCAGGAATTCTGGGAGTTGAAGTCCACGAGTCATAAAGCAGCCTAGGCCAGGGGTAGGCAACTTTGGCTCTTTTATGACTCGTGGACTTCAACTCCCAGAATTCCTGAGCCAGCCATGCTGAGGGGAAAGGGCAAGGTTTCCAAGCTGAGCCAGGCTGGCTCAGGAATTCTGGGAGTTGAAGTCCACGAGTCATAAAGCAGCCTAGGCCAGGGGTAGGCAACTTTGGCTCTTTTATGACTCGTGGACTTCAACTCCCAGAATTCCTGAGCCAGCCATGCTGAGGGGAAAGGGCAAGGTTTCCAAGCTGAGCCAGGCTGGCTCAGGAATTCTGGGAGTTGAAGTCCACGAGTCATAAAAGAGCCAAGGTTGCCTACCCCTCACCTACGTTGTATCTCTCCTTATGTTTTTATGCTTCCTTCTGTTACTTCTTCTCCTGCCCTCAGGTATTTTGGAGAACAGGTGAGACAACAAACAGCAGTGTACATTGATCATGAACAACGTTCAACAGTGAACGTTGATACAGAGCACTTTGAACATTCAAATGAAGCAGAACACTTCCTTTTGGGATTGATGGATACACGGTTAGAAAAATGGCATAGAAATTTATTTCTAGAGAGGATTACTGCGGTGAAGATTATTGCATGGAGAAAGATGGAAAGATTCTTTATTACTCACCATGGAGAAACAGGTGGTGAAATTGACAGAACGGGCTGAGATGATTAATCTGGCTTCTTTGATTAGAGAAAGGCCATTATTGGCATTGACTGGAAACCTTTTGTGGATCTTTTATGTAAAAAAAAGAACATGTTTTTGTATGTTGCTAGAAAGAATAAGTTATAAAAAGGAGACATTTCTGATGTAATGTTAGAGAGAGAAGGTTGATAAGAATTGTATGTATAATTGCTGAGAGGAAGATTGGAAATCATTCATCCATCCATCCATCCATCCATTCACTCAATCACCCATCCATTAACTCATTCATTCATTCATTCATTCATTCATTCAGTCAGTCAGTCAGTCAGTCAGACAGATAGACAGACAGACAGTCATTTATGTTTTCTGGTTTTTTACTTTGTTTTTATTTTTTCTGCCTCCTTTTTAATTTGTCTCTTCTTTCCTTTTTTTTATTTTTCACATTTAGTACTTTTCCCCCCCTTTGAATGTGTTTCTTATTATATATATATATATACAATTTTTAACAAAACTATCCATAAAACAGTCAAGATGTAGTGTGACTGAAAGCCTGCCTGTTTTTAATCTGCTAAAGACACGTAAAAACAGGCATAGCTTTGGATGAGCCATTGGGGGCCACCATCTTGACTTTTTTGACCATACCCTACAGCAGGGGTGTCAAACTGCCAGCCCGCAGGCCGGATGCGAAACCACGCCCACCCCATTGCCGGCAATGGCAAAATTGTCCCGATATGTCTTGCGACATCACGTGACGTCACAAGTTTGACATGTCTGCCCTACAGACATTTCTCCATCTTTCTGCCCATTTCTTCTCTACCTATAGGTTGGAGATCTAATTATAGGTAGTCCTCAACTTACAACAATTCATTTAGTGACCGTTCAAAGTTACAACGGCACTGGAAAAAGTGACTTACGATCAATTTTCACACTTAGGGCCCTTGCAGCCTCCCCGTGGTCACGTGATCAAAATTCAGATGCTTGGCAACCGACTCATGTTTGCGACGGGTTGCAGCATCCCCAGGGTCACGTGATCCCCTTTTGCGACCTTGTGACGAGCAAAACCAATGGGGAAGCTAGATTCATTTAACAACTGTGAAATTAACAATCGGAGTGATTCACTTAACAACTGTAGCAAGAAAGGTTGTAAAATGAGGCAAAGCTCACTTAACACATGTCTCACTTAGCAACATGAACGTGGGGCTCAATTGGGGTCGTACGTCAAGGACTACCTGTATAATATAGGCCTGGGTCCAAAGTGCCATTTTTAGAAATACTGCTTAGAGCAGGGGTCCCCAACCTTGGCAACTGTAAGACTTGTGGACTTCAATTCCAGAATTCCTCAGCCAGCAAAGCTGGCTGAGGAATTCTGGGAGTTGAAGTCCACAAGTCTTACAGTTGCCAAGGTTGAAGACCCCTGGCTTAGAGTACCTTGAGTTGAATACATGGCATTTTTTACACACCTATCCCTCTTCTCTTGTTCTCTGATAAAATAAATCAGCTTGGGACCTATCATTATTTTTTGAAGATGGTTTGTTTTATGTTTGTTAATGCCAGTTACTGGCCAAGAGCAGATGAACGTAGATTGCTCCTGGCTTTTCTTTCCAGCAAGAATAATTAATCAGGACTGGACTGGCCAATTCAATAGCAGACAGAGAATCTGCTGGCATCCGTGGGTTGGGGGGTCAAAAAAGTCAAGATGGTGGCTGCAGGCAGGTGAACGAAGCTCCCAGCTTGCCTTTTTTGACAGCATGGTCAGAGAAGATCCTTCTGTCTCCTGCAGCCCAAGAACACTTCCAGTTCCGTCTTTCTGCTGTCCATGGATTCTCCAGGGCTGCCTCTGCAACATGAGGGCAGAGGCGGTGAGAGAGCCGGGAAGAGGGGGAAAGCAAGAAGAAGGGATCTCGTCCTTGGGTCTCTGCCCAGATGTTGTCAGTTAGAGAGGATAAGATCTCAGCATCTTAATGTAAAGAGCAGAGGCGCTGTGAGGTTTGGGACATGATTCTATTGCTCTGCCAGAATGCAGCAGCCCCAGTGGGCAAGGAGTCTGGAGAGCCGGGAGAGGAGGGGGAGGAGGAGGAGGAGGAGAAGGAGAAGAAGAAGAAGAAGAAGAAGAAGAAGAAGAAGAAGAAGAAGAAGAAGAAGAAGAAGAAGAAGAAGAAGAAGAAGAAGAAGAAGAAGAAGAAGAAGAAGAAGAAGAAGAAGAAAAAGAAGGAGGAGGAGGAGGAGGAGGAGGAGAAGAAAGAAAGAAAGAAGGAGGAGGAGAAACTCTGTTGATGATGATGAAGGAGGAGGAGGAGGAGAAAGAAGGAGGAGGAGGAGGAGGAGAAGAAACTGTTGATGATGATGGAGAAGGAGAAGGAGGAGGAGGAGAAACTCTGTTGATGATGATGATGGAGAAGGAGGAGGAGGAGGAGAAGAAGAAGGAGGAGGAGGAGGAGGAGGAGAAGGAGGGAGGAGAAACTTTGTTGATGATGATGAAGGAGGAGGAGGAGGAGGAGAAAGAAGGAGGAGGAGGAGGAGGAGAAACTCTGTTGATGATGATGGAGAAGGAGGAGGAGGAGAAACTGTTGATGATGATGATGGAGAAGGAGGAGGAGAAAGAAGGAGGAGGAGGAGGAGGAGGAGGAGGAGAAACTGTTGATGATGATGGAGAAGGAGGAGGAGGAGAAAGAAGGAGGAGGAGGAGAAGAAGAAGAAGAAGAAGAGGAGGAGGAGGAGGAGGAGAAGGAGGAGGAGAAACTGTTGATGATGATGAAGGAGGAGGAGGAGGAGAAAGAAGGAGGAGGAGGAGGAGAAACTCTGTTGATGATGATGATGGAGAAGGAGGAGGAGGAGAAAGAAGGAGGAGGAGGAGGAGGAGGAGAAGAAGAAGAAGAAGAAGAAGAAGAAGAGGAGGAGGAGGAGGAGAAACTCTGTTGATGATGAAGGAGGAGGAGGAGGAGAAACTCTGTTGATGATGATGGAGAAGGAGGAGGAGGAGGAGAGGAGAAACTGTTGATGATGATGATGGAGAAGGAGGAGGAGAAAGGAGGAGGAGGAGGAGGAGAAGAGAAGAAGAAGAAGAAGAAGAGGAGGAGGAGGAGGAGGGGAGGAGAAGAAGAGAAGAGGGGGAGGAGGAGAAGAAGAAGAGGAGGAGGAGGAGGAGAGGAGGAGAAGAGGAGGAGGAGGAGAAGAAGAAGAAGGAGGAGGAGGAGAAGAAGAAGAAGAGGGGGAGGAGGAGAAGAAGAAGAGGAGGAGGAGGAGAGGAGGAGAAGAGGAGGAGGAAGAGAAGAAGAAGAAGGAGGAAAAGGAGGAGGAGAAGAAGGAGGGAGGAGGGGGAGAAGGAGGAGGAGGGAGAGGATGTTTTCTCAACCATGTGGCACCAGTTGGCGCCCGGTAATGGCTCCTGGATAGCACTGAATCACACTCCAGCGTGTCAGTGAACTCATAGTCTCCTGGTAATGGGCCTAAAGCAGGGGTGTCAAACTGTCGGCCCGCGGGCCGGTTTCATCATACTGGAGCTGCACCCACCCCATTGCCGGCAATGGCAAAAAAGCTCTGATACATTGCGCGACATCATGTGACGTCACGGGTTTGACATGTCTGGCCTAAAGTCACCCTGCCAGCTTTCAAGCGGAAGGTGGAACTAGAACTCACAGTCTCCTGATGATTAACCCAAAGTCATCCAGCTGACTTTCATTTCTAAGGCAGGGCTAGAATTCTCAGTCTCCTGGTTTCTAGGCCAGCAACTTAACCACTGCAAGGAACTGGCTCTCTCTCTCTCTCTTTTTTTTTTAACAATATTACAAGCATTAACACTAATTACTTCCCTTTGCACCCTCTTTGTCACCTTTCAACAAGATGGACTAAGGGATAAGTCAAATTATACCCTACAGTGGATTGTAATCTTCCTTCCTAAAATACCTTTAATCTAATAAAGATCCCCTCCAGGTGAGTTTGTCCCTGTTAATAAGATGGACACACCCATCTTGTTCTTTACAAAAGTGGTTTGCCTTGATTGTTTCCTTTTTCCGAGTTATTTTTTGACTTTCCAGTCTAGGCAGCAGCTCTGAATTTTGTATCCAAGAATTTCCAATCTTACATCTAAAACCTAATCAGACAACAACAACAAAAAGACCATATTTTTTTTTTTGCTTGCTGCAGAAGCTTTTAGTATCATAACAATGAGTTGAGGAACACACAACTGTAGAAGCAACATGCATGCTTTTGATCCTGAAAGTTATAATACCGGTAGCAACTATAACTAAGAATGCGGGATAAATCAGTCATAGAATTCTTTTAATCCAGAATGGCATGGCTATTAATCTAAATTTTGTTGCAGTATAAATGAGGCTAACCTACCGAGTCTTCTCTGAAATACATCATCCTTGGCTCAAAAAAAAATCCCTACGTAGCAGTCTAAATCTCCTCCAAAGTATATATTTGAGAAAAAAATGTATGACTTCCATGCCAAAAAAATCCTTTGTATAATTTATTCCTTTGTTTAAAAAAAATAAGATTCTGCTTTTCTAGTTGATTCTCAAGGTCCTTGAAAAATTCAAATTTCCCTCAGTGATGTTTTTGACTTTACTTGATTATTGAGTTTGGTACAAGGTGTGATTAGCAGTGGGGCTTGTTCAGATCTTCCTTGATTATGCACAATTTCCCATCTCAAAAAGGGTCCAGGGAAAGGATTTGAATGGAAATAGAACACAGAACATAAAATAACAGAGTTGGAAGGGACTTTGGAGGTCTTCTAGTCTAACCCCCTGCTTGAGACGGAGACCCTATAGCAGTGGTGGGGAACCTATGGCACGGGTGCCAGAGGCGGCACTCAGAGCCCTCTCTGTGGGCACGCGCACCGTCGCCCCAGTCCTAGGCCTTCAGCTGGGTTTTATAAAACCTTTTCGCTTTAGGCCTCTGCCGCCATATGCAAAAAAAAAAAAAGGTTCAATCAATATATTTCAACTTTTCATGGGAAAAAAAAAGATCTTGCAAAGTTGGAATTGATTGATTAAACTTTTTTTTGAAAATATATTTTATTAATTTTTTTAATTTTTACAGAAAGAAGAAACTACTCAGATCAAATCATAGTGTTAAAATAAACAATCATCCATAAACAAAACATAAATACATTTTTCAATACATCTAATACTAATAACTCAACTGAAAATAATCATACCACACAATTAACATTACTGCTCGGTACCCCCACCACCACATCCCCCCCAACCCTAACCTTCCCCCCTCACTTACCAACTAACTACCTACTTTCCTCCCTCCTTCTCTACTTCTCTATATTCCACCCTCCTTACTCATCCCCCCTCTTACCAACCTTCCGGTGGCTCCGCCGGCGCCGCTAGAGTCTCCTCTGTGAGGCTCCGTTCCCTGGGTCTGTAAAGCCGCAAAAAACAGCGCACATCAGCTGTTTTTTTTGCGGTGAAAAATCCCCTCTTCGGGCAAAGAAGAGGTGTAGAGCATCAGGAGCAGGGTTGAGCACCTCTTAAATCCCTGAAAAAGTTTTCAGGGATCAAGAGTGATAGCTCCCTAAGCTCCTGAGAACGCTCCTGCCCAGAGACGCTTCTGTCATCAGACAGAGAAAGACGCCGCGACCGCTTCTGCTTATAAAAATAGATCACAAGAGAGACTATAAGCAGACTGAGTGAATACAGGAGTTCTTATTGGATTGCAAGTATTTTTTTATTGTTTTTCTGGCTATACATTTCTAACTTCTACAATCAACACAATGCTTTCAAAATGGCGTATAGCTTTCACTGCTTTCACTGTTAAAGGAAAGTGTTTGAAAGTGAAAGTGAATTCTCCATTTTTTTTTCCTCTCTCCTTGCTCTCGTAAGCGAAGCTAGAGAGACGGTGGTAGGAATTGTATTAAAGTCAGAGTGATTGTTTTAAATTTAAAATGGAGTGGAATTTACATTCAAATGTTAAACTTATTTTGGATCGTATTGATGAATCTCAAGAAGAAAGGTGTGTAATAGTGAAAGAGATTAAAGCAATACTGAAAGAGACCATTACAGAAATATTAACCAGATTCTTTTTTCCAAATGAAACTGATTTACAACCGACTGCTGACTATTTTATAGTGCAACCTAAACAAGAAGAAGAACAAGAACAAGAAGAAGACAGTACTGAGAATAAAGAGAATAAAGGGAAATGGATCTTGCTTGATAAACAGTTCATCTATGGAGTGGAGGAAGAGGATTTGTTTCAAGAAAGGAGGGGATGGTTATCCCTTTTAGATAAGCAGCAAGAAGAGGATTTAATTGAGAAAAAAGAGACATTGATTCAGTTTAAGAAGCAACTTACTTATGGGCCTGAGGATTGGGAAAAGCAAAGACAGAGATTTGAATTGTTATCTCAACAAAAGTTTATGGCTAAGAGTAACAGAGGACTAATGCAAAGGTTAAGACGGTTTATTTGGACTCAAATGATATTGCAAGTAAAGAAGAGAGACTTATTATTTGGAAGGGAGGCGTCGTTATGGAGGTTTACCTGGTTAAAGAAAAAACCTAGAATTCGACTGAAGGAGTGAAATTTAAAACTGTATGCAGGAATTATGGGTAATTCAAAATTATGGACTGATTTAAGGACTAAGATTATGAGTAAGATGTAAGAGAAGATGATTAATGGAAGATATAATTAAATTGATGAAGAATGTATTTGTTCTGAAATGATCTAGGTTTGACATTAGATTGATTGATGGGATAGATAAGCATTATGTGATTTGATAAGGTTGAAGGAATGTAAGTTAGAAATGGAATAAATAGATTGTATTTGTTATGGAGGTTTATTTGACAGATGAGAAAGCCCTGAAGTCGATTGAAGAAGTGAAATTTAAAATTAAATGTAAGGAATTAAGGCTAATCTAAGATTATGGGCTGAATTAAAGACCAATTTTATAAGTAAGATGTAAGAGAGGATGTTTAATGGAAGATATGATATTATTTGTTTATTTTTCTAAAAAGATGAATTTTTTTTTTATTTGATGTTCAATGGTTTGAAAGAGGTTGATTACTGGAAGATGTATATAAAACTTGATTGTTTGGGCGATTTTATATAACCTCTCAATGGATTGAAGTGATTTAAGGTTTGACTTAGATTGATGGTTTAGATATGTAAATGAAAATTATTATTCTTAACAAGATGATTTGTTTGTTTTGTTTAATGGATTGAAATGATTTAGAGATTGTATATAGTATATAGTTTAAAATTCTTGTTAGGATTATATAATAATTTTGTTTGATGTAGTGGGTTTTCTTTTGTTTTACCCTGTACTCACTCTGGGAAGTCGGGGGGGGAGGGCTAGGGAGGGTTTATAATTTTATATATGATGTTTTCTCAACTGTAATTGGGGTGGATGTAAGAATATGTAATTACTGTCATCAAGGGGTTGCTCGGGTGGCCTCTGGGCACCACATCTGTTGGAAAGAGGAAGGAGGAGTGAAGGCTGATGTAAGTGGAAGCTGATAAGAAGGGGGAAGAGTAGGACGGAGATAGGGAAGGAGGGAGGAAAGTAGAAAGAAAGTAGAAAGAAAGTTGATTGATTAAACTTTTTAATCCCACCCAGTCTGCCATTACCACCGCAGCTACGCCCACCCAATGGGCCACGCCCACCCAATGGGTCACGCCCACCCAATGGGCCAGACCCACCCAGCACCCGACGATGCATAAGTGGGTTTTGGGTTGCAGTTTGGGCACTCAGTCTCTAAAAGAGTGCCCTATAGTATACAGTTTGAGTATACTATAGGGCCCTATAGTGTCCTATAGCAGGGCTTTTCAACCTTTTCACCCATTGTACGACTTTTAGGATATGGCAACATCCGAGTACCACCAGTCGCCTAGCAAGGTGTCAAAACCTTGATGACCAAAAAAATGGAAAAAAGTGATAAAGTACAGGTAGTCCTCGACTTACAACAGTTCGCTTAGTGACTGTTCGAAGTTACAGTGGCACTGAAAAAAGTGCCCCCCAAGCCACAGCCGAGCAAGTCATCTGCCTGCCCACCCGGCGGTGCTCTTCCTCCTGTCCGAGATTTTCATTATTGTGAGCATTTCTGTTGAGGATTGGCAGCGGGGGGTGGGGTGGGGGGCTGCTTGGTTTTTATTCCCCCGTCTGCTGGGTGGTTGCAGCAGGTTTTGGTCACTTGACATGACCCTGGGACACTGTGACCGACATAAATATGAATCAGTTGCCAAGCATCTGAGTGTAGATCACAAGACCCTGGAGATGCTGCAACATTCCAGCTGATCGGTGCTTCTTCTGGGCTCAGCAGAAGCGTCAGGATCAGCGCCGAGTTCCTGCTGGAGACTGGCGCTGATCTTGGTGCTTCTGCTGAGCCCTGAAGCCCTGAAGCTCCAGCCATCTCTCACTCAGGCTTGTGCGATGCTGCCACCGGTTCAGCTCATTCCCCTCCCCCGCTACCACTTTTCTAGGATGGTTGCATACCACCTGCCAGGTGCCAATGTACCACAGGTGGTACCCGTACCACTGGTTGAAAATACCTGCCCTATAATACACAGTTTGTCCAGTCTCTTCTTGAAAAGCCTCCAGTGATGGAGCACCCACAACTTCTGAAGGCAAGATGTTCCATTAATTAATTGCTCTCCCCGTTAGGAAATTTCTCCTTAGTTCTAAATGGGGGAACCCAGCAATTATTAGTGAGATCATGATACGATAAAAGCCAGAATTTTCAAACGCAACACCAATACTTCATTGATAAACAAATGCAAGAATGTCACTATCTACTCCTTTACTAAAATTTCTTTCTCTTTTTTGGGGGGGGGAGAGAATTAGAACCAACTAAACTAAAAGCAAACTAAAAACTACAGGCAGTGGCAGTGGCTTAATTTTAGCACAGGTAGGCCACCTTGGCTCTTTTATGACTTGTGTACTTCAACTCCCAGAATTCCTGAGCCAGCATGGCCCAGCTTGGAAACCTCTCCCTTTCCCCTCAGCATGGCTGGTTCAGGAATTCTGGGAGTTGAAGTCCACGAGTCATAAAAGCGCCGAGGTTGCCTACCTCTGGCCTAGGCCTAGGCCGTTTCTGACTCGTGGACTTCAACTCCCAGAATTCCTGAGCCAGCATGGCTCAGTCTGGAAACCTCTCCCTTTCCCCTCAGCATGGCTGGCTCAGCAATTCTGGGAGTTGAAGTCCACGAGTCATGAAGTGGCCTAGGCCTAGGCCAGAGGTAGGCAACGTTGGCTCTTTTATGACTTGTGTACTTCAACTCCCAGAATTCCTGAGCCAGCCTGGCTCAGCTTGGAAACCTCTCCCTTTCCCCTCAGCATGGCTGGCTCAGGAATTCTGGGAATTGGAGTCCACGAGTCATAAAAGAGCCAAGGTTGCCTACCCTGATTTAGAGTTAAGACGAATCTAGTCATGTGATGACCGACTCACTTTTACTGCCCTTCGCAGCATTTGTGGTCACAATGATTTCCATTGTTGTTTTGCCAGCTCCCAGTGTTTATTTCCAATTTTTTGGAAAAAAAAACAAAAACAAAACCTCGTCCAGTGGTTGGATTCAGCCAATTCGCACCAGTTGGGCAGAACCAGTAGCTAATTTTTTGTTGCCCAGGACCAGAACGGACTTCCGGAAGCAGCATCCCCACAGAGAACCGGTTTTTCACACATTTGAATCCCACCACTGCCTCATCCATTGGGTAAAACTGAGTTGCTTAATTATGTGGGTTTGCCTGAGTTGCCTCAAAAAAAAAAAAGTTGAAAAATTGGATTTGATCACGTGATGCCTTGACTTACAACCCCAATGACTTGCAGCCATAATTCCGGGCTCAATTACAGTTGTAAATCGAGGACTGCCTGTAAAAGAAAAACAGAACAAGAGCTAGAATGTAGAAAGACTCTTTCCTCGCAGTGTTCATTTGCAGCCAAAGCACCAAAATCATATATACAGGTAATCCTCGACTTACAATAGTTCATTTAATGACCGTTCAAAGCTACAACGGCACTGAAAAATGTGATTTACGACCCTCTTATGACTATTGCAGCATCCTCAATGGTCACTCAGAGGCCTGGCGACCCGTCCTATATTTATTTTTATTTTCTAATATTGCATATGGATATTTGAAAAGCAACGTGGCAGCGGAGTACAATAATTCCCATTACATTTAAATATCATCAATACAAATCTCAAAGTATTGCGACAACTAATTCCCTAATTCCCTTAACATATACTGTCTCATATTCAAACCCACATAATTCTTATTCTATCAATCAAACAGAAAGTAGCTTTCTAGCATTCATCAGTAACTTTCAGTTTATACATATCTTAATTAATTTAACATTCCATCTTTTAGACAGTCAATGACCTAATAAATTTTTCTTAATTTTAATTTCCCATTAATATTTTAAATGTAACGTTTAACCTTTTTCATTTCCAAATTTTAAATGACCCCAATTTCTATCACGGTTCCCCCACAGTCTAAAGTTTCAGATACACCTCTGATCTATACATGATTCTCACCGTCTGCATCAACCAATTAATAATACGAAGTAATATTCTTATTTAGAAATTCTCCAGTATCTTAGTATCTCAAATTTAATAGCCAAGATTTCTTTTATTTTATTCTTTGATTTCCTCTTTTTTTCCCCTTCTTTATGTCTCCTATCTCCTATCTCCTATTTGAGACTAATAAATACCCGTCCTGTATTTATGACGTGTCCCGGGGTCAGATGTTATCGCCTTTTGCAGCCGTCTGAAGCCAGGTTCACTTACCAGCCTTGTGACTAACTTAACAACAGCACTGATTCACTTAACAACTTGGGCAGAAAGGTCGTAAAATGGGGCAAAATTCACTTAACAAATGTCTTGCTTAGCAACGGAAATTTTGGGCTCAACTGTGGTCATAAGTTCAGGACTGCCTGTGTTATATATCCTCGTTTAGGAAAAGAAAGCTGGGGTTTTTTTTAAAAAAAGAAAAAAGTTTCATTAGGAAGAGTTGCATTAAAACTGAATGTTTTGTATCAAACTGTACAAAACTGCCGGCGACAGGATGCTGGCTCCCAATATACAAAATATGTAAGTGGGGGCGGGGGGAAAAGGCCCGGGAAAACCTGCCGATCTCCTTGCGTTGTTTTTAAATAATTTGCAGTAAAGATATAATCCTGCAAACCAGCCACCAACGGCATATAAAGAGGGCTCTCATCTTTGCAACAAACTGCCCTTTGCAGCACAAGAAGACGGAGCGTCACAGCCGATACCGCGTCTTGATAATTACGCTTGGCTTCACAAGGGATAAGGCTGGCGAGCGCAAGTTTCATCCTTCTTCATTGTCGGAGGCACCCTGCTGTCAATGGACTCGCCGGGGTGTAAAATGCCAACTCTGAGGCAGCCCCTGATCTCTAATCTAGCACATAAATATGGCCGAGAGTGGTTAATTGATTGTTCAGGCTCACTACAGCTGTAGCCGCTGAAATCCACGGGCAGCAAAGCCTGAGAACTGGAGGCAATTGGATTGCAACCTGCAGCCTGTCAATTTGGCAGCATGACAGAGGTGTCCGTGAAGGAGAGAAGAAAGCGTAAACGGCTCTAATATGGAGGAGACAAAGCCTGGACCGAACTAATTGCAGCTGGCAACGGGAGAGGGAAACAAGGACAAAGTGAACAGGTACTCCTCAATTTACGACTACAACTGAGCCCCACCGCTAAGCAAGACAACTGTTAAGTGAGTTTTGCCTCATTTTTAGGCCTCTTCTTGTCTCAGTTGTTCAGTGAATCGCTACAGCTGTCAAGTTAGTAAGACGGGTCGCTAAGCGAATCTGGTTTCCCCACGGACTTTGCTTCGTCCGAAGGTCACAACCACGTGACCTCGGGACACTGCAGCCGTCCTAAACACGAGCCACTTGTCTAATGTCCAAATTTTGATCACGTAACCGTGGGGATGCTGCAACGGTGCTAGGCGTGAAAAACGATCCTCCTCGGTCACTTTTTTCGGGGCCTTTATAACTTTGAATGATTATTAAGTGAATAATCATAAGTCAAGGACTACCTGATGCAGGAGATGACCAGGCTGAACCCAAGGGAGGGGTCAAACACGTCATAAGTCACGAGTCCCTGCGCACCCGTAACAGATCCAAGTGCAACCGATCTTGAATGCCTCTCTTATCTCCCGCTCATTTCCCTTGAACAGCTACAGGTAGTTGGTCCAATTCTGGCAGAGAGTTTAAGCTTGCCATAAATCTTCAGGCTGATTTTTAACTGCCTGAATCTCCTGATTTCCCTGGCCCTTGACCCCTGTGTAGTAATCTCAGCTATATCTAGAGAAATGTAGGTGGTCCTCAGACTTACACCTGGTCGGTGACTATTCAAATGTGCAACAGACCTTCAAAAAGCTACTTACAAGTGTTCTGAAGTTCCAGCATTAGCCTGCCCCATGTAATAAGGTAATTTGCATTTGGGGCATTTAGCAACCAGTCCATATTTATAGCCATTTGTAGCACCTCGTGGTCACATGTTCGAAATTTACATCAGTTTTGCAGATGCTTCTTTCAAGTTTCTGGCACAAACTAACCTATACTGAACAAGCCAAAGGACTTGCATCACAGCTACAAGTTTTTGCCTCATCTGGTGAGAAAGCTGTTCCCATCTCTCCTCTCTCTCTCCCCCTCCCTCCCTCCCTCTCCCTCTCTCCCTCCCTCCCCCCTCTCTCTCTCTTCCCATCTCTCCTCTCTCTCCCTTTCCCCACCCCTCTCTTTCTCTTTCTCTTTCTCTTTCTCTTCCCATCTCTCCTCTCTCCCTCCCTCTCTCCCTCCCTCCCTTTCTTCACCCATCTCTTTCTCTTTCTCTTCCCATCTCTCCTCCCTCTCTCCCTCTCTCCCTCCCTTTCCCCCTCTCTCTTTTTCTCTTTCTCTTCCCATTTCTCCTCTCTGTCCCTCCCTCTGTCCCTCCCTCCCTTTCCCCACCCCTCTCTTTTTCTCTTTCTCTTCCCATCTCTCCTCTCTCTCCCTCCTTCTCTCCCACCCTCCCTTTCCCCACCCCTCTCTCTTTCTCTTTCTCTTCCCATCTCTCTTCTCTCTCTCTCTCTCTCTCTCTCTCTCTCTCTCTCTCTCGCCCACACTCCTCCCACACTCCTTCTGTCTGGGCCAAGCTCCCCCACGGCAGAGCTGTAAGACAGAAGGACTCACTCCCCGTAAATCAAGCTGGCTTGGTTGAAGGGTGACCTGCTGCCAGGAGACCCTGTTTGTTTTGGAAAGGAGCAAAGCCATTTGCAAACAAGCTGGAGAATTACAAGCCAGGCCTGGGGTCTCTCCATGGTAGAAGGAAAAGGCATTGCCAGGACTTTGCAAATGGAGAAAGCAAAAGGCATCTAGAGCAGCGGTTCTCAACCTCTTCCGGGGCTCGGCCCGCGCCACGCAAAAAGAAAATGGCGGGCCCGCACCGCACATGCGTGGCGCGACGGGGTGCATGGCGCATGCGTGGCGCGACAGCCCGCATCGCGATAGCGAAAAAAAAATGGCCGACCCAAAAAAAAATGGCCGACCAAAAAAAAAATGACGGGCCCGCACCGCACATGCGCGGCGCGATGGGGTGCATGGCGCATGCGCGGCGCGACAGCCCGCATCGCGATAGGGAAAAAAATGGCCGACCAAAAAAAAAATGGCCGACCAAAAAAAAATAATATGGCGGACTGCAGTGCTTGGCGACCCCCGTGAAATGGTCGTTCGACCCCAAATGGGGTCGCGACCCACAGGTTGAGAACCGCTGATCTAGAGACAGGTAGTCCCTGACAAGCCATTGGTTTAGTGACCGTTCGAAGTTACAATGGCACGGGGAAAAAAAGGGAGTTATGGCTATTTTTCACACTTTCGGCCATTTCTGCATCCCCCAGGGTCACGTGGTCAAAACTCAGATGCTTGGCAGCTGGTTCACATTTGTAACAGTGGCAGTGTCCTGGGGGGTGTCACGTGATCCCCTTTTTGCAACCTTCTGACAGGCAAAGTTGATGGGGAAGCCCGATTCACTTAACAACCGTGTTTACTCATTTGACAACGGCAGTGATTCGTTTAACAACGGCGTCAAGAAAGATTGTAAAATGGGGCAAAACACTCTTTTAACAACTGTTCTCCCTTAGCGACAGAAATTTGATGCGCAGTTGTGGTTGTAACTTGAGGACTCTCTATAGCAGGGGTGAACTATAGCCGCATGCAAGTTGCATCCACAAGTCCATCAGGGAGGAGAGTCAGTTATGAGACTCTGGGCCAACTCAAGATCCTTGAAGGTGGTCATGGGGAACAGTGACATGAAACCCATGGTTTGCAAGGTCTAAATTTCATTTTCAGTCAGTTGTCTGATGCTGGAAAACAGAATGGAATAGCAGAGTTGGGAGGGACCTTGGAGGTCTTCTAGTCCAACCCCCTGCTCAGGAATGAGACCCCATAGTAGCATTTCAGACACATGGCTGTCCAAGCTCTTCTTAAAATCCTCCAGATTGTAGAGCGGTTCATCTTGTATTTGGAGAGATCCGTCCCTTATAAACAAGGGTCCTTGCAGTTGGGAAAGGGGCAGGCACCACCCTGGAGCTTTGGATGCACTTCCACAATGGTGTGATAAAAAAAAATAAGTTTAAAAGAAAAGAGTAAGACGATCAAAGATATTTGAATTTTTATTGACTTGATGTTAAATTAGATGCTGATTTGGGGGAGGTGGCAGTGTTGATTCCTGATGACTGCCTGGATAAGTCTCTGAAGTTTTCTTGGCAAGGTTTTTTGGAAGTGGTTTGTGTTGCCCTCCTTCTTCTTAGGACTAAGAGGGAGTGACTGGCTTAAAGATGCCCAGCTGGGTTTGGGCCTAAGGCAGAACTAAAACGCACTGTCTCTCAGTTTTTAGGCTGTTGCCTTAACTAATACACCAGACTGGCTCTCTACATGGCAATTACATGTAAACAGATTTAGTTTTTGTGCTGAGTCCAGCATCTAGTCTAGCATCATTGGAGATTTTTAAAACGAGACTAGACATTCATCTGTCTGAGACAGTATAGGTTCTCCTGCTATTCTATTCTATTCTATTCTATTCTATTCTATTCTATTCTATTCTGTTCTGTTCTGTTCTGTTCTGTTCTGTTCTGTTCTGTTCTGTTCTGTTCTGTTCTGTTCTGTTCTTCTAGTCTACTCTAGTCCTATTTCTCTGTTCTATTATGTTCTGTTCTTATTTCTATATTCTGTTCTGTTCTGTTCTGTTCTAGTCTAGTCTATTATTCTAGTCTACTCTAGTCTAGTCCTATTTCTCTGTTCAGTTATGTTCTGTTTTTATTTCTATGTTCTATTCTATTCTATTCTATTCTATTTTTTCCATATTCTATTCTATTCTATTCTTCTAGTCTACTCTAGTCCTATTTCTCTGTTCTGTTATGTTCTGTTTTTATTTCTATATTCTATTCTATTCTATTCTATTCTATTCTATTCTATTCTATTCTATTCTATTCTATTCTTCTAGTCTACTCTAGTCCTATTTCTCTGTTCTGTTATGTTCTGTTCTTATTTCTATATTTTGTTCTGTTCTAGTCTACTCTACTCTAGTCTATTATTCTAGTCTAGTCTAGTCCTATTTCTCTGTTCTGTTATGTTCTGTTTTTATTTCTATTCTATTCTATTCTATTCTATTCTATTCTATTCTATTCTATTCTATTCTATTCTATTCTATTCTATTCTATTCTATTCCATTCCATTCCATTCTATTCTATTCTATTCTATTCCACTCTGTTCTGTTCTGTTCTATTCTTGCCCTAGGCCCTCCGCCTTTGGCCTGAAAAGGTCCACGCACATTTCTCCCCATTTTTGCAAAGGCCAAGTGTTTGGGCTAATATAATCCGCCGATGTCTCCAGTTTGGAAGGAACATTTCCCTCCTTTGAAAATAAGATCAAAGTAATAAAATGGCAAATGCAAAAAACGGGGTATCGGTTGTGACCAGCGCCACAAATGTTCTTGATTGTGTTCATTGGATATAACAGAGCATCAATGTTTCATTTTCCAGCTCTACATTTAATAATTAACAGAAATCTGTGTTTGCAGATCCTCGGGATTCAGTTTGGTGACAATCAACCTCCTGATGTCATGCTTATGCTACCAAACTGACGCAGTAATTATTTATAGATTATTTGTTCTAAGAGGCCACCGACTGAACACTAGCTGAGAAAAAGAAGTCGAATTCCAAATTCATCAGTTGTCCTTAACCAGGCCCAGTAATAGATCTGCAGCTGTGTTCCCCCCCCAAAAAATATAAATTTGCAAAACTTACCATCGTGACCCCTTCTCAGGGTATTTTTTGCAGCTTAATTTGGTTTGCAAATCCAGCCGGAGTTAGTTTCTGATTCTCCCTATCGTATACAGTGCAGCTGAGCTGGGAATTGCTGGTTCCAGAATTCTGGGTTTCTGGCTGGGGAATTCTGGGAGTTCAAGTCTGTAAGCACTGAGCCGCGGTGGTGCAGTGGTTAGAGCGCGGTATTGCAGACTCATTCTGCCGACTGCCAGCAGTTTGATTCTGACTGGTTCAAGGTTGGCTCAGCTTTCCGTCCTTCTGAGGTCGGTAAAATGAGGACACAACGGCATTAAAATGAGTGACTTATGAGCCGTTTTTACACTTACACTTACACTGCAGCACCTCCCTGGTCATGTGATGAAAATTCAGCCCCAGTTTCCGGCAAAAAAGCATCCCCCATAACAGACCGTGGGTTTGCTTAATGGCAGGGGTGTTTGGTTTACGACCACCGCATTTGCTATACGACCATCGTGTTTGTTCAATGACGGTACAAAAATCATTCTTAAATCGGGCACCATCAGGCAGTGTTCATTTCAAGACTGTACAAAAATCATTGTTAAATTGGGGACCCTTCATGGGGTGATCCACTTAATGACAGTCATGAAGAGTCAATTATGGTTGTAAAGTGGGAACTAGAATAGAACAGAGCTGGAAGGGACCTTGGAGATCTTCTAGTCCAGCGGTTCTCAACCTTTTCCGGGGCTCGACCCCAGCCCGCATCGCGCATGCGCGGCGTGGTGGCCCGCATCGCGCATGCGTGGCACGGTGGCCCGCATCGCGCATGCGTGGCGCGACATCCCGCATCGTGCATGGCGGCGCGACGGCCCGCATCGCAAAGGGGAAAAAAAATGGCCGACCAAAAAAAAAATGGCCGACCAAAATAAAAAAAAATGGTGGGCCCGCATCGCGCATGCGCGGCGCGACGGCCCGCATCCCAAAGGGGAAAAAAATGGCCGACCAAAAAAAAATGGCCGACCCAAAAAAAAATGGCCGACCAAAAAAAAATGGTGGGCCCGCATCGCGCATGCGCGGCACGACGGCCCGCATCGCAAAGGGGAAAAAAATGGCCGACCAAAAAAAAATGGCCGACCCAAAAAAAATAAAAAAATGGCGGACTGCGGTGTTTGCCGACCCCCGTGAAATGGTCGTTCGACCCCAAATGGGGTCGCGACCCACAAGTTGAGAACCGCTGGTCTAGCCTCTTCTTAAAAATCTCTAGTGATGGAGCACCCATGATTTTTGGGGTTAAGCTGTTCCAGTGGTTGATTGACTACTCGTAACCTAATTTGGCATATTGCATGCATGCAGCTGAGAGATCTTGACATGATGGGCTTAAATGGGTTGTCTGAAGAAGGCTGGAGAAAACACCAGTTGCTTTGCTGCAGCTGCACAGAAATGCAGGAAAGTCATAAGAAACCCCCTCCCCCATTATCATCTTTATTTCCCCCCCCCCAAAAATAAAGATAGAATCTCCCGGGAACCGAGCTGAACTCCTAGTGATTTCGTGCACACATCTGTGCAGTTTTCTTGAGAACGATGCAGATGTGGTTTGCTGTTGTCTTCTACTGGGACGGTGTGGGACTTCTCTGCTCCTCCGCATTTTTAGGTCCTCGTAATATTTTACCAACATTTTAGACAGCTTGAGTTTCTTCTTTCTTATTTCCCAGCACCATTGGCCTACAAAATCTACGCTGGGACCGGACAGAAATCTCGCCAATTGTTCACTTTGCCAAGATAAATTGGTTCCCTGCCAGGCAGAAGAGACTTTCCTGCTTCTGTCCAAATCCAGCAAGCCCTTTGTCTGCTTCAGATCTTCTGTCTCAATCCCTTAATCCCAGCTCGGTGATTTATGTGGGGAGGCATCAAATCTCACCAGGGTCTGAGAAACAGCAAGATGGAGGAGACAGAATGATATTCTCCAGATACTGAAGCATCTGTCTGGCCCTGCAGAGGGGTACCACCCAAGAGCAGGTAACAGGCTTCAATACAGTGTTTCTCAACCCCAGCAACTTTAAGACTCATGGACTTCAGCTCCCAGAATTCCCCAGCCAGCAAAATGCTGGCTGCGGAATTCTGGGAGTTGAAGTCCACATGTCTTAAAGTTGTTGGGGTTGAGAAACACTGCTCTAAAGAATAGCAAAGAGGCCATGTTGGTCCCAAAGAAAGATTAAGAAAATAGACTGACCCCGTCTTCTTTGTGGCATCCCCTCAGATATTGGAAGACTGCTATCATGTCAACCTTAGTCCTTCTTTTCATTAAATTAGATTAAAATTCATTAAATTTCATTAAATTAGACCTATCCGATGCCTGCAACCGTTCTTCAAATGTTTTAGCCTCCAGTCCCCTAATCATCATTGTTGCTCTTTTCTGCACTCTTTTGGGGAGTCTCAACATTTTTTTTTTTGTATTGTGGCAACAAAAAAAAAATGAGTCTATTCATTTGTGTGAGAATTTTGATTTATTTGCACTATATAAATTTGCAGTATATAAATCTAAGTGCTATTGTTATTTCTTCTGTGACCCATTTATTTGCTTTCTTGGCTCACCTATCAATTAACGTTAAGCAGCAACATTCCCTCCCTGAGGAAATGTCTGAGTAATACAAGTTCTGAAACCCACACACAAACCAAAAAAAAAAAAAAATCTTACTGGAGGGAACAGAAAACACTCTTGACAACATCATATTTTATTATTTTATTCATGTTATGTTTTATTACTGGGGGAGGCTGAAGGCTAAAATATAAAGAATGGATGCAGGAATTGGGTATGTCTTGTCTAGGGAAAAGGAGAACTAGGGTGGACACGATAGCAGTGTTCCAGTATTTGAGGGGCTGCCACAGAGAAGAGGGGGTCGACCTATTCTTCAAAGCACCAGAAGGCAAGACAAGAAATGGATGGAAACTAATCATGGAGAGAAGCAGCCTGGAACTAAGGAGAAACTTCCTGACAGTTAGAACAATTAACCAGTGGAACAACCTGCCTCCAGGAGCGATGAATGCTCCAACACTGGACGTTTTTAAGAAGAGATTAGACCAGGGGTAGGCAACCTTGGCTCTTTTATGACTCGTGGACTTCAACTCCCAGAATTCCTGAGCCAGCCTGGCTCAGCTGGGAAACCTCTCCCTTTCCCCTCAGCATGGCTGGCTCAGGAATTCTGGGAGTTGAAGTCCACGAGTCATAAAAGAGCCAAGGCTGCCTACCCCTGGCCTAGGCCTAGGCCACTTCATGACTTGTGGACTTCAACTCCCAGAATTCCTGAGCCAGCATGGCTCAGCTTGGAAACCTCTCCCTTTCCCCTCAGCATGAATGGCTCAGGAATTCTGGGAGTTGAAGTCCACAAGTCATAAAAGAGCCAAGGTTGCCTACCTCTGGCCTAGCATGGCTCAACTTGTAAACCTCTCCCTTTCCCCTCAGCATGGCTGGCTCAGGAATTCTGGGAGTTGAAATCCACGAGTCATAAAAAAACCAAGGTTCCTCACCCCTGGACTAGACAATCACTTCTCTAAAATGGTATATGGTTTCCTGCTTGAGCACGGGGTTGGACTAGAAGGCCTCTAAGCTCCCTTCCAACTCTGGTATTCTGTATTCTACCCATGGTAATGTGAGCAGCTCATTTCTACCTGCATTCAAAGAAGACCAACTGGGTTTTCTGATCTAAGCAGCTTTGGCTGAAGGCATCTAAAGTTGATCCAGAAATATTTCTCTAGTGGCTTCCTCCTTTGGCAGAGTCAGGCTCTCCCAAGGATCCTGCTTGGGAGCCAATCAATTCTTAATTAACAGGGCTCCTCATCAGTGCCTTCCCTAATTGCTACTCAGCATAATTGATTGTTAAATTGTGACTGACTGTCCTCGGAAGGCTAGCCTAGCAGGAGGTGCTAGCTGGGGTCTGTGTTTATTGTGTGGAACTGTGACTGCACCAGCTGGGTATCCAACAGGGGGATATGGTACCCGACACTCTAAAGAAATTCATCATGTTCATTGTCAAAAAAAAGTCCATGCCAGAAAATCCATGGAAAAAAACAGGAAAGCAGCTGACTTCTCTGGAGCCGCTGCAAGCCACAGTCCCAGATATGCAAAGGTCTCCAAGTTATTCTCCATTTGTGGCTAAGGATCTATTGCAGTTGTCAAAAACTAAGTGAACAATATCAAATTATAATAATATTAAACAGAACAAGAACAACACGGCTCAACTTTTTTCCTGGGGTGTCAAGTTTCAGAAGACTTTCCCGTGCATTGCAAGAACTCTTCAAAATTCCCAGGTTAAGACAATACAATTACTGTGTTCATGTAGCACACTGTTCCCAAATAAATGAATCATGTAATGGCTTAATGGGATGACAACATGCTAAGATTATGGCTGGGCTGCACAATACACGGTGCTGCAAACTCCTCACTGCTGCTTTCACTTAAACTAGCGAGCTGTGTGAACCCAAAACATGAGTTTATAGAAGAAGGAATAATCAATTCACTCTTAAGATTCTTTATTATAACAAACTTGAAGTGTTGTGACACTGTTCAAGCCAAGTTGAAACAGCTGCTCTAAACTGGCAGAAAACTCTCCTGGCATAATATTTGTTTCCTGGCTGCCAATCAGTATCCTGCCACAGGGACAATACTGGCAAATGTGCTTTTTTCCCCCCCTTGATAATATACAGTACTAGAAATCTCCTAATTGATTTTTGTCCATGATGACCGAATGTCACTAGCCAGAAAGAAAGCATCCATTTCAAGCAGTCCTCAACTTATGATTATAATTGGAACCAGTTCCTAAGCAAGGTGATGGTTAAGTGAAGCATAGGATAAAGTTTTGAGCGTGAGGTTGTGGCCGCCAACTTGAATTGTTTTTGAGATCCCGCTGCCCAAAGAGACCCCTGAGTCTTTCTCAATCTGAATACACTTCAGCATTGGGCCCTATCCAACAACATGCAGTTCAGTGGTGAGAAAAATATGGTTCTGCACTTAGGAAAAAACCAAATATACAGGGAGAGGAGAGGCAATACTTAACAGTAGTAGTGGTGAGATGGATTTAAGTGTCCTAAATGGACCACCACTTAAGTATGAGCCAGCAGTGTACCGCCGCTGCCAAAAAGGCCAATGCAATCCTAAGCTGCTTCAACAGAGGGACAGCATCAAGACAACAAGAAGGGATAGTACCGCTTTACACCATACGGGTGAAACCACACTTGGAATACTGTGTCTAGCTCTGGTAACCGCGTTACAAAAAAGAACAACACAACTCAAGTTTTTTTTTTCTGGGGTGTCAAGTTTCAGAAGATTTTGAGACCCTGGAAAGTGTGCAGAGAAGAGCAACAAAGATGATAAATGGTCTGGAGGCTAAATCGTATGACAAACCGTTGAAGGACCTAGGTGGGTCCTTAGGCCAAGGGTAGGGAACCTGGGCTCTTTTATGACTTGTGGACTTCAACTCCCAGAATTCCTGAGTCAGCATGGCTGGTTCAGGAATTCTGGGTATTGGAGTCCACAAGTCATAAAAGAGCCAAGGTTCCCTACCCCTGGTCTAGGGCTAGGCTATCAAACAGAAGGACTAATGGTGGTATGACAACTGTCTTCCATTATTTAAGGAGCTGTCACAAAGAAGAGGGGATTGATTTATTCCCCAAAGCACCCAAGGGCAGGACAAGAAGTTCTGGGTGGAAGCTCATCAAAGAAAGATCTAACTTAGAAGTAAGGAAAAATTTTCTGACAGCGAGAACAATTAATTTAATCGAAGAGCTTGCCTCCCGAAGCTGTGAGTGCTCCATCACTGGAGGTTTTGAAAAACAGACTGGACAACCATTTGACTGGGATGGTTTAAGGCTCCTGCCTTGAGCAGGGGGCTGGACTAGAAGACCTCCAAGATCCCTTCAAGCCCTATGATTCTACGATTCTTTAAATGTATGTGTGAGGAAGGAAGGGAAAAAAGCGGGTCTCTGCACCTGCGGTAGGTTTCAGTATGAGAGTGGCTGTGTGGGAAAAAGACACAATGGTTTTATGTCCATACAGGGACCAATATATTTTGTAAAGTGCTGCATCTTATGGTTTATGATGAAGTGTTGTATTTCACGATTTATGATGAATGTATTTTCATGTTGTATGTGATCATGATTAACACTATTACTTGTATGTACACTGAGAGAATATGCATATGGAGGATATGTCCAACCACATTTGACCAATAAAGAATTTTATTCAATTTGATTCGATTCGATTCTAAATGTGTTACCTTGTTAATTACAAGTAATATAATTTTATAATTATAAATCAGAAACGGTCAGGGACTAACTTTCTAGACTAGCAAATGTCATAAAAAATTTTCCAATGAACAAACTGTATTTTTCAGGTGAGCTTCTGCTCTTGAATAAAAAATTGGTCGATTGGAAAAGGTCCTGTCAGGCTTAAGTGAATCCCCTTTTGATTTTGCTTGTCAGGAGGTCACCAAAGGAATAGAATAGAATAGAATAGAATAGAATAGAATAGAATAGAATAGAATAGAATAGAATAGAATAGAATATGGAAAAAATAGAATAGAATAGAATAGAATAGAATGGAATAGAATAGAATAGAATATGGAAAGAATAGAATAGAATAGAATAGAATAGAATAGAATAGAATAGAATAGAATAGAATAGAATAGAATAGAATAGAATAGAATATCGAAAAAATAGAATAGAATAGAATAGAATAGAATAGAATAGAATAGAATAGAATAGAATAGAATAGAATAGAATAGAATAGAATAGAATAGAATATGGAAAAAATAGAATAGAATAGAATATGGAAAAAATAGAATAGAATATGGAAAAAATAGAATAGAATAGAATAGAATAGAATAGAATAGAATAGAATAGAATAGAATAGAATAGAATAGAATAGAATAGAATAGAATAGAATGGGACCTTGGAGGTCTTCTAGTCCAGCCCCCTGCTCAAGCAGGAGAACCTATACCGTTTCAGACAGATGAATGTCTAGTCTCTTCTTAAAAATCTCCAGTGCTGGAGCACCCGCATGATCACATGACCTCAGGACATTGCAATCGTCATAAATATGAGTTGCCAAGCCTCCAAATTTTGATCATGTGACTATGGGGATGCTGCCACAGTCGTAAGTGCAAAGTCATCAGTCATTTTTTCCAGTGCCGTTGTAACTTTGAAAGGCCATTAAACAAATGACTGTAAGTAAGGTGACCAAATTTTTTACAATGAGAAGGAGGACACAAATAAATTGAAGAAAAAAAATATCGTAAATAAAATATTTTATTCATTGCAACAATTTATTTATTTATTTATTTATTTTGTTTGGACTTATATGCCGCTCCTCTCCGAATACAGAATATACTATATGATAAATGCATAATAAAAAACATTTGTAACAATAACATTTTATACTGTAGTTATGCTTACATGCCTATTAATTATTATTTAAATGAGTACAAAAGAAGGACTGTCCCCCCTAAAGGAGGACAATTGGTCACCTTACTGTAAGTCCAGGACTACCTATAGCTCTGGGGAGATCTGTCATAACTTTGAACACTTGCTAAGCGACCGTTGTAAGTTGAGGCCTTCCTGCAGTTTATGGCCACCCGGTAATGCAATGGGAATCTTGGCGCACGAGCCACAGCTGGCGCAAAGACCCACTTGCAAAAGCTGAGCGCCAAGCCTGGCTCCCCTCTTCTTCCAAGGCAAAATGCACCATCTCGGCCAGGGACGAGTAGAAGCGGCTGAGTTCTCCAGCTCCCCCCTCCTCCTCCATGTGCCCCCACCCCCGCTGGCACCGTAAAATGAAGGCATTAGGAAGCGGCGGCAGCCCCCGTTTGCAGAAGCCAAACTAATTGAGCCGTTTTGTTTCAGAGAGCTTGAAAAGAGCAAAAATGAATTGGCTTTGAGAGGCGTGCAAAAGCGGGAGAGAGGGAGGGAGGGAGAGAGGGGGAGGCAAGGTACAGGGAAGGGGAGGGGGAGGAAAATGAAGGCATCCAGCCAAATACAGGAGTCGGGATCCATGTTGGCCAAGTTGCCCACGGTTTGTGAGACCCAGGCGCACACCAAAGCAGAGTGTGATATGAAAATCGGCTTCCGAATCGGCCTACAAGTTGGGGAGATGTGCACCAAAAGGGAACCATGAAGGAACCAAAATGGCAGAACTTGTACAACAAGATCATCGAAACATTGGGCTAGAAGGGACCTGGGAGGCCTTCTAATCTAACCCCCCTGCCCAAAATAAAATATCCAAACTAATATCCCAATTACCCAGATAAAATATCTGGAAGAAAAAGAACCTGAAAAACAAGTTTAAAACTCACATAAGCTAGCATGTCAGAGAACCACAAGGTCAGACAAGAGACAGTAACAGCAGGCCTTACAATAACTCCAATCGTCGCCATCTGATTCAACACAATTATATCTCTGGTCTCATCATGGCTTGCAGTGGCCATTCAGGGGTATGTCTGTATGTATACGATTCACTTTTAATCATGTATTTAATACAGTGCCCTTTCAGACCCGCTAATTTACTAACAATGTTTTGGTGTCTAGAAAGTCGAGGGCTACCTGAACTTCGAGTTTATCACATAAACATGCCAGAAATTGCACTGAGCAAAATGGAAAATGGTCGCCACTGTGGTGCCTCACAAAGAACAGGCCCTGGAGTTTCAATCCTGTCCATCTCTTGGACATTGGTTTTTTTCCTCTGGTACAGATCTTGCAGTGTTTTCTCATCCTGGTGGCGTTTTGGCAATGCCACATTTTACTGCTCTGCTATTGTTGAAATTCTTGGATTCAGCCTTGAACCCAGGGTCACAGGCTCCATCCCAGTGGTCCACATTGACTCTGCCAGATTTCATCTTATCTGTTCTCTTGTGATTTGTTGTTGTTGTTTTTTTAAACACAAAATGCCAGGGATAAAATGCTCATTTAGCGTAACTAAACAATGCACATGGTATTAAATGCTTGTTTGGATTTCGCATGTAGGTTTGGAAACAAATAACGTCCACGGGTTTTTGGTCCCCAGGTTTTCTCCCACATAGAATTTGTCTGGGTTCCAACATTTAACCTACTAATAATTGTTAAATTCCTTTTTCTCTACCTTGTTTTTCTAGCCATTGATAACCTTTTTCAGGCCGAGACCCCGACCTGCGCTGCGCATGCGTGGTGCTACCCCCTGCGCCGCGCATGCGTGGTGCTACCCCCTGCACCATGTATGCATGGTGCTGCCCCCTGCGCCGGCCGAGGCGTAGGCCGCCGCCCGTTCGGGGCGGCGGCAGGCAGGCCCAGGTGCTCAAGTGCTCCTGGGTGGCCGCGGCAGTGACGGTACAGGGTGACCACGGGCTGGGCCACCAGCTGGCCCAGCCCAAGAGAGGTAAGACACTCGCCGGGCCCCATGCGCGCCAAAAACCCTCCCTGCACCCACCGCTGCCCCACTAGCCTTACCTTCGCTGCCGCCCGTTCGGGGCAATGGCAGGCAGGCCCAGGCGCTCCTGGGAGGCCGCAGCAGTGACGGCACAGGGCGACCACGGGCTGGGCCACCAGCTGGCCCAGCCCAAGAGAGGTAAAAAACCCGCCGGGCCCCACGTGCACCAAAAACCCTCCCTGCGCCCGCCGGCCTCCCACCTCCCACCCCTGGCCCTCTTTTACTTACAGTTTTAGTAGTTGCTCAGCAGGGAGGGGTAGAAACTTCCAGAGAGCTCGCCTCCGCTGCAGACAACTTGCAGCACCATTTGCAGACTGGGACTTTTGGCGGGCTCAGCAGGGCAGAGACAGCCTGGACAATTCCTATTGGCTTTTGAAAGCCAATAGAATTAGACTCTATTCAAGAGAGTCTATTCTATTGGCTTTCAAAATCCAATAGAATAAGAGGGAGTAGCACAGCTAAGGGAAAGGGGAAAAATAATGGCAGACTGCGTTGTTTGGCGACCCCCGTGAAATGGTCGTTCGACCCCAAATGGGGTCGTGACCCACAGGTTGAGAACCGCTGTTCTAAAGTATACTGAATATTAGGTTTAAAGATGGAAGAGGAACAAGTTAAAGAAACAATGATAAACATGGGCAAAGAATTTTGAACATAACATAGAACTAGAAAACTGGCAAAGCCTTTGGGTTGTTACTCTTATTCTTAATCAGAGTAATAAGGCAAAGAGTACAGGCAATCTGAACTTACGACAGAATTTCTATCGCTAAGCAAGGAGCTTGCTAAATGAGGCGTGCCTGATTTTATAACCTACTTTGGTCACAGTTGTTAAGTGAATCACTGCAGTTGTTTAGTGAATCACATGGTTGTTAAGCGAATCTGTCTGCCCCACACTGACTTTGCGTGTCAGAAGGCAACTGGGAAAGTCATAAATGGCAACTGCATAACCCGGCATGTTGCAGCCATTGTAAATACATACCAGTTGAATTCTGATCACATAACTCTGCGGACGCTGCAATGGTCATAAGTGCAAGTCACCCAGTCACAAGTCAATTTTTTTCAGTTTTATTGCAAGTTTGGTTGCTAAACAAATGGTTGTCAGCCGAGGACTAGCTGTAATCTTCTCCCCATTTGATGCAACCCCTATTTGGTTAGGGGATCTGATGTGAATGGCTGGAACGCACTAATTTAGCAATGCCTGCAGTCCTAGGCCGCATTAACAGAGGGAGAGAATCAAGACCACGTGAAGTATTAATACTACTTTACAATGCCTTGGTAAGGCCACACTTGGAATACTGCATCCAGTTTTGGTCACCACGGTGTAAAAAAGATGTTGAGACTCTAGAAAGAGTGCAGAGAAGAGCAACAAAGATGATCAGGGGGCTAAAATATATGCAGAACAGCGCAGGAATTGGGTATGTCTAGTCTAATGAAGAGAAGGATGAGGGGTGACATGATAGCAGAGCTCCAATATCTAAGGGGCTGCCACAAAGAAGATGGGGGGGGTCAAGCTATTCTCCAAAGCACCTGAGGGCAAAGACAAGAAGCAATGGATGGAAACTAATTAAGGAGATAAGCAACCTAGACGTAAGGAGAAATTTCCTGACTGTGAGAACAATAATCAGTGGAACGACTTGCCTCCAGGAATTGTGGGTGCTCCAACACTGGAGGTTTTTAAGAAGAGATTGGCAAACCATTTGTCTGAAATGGTATAGGATCTCCTGCTTGAGCAGGGGGTTGGACTAGAAGACCTCCCAGGTCCCTTCCAACTCTGTTCTTCTGTTAAATTTAGGTGGTGGGCCAAATGGGTTGCTGTCTTTAAGTGAATAGTCAAATCAAATTATGGCTTAACATAATGGCCCAATTCACACAACATTCCATAACAACCGCTGGATTCCCACCACACACATCTTACAGGCTCATTTTAGCCCAGTCTAGCCCACTGGGGGAACCACGTCTTGTTTAAACTCAGAAAACTGATTGATTTAGAAACCCGGTTAAATATGATGTGTGAATGAGTGAATCGGTCAGGAAAAGCGCATGTCACTGGAGACTTTCCAAGCTGTGAGGAAGGATCCCTTTGAAATACAGGCCTGTGAGAAAGTATCTGCCTTTCTTCCCTTTCACACTGTCAAAACTGACTAAGCCAATGGAAATACATTAGTGTTTCTCTCTTCAACACCTTATTTCCAGCATAATAAAGTTCACTAAATATTCTCCAAGCTTCGCAATGGAGCCATGTGGTTCAGGCACTCCGTCCCAAGCTTGTAAGCACCTGATTAAAATCTTATTTAGCCACAAGAGCACTCTGTTACCCTCTGCAGGCCATTATCTCATGACCCCCACAACCCCTGACCCCCAGGAGGAGGGGAGGGATGCGAAATCTGCTCAGCATTCACCCCCATGTAATATCAGTAAACATTTATTGGAGCAAGCCATCAAAGGCAGGGAGCTTTTAACTGTTAAGTGGTGCAATGAATCTGCTCCGAGGTTTCATTCCAAGTTTTATGAGGGGTTGAAATAGGTGTAGTGTGGAGGTGGCAGTGCGGGGGGACCCTGACTCTGAGATTCATTTGGACATCCACCTTCTGAAATTCTCAGTTGCCCTATGTAGATAGAACATAGAATAACAGCGTTGGAAGGGACCTTGGAGGTCATCTAGTCCAATCCCCTGCTCAAACAGGAGTCTCTGTACCATTTCAGACAGGTGGCTGTCCAATCTCTTCTTGAAAACCTCCAGTGATGGACCACCCACAGCTTCCAGAGGCAAGATGTTCTACTGATTCATTGTTAAGCACAGTCAGGAAATTTCTCACTTAGTTCTAGGTCAGCGGGTCTCAACCTTTTTCAGGCCGCGACCCTGACCTGCACCGCGCATGCGAGGTGCTACCCCCTGCGCCGCGCATGCATGGTGCTGCGCCGCGCATGCGTGGTGCTGCCCCCTACACCGCGCATGCGTGGTGCTGTCCCCTGCGCCGGCCGAGGTGTAGGCCGCCGCCCATTTAGGGCGGCGGCAGGCAGGCCCAGGCGCTCCTGGGCGGCCGCAGCAGCGACGGCGCAGGGCGACCATGGGCTGGGCCACCAGCTGGCCCAGCCCAAGGGAGGTAAAAAACCCGCCGGGCCCCATGCGCGCCAAAAACCCTCCCTGCGCCCGCCAGCCTCCCACCTCCCACCCCTGGCCCTCTTTTACTTACAGTTTTAGTAGTTGCTCAGCAGGGAGGGGTGGAAACTTCTACACAGCTCGCCTTCGCTGCAGACAACTTGCAGCACCATTTGCAGACTGGGACTTTTGGCGGGCTCAGCAGGGCGGAGACAGCCTGGACAACTCCTATTGGCTTTTGAAAGCCAATAGAATTAGACTCTATTCAAGAGAGTCCATTCTATTGGCTTTCAAAATCCAATAGAATAAGAGGGAGTAGCACAGCTAAGGAAAAGGGGGGAAAAATGGCGGACTGCGTTGTTTGGCAACCTCCGTGAAATGGTCGTTCGACCCCAAATGGGGTCGCGACCCACAGGTTGAGAACCGCTGTTCTAGGTTGAATCTCTCCTTCACAATTTTCCATCTGTTCCTTCTTGTCCTGCCCTCAGGTGCTTTGGAGAATAGGTTGAACCCCTCTTCTCTATGGCAGCCCCTCAAGTACTGGAAGATTGCTATCCTATCACCCCTAGTCCTTCTCTTCACCGGGCATATCCAATTTGGCAACCGTTCTTCACACAATTTAGCCTCCAGATCCTTTATCGTCTTTGCTGTTCTTCTCTGCACTTCCTAGAGCAGGGATCTTCAAACTTCAAACCCTGGCTGGCTGAGGAATTCTGGGAGTTGAAGTCCAGAAGTCTTTAAGTTGCCAAGTTTGAAGACCCCTGCTCTAGAGTCTCGACATATTTTTTGTACTATGGTAACCAGAACTGGACACCATATTCCAAGTGTGGACTTACCAGTGCAGCATAAAGCGGTACTATCACGTCATGTGATCTTGAAAGTGTCCCTTGGTTGACACAACCTAGGACTGCACTAGCTTTTTTGGCAGCTGACTCAACCTTCAATGGAGGGACCCCTAGATCTGGTGGTGGGATTCAGCCAGTTCGCACCTGTTCGGCAAAACAAGTAGCTAATTTTTTGTGGCCCAAGCCAAGAATGGATGTCCGGAAGCAGCATCCATGCAGAGAACCGGTTGTTCACATATTTAAATCCCACCACTGCCTAGATCCCTCTTGCAGTTGTTACTATTGAACCAGGTACCCCCTATTCTATATTTGTGCATTTGGGTTGTTTTTTTTTTACCTTAAGAGTAGGACCTTACTTTCCTCATTACTAAATCACAATGTTTTGTCTCTGCTGTTCTGTGCCGAGACCCAACGCATCTTTTGTTATCCGTTAAATGTTGTGTGACCTCTTGGAAGCTTCCCTTTCTGCCCCCATCCTCCCCCAGGCCCCCCAAGTCCTTATATCAGCATACAAGGCCAAACATTGATCCACCTAGCAAGATCCATCTTCCTTCCTCATTGCCTGGTTCCTCCAGCTGTTCCCAGCCATAGACGTGTAGTGGAGCATCTCTTCTTTCCAGGTGCTGGGACTGATGTATGCACATCGTTACAGTCCTGGCAAAAGATGAGAGATGGGACTGGCACCCGCCCAGCCCAAATCGCACGCCACACGCTCTGCAGGAGGACACCTTGAGTGGGGTGCCGACCTTCCAGATCCCATGCAAGGGCTCCGCCTTTTATTAAGTTCGCCTGCCAGCTGCAAACAAGGGAGCAGATCATGGAGTTCTCCAGGAAGGCTTTGTCGGGCAAGCCTTCAGAAGGGAAGAGTGTTGGGGCTGACCCAAGGTCTCTTGTGATTTTTGTCAAAGGCTTCCCATTAAATATAGAAGGAAGTTGCAAAAGGCAGACCTTCAGATTTCGGCTCGCTCCCAGATCCTTCCAGCTGGGGCCAGGTCTTTCTCTGGATTGCCAGAATGAAGAAATAAACACAACCCTCCATTTTTGAAAGCATGAAATCCACTGTCACAAAAATTGTTTCCGTCCTAAGATGAAGCACACAGGCTACGCTCGCACAAGATGTTCCATTTGGATACCGTATTAACCTTATTTTCTAGGTTTTCACAATCCGCTGGCCAAGGCAATCCCCAATTAACCAAATGGGACACATTCACACAGATTCACACAAAAACCAAACAAAGGTTTAGCCGGTTATGCCAATGTAACAGCTCGCTGGGTGCTTTACAGACATGGCCCCTTGACGGTATGTGAATTTCAGCTCCTAGTATTTCCCAGCCAGTTGAATCCATATATCTTAAAATAAGCTGGCTGAGAAATTCTGGTTGTGAATTGAGGCATCATGTGAACGGACCCAATTTTTTGACTTTTTTTTTTTTTGTAGCGGTTGTTGCAAACAAATCAGCAAACCGATTTTTCTCACTGGACATTTTTGCTGGAAACTGAAAGTAAACTGGAGAAATCAGCAAAAAGCCTTACAAACTGGGGCCATGTGACTGTGGGATGCTGCAAACGGTCATAAAGGTGAGCCAATTGTCAACCAAGAGAGCCAGTTTGGTCGAGCACCAGGCTAGAAAGCAGAAGACTGTGGGTTCTAATCCTGCCTTAGGCATGAAAGACAGCTGGGTGACTTTGGGCCAATCACCAGGAGACTGTGTGTTCTAGTCCCGCCCTAGGCATGAAAATCGGTTGGGTGACTTTGGGCCAATGATTAGAAGACTGTGGGTTCTAATCCCGCCTTAGGCAAGAAAGCCAGCTGGATGATTTTGGGCCAATGACTAGGAGACTGTGGGTTCTAATCCCGCCTTAGGCGTGAAAGACAGCTGGGTGACTTTGGGCCAATCACCAGGACACTGTGAGTTCTAATCCTGCCTTAGGCATGGAAGTCAGTTGGGTGACTTTGGGCCAGTCCCGTCTGTCAGCCCAACCCCCCTTACAGGGTTGTTGTTGTGGGGAAAATAGGAGGAGGGAGGTGTGTTGGACAGGTTTGCCGCCTTGAATTTCTTGTAAAAAATTAATAAAGGTGGAATACAAATGAATAAAGTGCCCAAAATGCAATCAGGTGACAGTGTGTTGTCTGTTGTAAATTTGAAAATGGGTCATAAGTGGCTTTTAAGGGGTTTGTTCTAACTTGAATAGTTGCTAAGTGACTGGCCATAAATGGAGGACTAACTATATATTGGAGCATTAACATTATTACAGGGCTGGGTTTCCACACAGGTTTATCACCCAACTAGACAGCCCACCCACGAAAGACCCCAAAGAAGCATTTTTGTGCAAACACAGACAGTAAATCTTTAACCTGGTCAAAGATATTGTGTGAATGCAGCCACAGAATAAATGCGATCCCATTTGCAGAAATGTTGGGATATAAGAGCTCAGCTACTCTGCATTTTTTTATCGCCACATATATGTATATATCCGAACTAGGTGTTGTTTCTCTGGGCCACATAGGTGTTTGTACATGGGTAAGTGCGTAATTTATTTTATTTATTTACTCTTGTCATGTTCATGCATTGTATATTGGAGGTGGTTACCCTTTGAGAGTTGCATGCAACGAAATCTCACTTTAATGTACGCTGATCAGTGTACATGTAAAATGATAATTCTATTCTATTCTATTCTATTCTATTTTCTATTTTCTATTTTCTATTTTCTATTTTCTATTTTCTATTTTCTATTTTCTATTTTCTATTTTCTATTTTCTATTTTCTATTTTCTATTTTCTATTTTCTATTTTCTATTTTCTATTTTCTATTTTCTATTTTCTATTTTCTATTTTCTATTTTCTATTTTCTATTTTCTATTTTCTATTTTCTATTCTATTCCATTCTATTCTATTCTATTCTATTCCTATCCCTATTCCTATTCCATTCCATTCCTATTCCATTCCATTCCTATTCCATTCTATTCCCATTCCCATTCCCATTCCCATTCCCATTCTCACTCCACTCCACTCCACACTACTCCACTCCATTCCATTCTATTCTTATTCCTATTCCTATTCCTATTCCCATTCCCATTCCATTCCATTCTATTCCACATTCTATTCTATTCCACATTCTATTCTATTCCACATTCTATTCTATTCTATTTCATTCCACATTCTATTCTATTCTATTCTATTCTATTCTATTCTATTCTATTCTATTCTGTTCTGTTCTATTCCATTCCACATTCTATTCTATTCTATTCTATTCTATTCTATTCTATTCTATTCTATTCTATTCTATTCTATTCTATTCTATTCTATTCTATTCTATTCTATTCTACTCTACTCTACTCTATTCTATTCTATTCTATTCCATTCCATTCCATTCCCATTCCCATTCCCATTCCCACTCCACTCCACTCCACACCACTCCACTCCACTCCACTCCACTCCATTCTATTCCTATTCCTATTCCTATTCCTATTCCTATTCCTATTCCATTCCATTCCATTCCATTCCATTCTATTCTATTCTATTCCCCAGGCAATGCAAAACAGCTGCTAAATAGGAAAGAAGCCCACTCTTATGCTGATAAATTATACATCTGGCTATATTATTGTTTCTTATTATTCCTTAACCCCTTTAGCTTGAAAGAGAGAAGCAGATTTGCCTCCTCTAAACTAGTGGGCAGAATCCTTCTGTCTTTGTAATAGGAAGGAGGAGAAACTATTGAAAACATGCTGCAAATTCAGGAAGTAGCTCTGAATGCTTCTGTGGAAACTCTTTCTCTCTCTGGCTGGGTTCACACAACATGTTCACCTCTACAACTTGTACCTTCATCCCTCCACCAAAAGGGATAAATGAATCTAGCTTCACCCTCTGGTCACCCACGTTTACCAAGGACAGTTCTGAGGGGAGGGGGAGGCACATTATATTCCCTGACAGATAAAGCTTATGATAGCCTGATTCACACCATGACCAAAACCGGATCCCCACGTTACATTGACCTGCCTTCTAAACCAGCCCTGTTGCACCCAAGATTGATTTCTGCAGGTTCATCACCTGTGTTTCTTACACCTTGGTCAATATTTTGCAATACAGGAAGGATGTCCAAAACTTGGGGCAACTTTCAGACCTGTGGATTTCAACTCCCAGAATTCCCCAGCCACAGTCTGAAAGTTGCCCCAAGTTTTGGACACCACCGCAGTAAAGGCTTATTGCTGGAGGAGATTACAGACTAAACGATGACTGCAGCATCCACAATCACGAATTCTTTGCTCTGGGGAAATCCATAGGCCAACCGCATCTCTGTTCTTCTTCCCCAGCTATAATTAGGATACTCCAGAGCCTACTACAACTCCCCCAAGATGTCAGGACATCACTGGCACCCTGTTGGCCAGGAGATCCTGTGGGAAATCATCCTTTCCTCCCAGTTCATTCCAGAGAGACCCTCTCCCCAATATCCTCTCTGTGCCTTGGACAGGACAGGCTGTAAATGCAGAAGGCAGATAAAGTGTCAGCACCCAAGATTTCCTTCCAGTGACACCTCGGGCTGCTGAGGAGGCGTCTCCCATCAAGTCCCGCAGCCCAGCTCTGGAATCTGCAGGATGTCAGCAAAGCAGGAGCAGCCCGGAAGATGCTGATTGCAAGAGGAGCCCGGAGCGATAAGCTCAAGGCAAGGCCCTCCAGAAAGCATGAGCTAATGCTCCAGGTGTCCCGATAGGGATTCAGACCAGGAGCCGGTCAGTTTCTCTTTCTGATAGAGATATGGTCAGGGGCAGATGGTCCTCCCTGGGGGTGGAGAGGGTCCTTCTCTGCCAAGCTGGACTGGCTTTGATCAGGCACCCAAACTATTCAGGGCTAAGAAATTTTTCAGCAATGGGCCAGAGACCACACAGAAGCAAGTCTGAACATTGCATTGCATTGCATTGCATTACATCGCATCGCATCGCATTAATCCCCTCCAATGCCGGCGAGATTTCCAATGCAACACCGGCACAATTTTGCCACAGAAAAACCTCTGCAGTGGAAACAGCATCTCCTCTGTTTGCTTGTCTAAGGAGCTGTTTGTTTGAGGAGTTGCTTAGCTGAGGAAAAAAAATTGCAGGGAAGGCTGGCTTTATTTATTTATTTATTGTTTTTAAAATCCCACCTTTTATATATATATATATAAATACATACTCCTTCTTGCTTCTATTTTCCCTACAACAATAACAACAGTTTTGGGAGGTGGGTTGGGCTGAAAGAGAGGGACAATGTTTCTGACCACCCATTACAGATGCAGCCTGCAGCCCTCTGTTTTCCAGCTTTGCTTCCATTTCGTTCTCAACCAAGCCGCCTTCAGCCCTTCAGAGCAATCAACAAAGATGATCAGGGGACTGGAGGCTAAAGCAGGAATTGGCTATGTCTACTTTAACGAAGAGAAGGACGAGGGGGGACATGATAGCAGTGTTCCAGTATCTCAGGGGCTGCCACAAAGAAGAGGGAGTCAAGCTCTTCTCCAAAGCACCTGAAGGCAGGACAAGAAGCAACGGATAGAAACTAATCAAGGAGAGAAGCAACCTAGAACTAAGGAGAAACTTCCTGACAGTTAGAACAATTAACCAGTGGAACAACCTGCCTCCAGAAGCTGCGAATGCTCCAACCCTGGAAGTTTTTAAGAAGAGACTGGACAGCCATTTGTCTGAAATGGTATAGGGTTTCCTGCCTCAGCAGGGGGTTGGACTAGATGACCTCCAAGGTCTCTTCCAACTTTATTATTATTATTATTATTATTATTATTAGTATTAGTATTAGTATTAGTATTAGTATTAGTATTAGTATTATTCCCTCCAATGCTCTTCCACTTGGGAAAGAAGTCTGGGTTGTCCCCAGTCCTTTATCCTCTCTCTACTCTCACCTAGCAGGGATGAGCTGTGTTTCCAATTTATCCCTTATGCTGGTCAGTCCATCTGTCTGCTTAATCTGTCATTAATCTGTCACTTCCTTTTGCCTGGCCCTCACCTCTTGAGTGTCTCATCTCTTGCTTTTTTAAAAACAACAACACTCTGGTCCTAGCAATCCACCATGCCTTCATGGCATGGGACCAGGATACTTACGGGACCGTCTTCTGCCATATACTTCCCTTCAACCAGTGAGAGCGCACAGGGTGGGCCTCCTCCGGGTCACGTCAGCGAAACAGTGTCGTCTGGCAGGTCCTAGGGGGAGGGCCTTCTCTGTTGTGGCGCCCACCCTCTGGAACCAACTACCTCCTGAAGTCCGCGTTTCTCCGACTCTCCCGGCCTTCCGAAAGAATTTAAAAACCTACCTCTGCCGGCAGGCCTGGGGATGATTGTTGATTGTGGTGTGACTGAGGAGTATGTGTGGGGTTTATTTTTAATGTTTTTTTTTCAGATTTATATTGAATTGTTTATTTGTATGTTGTGAGCTGCTCCGAGTCTGCGGAGAGGAGCGGCATACAAATTCGAAAAATAAATAAATAAAATAAATGTGGGTGCCCACCGCACCACCAGGGAATGGAAGGTTAGAGAAGAAAAAAGATTATTAATTGCAGCCATTACACACGTGGGCCGTCCAATGGCTGGGCGGCTACCATCTGCCTCCTTCTCCTCACGGCTGCAAGCGGTTGCCAGGGTAAAGGGGAGAATATAATTGATAGCTGGAGAGAAATAGGAGTCCTCCTGTCTGGCTGATTGGATCGATTTCCACACAAGCCGAGAGGCCGGCCTCTTGGCTGGGGATGATTGGGCTGGCTTTTGTGACACGTGGATTCGGTTCAAGCTCTCCTCACCGAGATGGGGGGGAAAGATGTCAAGAAGGCAAGGGCCGGAGCGAGAGAAAGATGCCTCTCCATCAGCCAAGGACAAGGGGCCCATCGAGCAGAAAGCAACCAAGCACGGCACCGAGCAGCCAAGCCACATGGGCCAGTCGATTCTTTGACTCTGCCCTCAGGTTTGATCAACGGTCCCCAGCAAATGAGAATCTCCCACCCAGGTTAGGACAAGCACTGGAGCATAGCCGGCCAGGCCCCGCCGTATATAGATTCAGTCAGTCAATCGATATTGTAAAATAGGGGCCCAAAACCAGACCGAATGAATGCATGGTTGGATAAAACGAATGCTCAAGAAGTTCTCGCAGCTTTTTAAAGAAAGAGAGACAGAGAGAGAGAGAAAGAGAGAAGGAAAGAGAAAGACAGATGTGGGGAGAGATACAGAGAGAGAAACCGAGAGAAAGAGACAGAGAGACAGAAAGAGAGAGAGAGTGATTAAGACAGAGCAGATAGAGACAGGGACAGAGAGATACAGAGAGAGAAAGACAGAGAGAGAGAGAGATGGGGAGAGGCAGACATACAGAGAGAGAGAGAAAGAGAGAAAGAGTCAGAGAGAGAGAGAGAGAAAGAGAGAGACAGAAAGAGAAGCAGAGAGATGTGGGGAGAGACACAGAGAGAAAGAGAGACAGAGAAACAGAGAAAGAGAAGGAAAGAGAAAGCGAGATTAAGATAGACAAGGCAGAGACAGGGACAGAGAGAGAAAGAAAGAAAGAAAGAAAGAAAGAAAGAAAGAAAGAAAGAAAGAAAGAAAGAAAGAAAGAAAGAAAGAAAGAAAGAAAGAAAGAAAGAAAGAGACAAAGAGGGAGGAGAGACAGAGAGAGAAAGAGAAGGAAAGATGCATACAGAGAAAGAGAGAGAGATGGAGAGAGAGAGAAATGGAGAAAGAGACAGATACACACACACACAAAGAGAGAGAGAGAGAGGGATAGAGATATGGAGAGAGAGAGAGATGGAGCGAGAGAGAGAAAAGACAGAGAGAGAGAGAGAGAGAGGGACAGAGATATGGAGAGAGAGAGAAAGAGAGAGACAGAGACAGACAGCGACAGAGACAGAAACAAAGAGAGAGATTTAAAAAAGCTTGCTGGCTCTTATCAATACTAAAAGTTTCTAGCAAAAAACACCCATTACGGATAATAGTGCCACTTAACAACCATCTCAAAAAGGATTACAAAATCGGCCACGGTCACATGGTAGCCCACTTAACAACAGGCACAACTTCCAGGCTCAATTATCGTTCTAAGTCAAGGATTGTGTTTGTGTTCATATTTTCATCCAGCTACAGTCAAAGGCTTTCAACAGCTTACGCAGAATACAAAATCATTTAAAACATCCACAGTACGAACTTCCATTAAAAAAACCACAATAAAAACAGTACCATCCAAACATAAAAATGCAAACAATAAAAACTGAAGATAAAAGATGGCACTATAAAATGATAAAATCAGAGAAAAGCTCTCCGAAGCAGCTCCGCCTTTTATACATCCTGAAGATTGGCAAGGAGAGAGCGGTTTACTCATTCTTCGTTGCCTGATTTGATTCATTGCTCGAGCCGTGCCTGGAGCATGTAAAGGGGATCTGAACTCAATCATCCAGTGAACTCTCACAAATTAAATCAGAGATGTCCAATCTTGGCCACTTTAAGACATGTGGACTTCAACTCCCAGAATTCCCCAGCCAGCATGGCTTAAAGACTCAGTTTGGCTAGTCAGCCAGTAAAACTAGTCACACCATTTGCCAATAACAAAAATATGCATCACTGCAAAAAAAAAAAAAAAAACCTCCAACAAAAGAAAGAGAAAGTTATGTCTCATTTGTATATGGTAATTTATAAGTGTAGATCAGTTTTTAGCATCTTGATAGCTACAGATAAGTTGGACCTCAATCTTCCTTGTGGCAGAGATGTAATCCTATTCATCTGGCAGTGGCCCAGGCAGGTCTACTGTTGAAGTATTGCTATTTAAATAACAATAATAACAACAACAATAATAATAATAAGTTGGAAGGGACCTGGGAGGTCATCTAGTCCAATCCCTTGCTCAGGCAGGAAACCCTAGACAAAGTTTCCTACCTGAGCAGGGGGTTGGACTAAATGACTTCCAAGGTCCCTTCCAACTTTATTACTATTGTTGTTGTTGTTGTTGTTGTTGTTATTGTTGTTGTTGTTGTTGTTATTATTATTATAAATGGCTGTCCAGTCTCTTCTTTAAAACTTCCAGTGTTGGAGTATTCACCGTTTCTGGAGGCAGGTTGTTTCACTGGTTAATTGTTCTCACTGTCAGGAAGTTTCTCCTTAGTTCTAGGTTGCTTCTCTCCTTGGTTAGTTTCCACCCATTGCTTCTTGTCCTGCCTTCAGGCGTGAGTTTTGCCTGGCTGAGGAATGCTGGGAGTTGAAGTCCACAAGTCATAAAAGGGCCAAGTTTGAAGGCCCCTGCCCTAATGAGTCTTTTGGAGCAAAAATTAATATAAGATCCAGTTTTATTTTCGGGAAAACACAGGAGCAGTTCAGCATTTTGATCTTGACTGGCTCAAGGTTGACTCAGCCTTCCACCCTTCTGAGGTCAGGAAAACGAGGACCCAGATTGAAAAGTTGTAAGATTGGGTGCGGTGACATGATGACTCATTTAACAGCCGTGTGGCTTAGTGATGGAATTTCGGGCGCCAACTGCGGTCGTAAGTGGAGAGAAAGAGACTGTAGAGAGAGACTGACAATGGTAAGATGGATGGGTGTCAGTTCCAAGCAGAGCATGAGAGCTCAGAGCTGGAAAGACGGACGGACAATGGACAGAGGGGAAAGGAATCTGGGCCTTTCCCAGCTTTCCTCTCTCCCACTAATTCCATGCACCTACTCAGAAGTTGCTCTTTGCTCCAGGGAATAAACAAAGCACCCCCGTGTATTTCCTTCTGAAGACTTAATTGCAGTGGGAAGAATTAATCCCACGGGGAGCTAAATCCAAATTAGCAACTTTGATCTTAAAAAGCCAAATGGAGCCGAGCTGGCTCAGCATTGTTTCGCTGCCTATTTTGACTGCCAGAGCTGGGAGACAAAGAGGCTATATTTGCACAGCACAATATTCAATCAACCTGTGTGTGGGGTGTGGGGGTGTCTGCCTAAGAGCTTAACTCTGCTTAAATTGGGGATAACTTTAATGAAACCGGCCAGGTTCCTACACCAAACTGAGCCACGGAAGAAGTAGCTGCTATAGCTTTCGTGAAAAAGGTGATGGTTATTTTTCAGATGGTGCTATTACCTACAGGTAGTCTTCAACCGTTCATTTAGTGACTGTTTGAAGTTACAATGGAATTCTGGGAGTTGAAGTCCACAAGTCATAAAAGGGCCCCGTTTGAAGAGCCCTGGTGTAGGGTGAGGGAGGGGACAATCTAACCGTATTGTATGTTATCCATTGTATGCTGATCAGCCATTGATTGATGTATGGCTGTTTATTAAATCCAAATGAGTCAAATTTTTCCCTAAATATGGACAAATTCTGTGCAAGTAGGAAGACTGAGTTATTTGCATGAGATAATAGAATTGCTAAATGCTACTGCCTGTTTGCCAAATGGTTGTCATGATGCATTGGTATGTGGAAATGATCTCGGGAGATAAAGGGAAGAAGCATAGCTAGGGGAATGATTGGATAGGAGGGGGTTTAGTCCAAAGTAGGATATAGGGGAATGGCAAACATCTCAGAACAGGGGTCTTCAAACTCCCCCTTTTATGACTTGTGGACTTCAACTCCCAGAATTCCTCAGCCAGTGTGGAAACAAAATATCTAGTATTCTTCAAAATTAGCAGGAGAGTGAACTCTCAGCTCCAACATATTTCTTTGACATGCTAGATACATATGCTGTTGGGGATCCTTGATGCTCTCTGAGCTTGGTGGCGTTGTTGTATTCTTTCATTACAAACTAAGCAACATAACCATTGCAACTAAGAATATCTGCAAGAAAGCCACCAGAATCAGCAAGCACCAAGGAACCCGCCCCCATTTAACCCTAAGCTGCAAATATTCTTTTCTATTGTGACTATTTGATCATGGAATGGGAAGCATTGAGTTGTGGGATTTAGATCTACCCAACCTGGACTGCAAACCTTTAAGCAACCTCTAGGTGGCAACAAAGAGATAATTTTAACAAAACCCAGATGCTTGCTGCCATCTAGTGGAGATCTGGATTTTCAAGACCCAAGGATGATAATTTTAGTGAGATCTTTCCAGATCTTTGCTGTGAAGAGTTAGTTTCATTTTCCAGGTGGAAAAAATCTGAGTCCCAAGGAAGTCAATACCGGTATCAGATTTTCAGATAACTAGAAGAAGTTTCAAGCCCAATTCAACATGATTTTGTACTTGATTTGAAGTTTAGGTTTCTTTTAGCATAAGGTTTTAATTTCTAGGCTCTTGTTTGATTTGCTAAAGAAATACAGGAATCCTAGATAGAAATTTCTGTAGTTTGTCAGTTTGAATTATAATCCTTATTATTCTTGCTATTGTTGCTCATTACTTCATATCGACCTGATTTTAATGTTTTGAAGTTTGAAATGGCTACAAAACTTTCTAAAATGCAGCCTTTACTTTAGAATTGCTAGATTATCTTACAATGCTTGCAATTCCCTTTTTTTTAATTTGTCTTACATTCTTTTCCATTTTTCCTACTTTCTGTTTTTCTTTCCGATCATATATCCGTGATTCTAAATTCTTATAAATGAAATCCAATTGCATTAATGGTTACTATCAACAGCAGGGATCCAACAGTGTCAGAAAGGCATGTGGGATCTAAAATTAGCACACCTGATAAGGAAAGCATTTTTTTTTGTCCCATGACATTTCTTGTGATTTTTAAAGTGCAACGGCATGCACGCATCATTATAAATTTAAAAAAAATCGCAAAAAGGGCAAATTTGAGATGATTACACGCACAGATGGAGCAAAAATCCTAGTTAAACAGTGTTCAGGAGTGTGGATGCAAATTAGTACAACGCAACCCCTCCCCCAAAGGGATTTGGCTGCATCATTTTGGTGATCTTGGCTTGAGGCCAATTATCCACGCCCGAGCCCACCCCAACCCCACTGGAGGAGATAGGAAGAGTTGTGGGAGAGAAAGACAAAGGACTGAATAACAATATGTGGCTGTGGGCTTTATTCTGGAAATAATTTTAGCCGCTTTCCCCCCTCAAATTGGAACCGGAGGAGGAATAGAGAGGCGGAAAAGAAGTGAATGGAGGAGAGAGAAGAAGGAGGAGGAGAAAGAGAAATCCTGTAGCTGGAGGGGTGGAGAATTTGGCGGGGCAGTAGAAGCAGACATCTGCCATATTGGAAATTGTGATCTGTGAGGGGTCCTCGGTGCTCTCTAAGCTTGTTTTCTTGCAGAGATTTCATTACCCAAACTAGGTAACATCATCAGTTGATTGGGAGTGAGATTTGCCCTCAGTTTATAATATTGTAGTGCAGGCATGTCAAACTTGCGACGTCACGTGACCCTCGGCCCTAAGAGTGTCCCGCCATCAGTGCATGTGAATTGATTGAGTTTGTGTGTGGTATGAATGTGTTAATTTTAAAATTTTAAAATTGTTGTGGTATTTTTTTTGTTGTTGTTGTTGTGAGCCGCCCCGGGTCTTTGGAGAGGGGCGGCATATAAATGCGATTTAAAATAAAAAATAAAAAAAATAAAAATCGGGCCGGTTTTGTCATTGTCGGCAATGGGACGGGCGCGGCTTCCACGTGACACGTCCAGCCCACGGGCTGGCAAGTTTGACACCCCTGTTGTAGTGGCTTCTCCTACCTTAAAGTATTGTTTACATGACTGTTGGTCTGATATTAATTTTGGAGTCGATCTACGCTCATCTGGGTGCTGATTGCCGGTGGGGAAATGTTTTGACCTTTTTGTTCCCTTTTTGGCTTGTTGAGTGTCTCTCTTCCATATTATGTAGATATTGCTTACATCCAGGGCTTTTTTTGTGTCATAGAACACCCAGAACGGAGTTCCGGCACCTTTTTTGGATGCAACCTTGTAAGGTAGGCAAGGCGGGTTATATGACATGTGTGAGTTCCGGCACCTTTTTTTTGTTTTGTTTCGTTTTTTACAAAAAAAAAAAAACACTGCTTATATCTACATACTGTGCAAAAAAAATATTTTTTTTATTTTTAAGACTATAAGCCACCCAGAGTTACCCTGTGATAAGATGGGCAGCCAATAAATTGTACAAATAAATAAATAGTTTGTGTCTACGGATGGCTAATTAGTCAGAGTGCCAGGCTTCTAGAAATTTCCTACCATTTTTGGGACTCGGCTTGGTTTAGGATGACCAGAGTTTCCCAGCTGAAACTATGGTTAAGTCTGGTCCACAGGCTGAGAAATGAAAGAGTTTTCATCGTGTCTTCTGACTGCTACAGCCAGTTGTGAACTGTAGCTGTTGGGGCACTCAAGGCAAGTTCTAAACGGGCCCCAGACGAGGCAGCTGCGACTTCTCCGGTTTTCAGACCATAGTGGATTTTATTTACTCAGAGTCCCTGTTTCTTTCCCTGCATGGGAAACCCTTCCTGGGAGCAGTCCAAGCCTGCCCCAGGTTTTGGCCATCCTCCCCAGATCAAAAGCACCAGCCAACTCCATCCGTCCCAGAGGGGCAAGCAGTTGTCGGAGTCTCTGAGCTGCTAAAATGGCCATCAACAAGTCATACTTCACGACGGATTAGAGGGAAGTAATAAGAAGGATTATCTGAACTTTTGGGTTATCAGTGGAGGATTAGTCAGGCTGCTTGTGGGGACCCTGTAGGAGGGAAATGGTTGGGGAGGGAGAGGAGAGCACAAAGGACCTGGCATCTGTCCTACAAACTATCCCTTTAGTTGCAAGAATGGGCAAGTGGAAAGCTGATCCCAAAGTATTAGCAAGAGGAGAAAAGAAGAGAACTGCCTTCGGGCAGCAGAGACAAAGGCTGTGTTCCTGAATTCATTCATTTTTCTACCTTCAAGGAAGCATCGGACTGAAAGTAATCAAAGGGGTGGAGTTTGCACAAAGGAGGAGGAGGAGGAGAGAGGGAGGGAGGGAGGAGGCAACCAACTAGGTGACTTGGAAAACCCTCTACTACAGTGTTTTTCAACCTTGGCAACGTTTAAGCAGTGCAGACTTGAGTTCCCAGAATTCCTCAGTGCAGACTTGAGTTCCCAGAATTCCTCCCCACCAAGTTAAAATTGCCAAGGTTGAGAAACACTGCAGGTGTTTTTGAACCCGGGCAGAATATACTAATGGGCAGTCTGCTTCCATGAGTGCAGGGCAGGTGTTTCCACCAGGCGTGGCCCCAAAATCCAAAATGGTGGCCACAGGGTACAATTGAAGATCCCTTAAGAAATGGTCATAGTCACAATCTTGATTTTCTTTTTTTTTCCTTTTTTTTTTGGGACTATGGCTTGCAGACCACCTTGAGCCATGGCTTTGTTATTAGTTCCAAATTACAGACTTCCAAGTGCAAACCAAACTGTGTATAATGTTTGACCCCCCTTTAAGTCACTTAGTCCTGTCCTCTGTGGATTTTGTCAATATCCTGGCTGTGTTCGCCCAACACAATTCATCTGGTTACTGAATTAATCCTTTTGTTGAATGTCCACAATGTGCTGAATCATGCCTAACCAAAGAGCCTATATTGGCCCAACACATTTGGAATAGAATAGAGCTTAAGGGACCTTGGAGATCTTCTAGTCCAGCCCCTTGCTCAGGCAGGTAACCCTATACCATTTCAGACAAATGACTGTCCAGTCTCTTCTTTAAAACCTCCAGTGTTGGAGCATTCACCGCTTCTGGAGGCAGGTTGTTCCACTGGTTAATTGTTCTAACTGTCAGGAAATTTCTCCTTAGTTCTAAGTTGCTTCTCTCCTTGATCAGTTTCCACCCGTTGCTTCTTGTCCTGCCTTCAGGCGCTTTGGAGAATAGCTTGACTCCCTCTTCTTTGTGGCAGCCCCTCAAATACTGGAACGCTGCTATCATGTCACCCCTCGTCCTTATCTCTTTAGACAGAATTTAGACAGGCACACCCAAAAGCCAAGGTTATAGCGAACCAAAGGTAGCCAGTTGTAAATGTGCAATTGCTAGATATTTAACAAACCCATCTGGTTTTGGGAACACAACCCTCAAGTACAGTCATTTGTAAGCAGTCAGTTAAACACCTCACAGGCGTATTAATCTATCCCACACAACTTGGCTGGTGTTAACCTCAGGAAGGACAGCTCCTTAGCGAGGCACCGTTTATTGCTGGAGAAAATTTAAAACAGGCTCAGCCGAACGCTAGGAATATTCAAAGAGGCCGAATTAAATGTTACACTTCCTGGAAAGCAAATAAATATAGTCCACATTGACCAAACCTTTTTGTGCAATTGAGAAGGCTAACGTCGGAGACAGGAATATGAGTGTCTGGCCCGACATGAGAATATTGTCATAACAGATATGTCAAATTGTGGCAAAATTGCTGTGATCAACGAAAGACAGCAATGGCTGAGTATCAACAATATAGAATAATAAACCAGAAGAAATAAGGCTCAGAAGGGAGCGAGAATGGAGTATTCATGGTACAGAATAATAAACTAAATGAAAGAGGAGGCCGAAGCGAGAGAGAACAGACGATAATAGTCTAAACTATGGTAATAAGATTGGATTTCTCAGAAAAATTGCAGATCTCAATAGAAAATGGGCCTCTGGAGAATTTTATGACGCGCAATCGTCAAGAATTAGGTTGTTGTTTCCAGATAATGCAGTTGTTGGTTGACTGCAAGATGACAGCTTAACATAACAGAATTACAGAGTTAGACGGGACCTTGGAGGTCATCTAGTCCAACCCCCTGCCCAGGGAGGAAACCCGGTCTATACCATTTCAGACAAATGCCTGTCCAGTCTCTTCTTAAAAGCTTCCAGTGTTGGAGCATTCACTGTCAGGAGCATTAACTGTCAGGATATTTCTCCTTAGTTCTTGATTGTTTTTTTCTTTGGTTAGTTTCCATCCGTTGCTTCTTGTCCTGCCTTCAGGTGCTTTGGAGAATAGCTTGACTCCCTCTTCTTTGGGGCAGCCCCTGAGATATTGGAACACTGCTATCATGTCACCCCTCATCCTTCTCTTCATTAGACTAGACCAGGGGTAGGCAACCTTGGCTCTTTTATGACTCGTAGACTTCAACTCCCAGAATTTCTGAGCCCGCCATGCTGAGGGGAAAGGGAGAGGTTTCCAAACTGAGTCAGGCTGGCTCAGGAATTCTGGGAGTTGAAGTCCACGAGTCATAAAAGAGCCAAGGTTGCCTACCCCTGGATTAGACATACCCAATTCCAGCAACCGTTCCTTATATGTTTTAGCCTCCAGTCCCCTAAACATCTTTGTTGCTCTTCTCTGCACTCTTTCTAGAAACTCAACATCTTTTTTATATCATGGTGACCAAAACTGGGTGCAGTATTCCAAGTGTGGCCTTACAAAGGCATTATACAGTGATATTAACACTTCACGTGATCTTGATTCTATCCCTCTATTAATGCAGCCTAGCACTGTGTTGGCTTTATTGGTGGATGCAGCACACTACTGGCTCATATTCAAGTGATCATCCACTGGGCCTCTAAGATTTTGAGTGGGACATGCTTAAACTGGAAAGAACGAGAGTAGGACGTGTGTGGCTAGTCACCGATCACTTATAGTTCACGATGGCTGCACATGGGCTGGATCAAAGGGAAAAGCACCATTCCATTGCAGAAACAAAAGGTGTGTATTGTTTGCAGGACAAGATCCTGCATTCATGCTGAATTCAAACTCCCCTTTTGCTCTGCAGGAAAAGAAAATAATCATATTCCCTGCCCACTTCCAGGCTTTTTTTAAAAAAAAGTTTCTTGAAAGATGGTTAAATCTCATAAACAGACCCTTCTCCCCAGTGGTGGGATTCAAATATGTGAACAACCGGTTCTCTGTGTGGATGCCGCTTCCAGAAGTCCATTCTGGGCCTGGGCAACAAAAAATTAGCTACCGGTTCTGCCAAAGTGGTGCGAACCAGCTGAATCCCACCACTGCTTCTCCCCATTTTCAGCCAATGTTTAAATCCCATTTAATTGGATTCCTACTACAGGGCAAGTCAAAAGCAAACAAAACATTTAGGTCCACCAAATCTTTGAGGTGACCTCTAGGGGGCAGCAAAGAGAGCTTTGGGTAGTTTTTACCACCATCTGCATGTACAGGTAGTCCTTGACTTATGACCACAATGGAGCCTCAAATTTGTTCGGTGACTTTCTCTCCATTTTACGACCTTCCTTGCCACAGTGTGTCAACGCTGCAAATGTTGGATGTTCCCACTCTGACAACTGATGAAAATTGCAGCCATTTTCTCTTTTTATTTAACATGCTTCTTCCTGTATTTAGAAATCAGGCGCAGAAAGGGGTGGGTGGGAAAGATGCTCAGCTAGCCATAATAATAATAACGCTGCTTTGTGGGGACCCAAGGACGAGCTGATAACGTTTTGGCGGGCTGAGGAGCTGGGGAGAAAGCCCGTGTTTTAGTCTAATTGGAGAACGTGATTTATGACAGCTTATTGGGGGGGGGCAGGAAATTGCACTTTGTCACTTTGTATTTGGGGGAAGGGAATTTAGTTTTGGGGTTCAACTATGTAGTGCCGATACTTTGTTTCCTGAATAAAATGTTCTTTTTTTTAAAAAAAATTATTTATTCCTTTTTCACTATACAACAAAAACAAAATACATTTTTTCCTTAACAGTGCTGTGTTATACATCTCATATAGTAATTTTACATCTCATATATGTTATTTACAATTGTTTACATTAGTAATTATATCTTTTTATTTCTCTGTTCTAGCCAATCATAACATTTGTTCCATATCTTGTAAAATTCTGTTGCTTCCTTGTCTTTTAGTTCTAAAGTAAGCTTGTTAATCTCCGCGCATTCTAGCATCTTATAGATAATCGTATCATTAGTAGGTATATTTTCACCTTTCCAACACTGGGCATGTTACAATGCGAGCTGCGGTTAATATGTGTACAATGATATATTGGAGTTGTTTTTCCATCTTTAAATTTATTATACCCAAAAGAAATAATTCAGGTTTAAGTTCAATTTGCGTCTTTGTTGTCTCCCGTATCCAACTCTTTATCCGTTCCCAATAGATCTTTGCTTTAGGGCAGTGGTTCTCAACCTTTTTCAGGTTGAGACACCACTTGCGCTGCCCATGCGCGCCGCGACCCCGACCCGCGGTCCGCCATTTTGTTATTTGGTTTTTTGTTTTTTTGTTTTTTTTCGTCGCGTGCGCGCCGCGCATGCGCGGTTCGGGCCATTGCGTGTGCGTGCCGCGCATGCGCGGATCGGCCCGTCGCGGTCTGCCATTTTGTTTTTTTTGTTTTTTTTGTTTTTTTTGTTTTTTTTTGTTTCACGCGCGCCGCGCATGCACGGATTGGCCCGTTGCGTGCGCGTGAGCGCGCGCACGCAACAGAAAAAAATAAAAAAACAAAACAAAATAAAAAAACAAAATGGCGAACCGCGATGGGACGATCCGCGCATGTGCGGCGCACGCACGACGCCCCAAACCGCGCATGCGCAACGCGCGCACGATGAAAAAAAAATTAAATAAAAAAAATTAACAAAACAAAATGGCGGACCGCGGTGTTCGGCGACCCCCTCGAAACGGTCGTTCGACCCCAAATGGGGTCGCGACCCATAGGTTGAGAACCGCTGCTTTAGGGCATAGCCACCACATATGATAGAATGTTCCCTCCTTATTTTTGCATTTCCAGCATTCCGGATTCATATCTTTGTACATTTTAGCCAATCTCGCCGGTGTTAAATGCCATCTATAGAACATTTTATATTGATTTTCCTTATATGCAGTTGACAATGTTAGTTTACAATTTTTGTTCCATACTCTCCCATTCTTCCAATTCTACATTTCGTCCCACATTTCGTGTCCATGCTATCATTGGCCCTTTTACTATTTCTTCATCCAAATCTACCTCTAGTAAATATTTATAAGTTTTTGTTAGAAATTTTCCTTCCTTACCTGTCAAAATTTTATCCAATTGCTGTGGTGTCTGATTTTCCTGAATAAAATGTTCTTTAAGGAAGAATTTTTGCCTTGAAGTTCTTTGGATGGGTTTCATCTATCGCAGGGGTAGGCAACCTCGGCTCTTTTATGACTCGTGGACTTCAACTCCCAGAATTCCTGAGCCAGCTGTGCTGAGGGGAAAGGGAAAGGTTTCCAAGCTGAGCCAGGCTGGCTCAGGAATTCTGGGAGTTGAAGTCCACGAGTCATAAAAGAGCCAAGGTTGCCCTGGCCTATTGGAACCAAGACACAGTGGTTAAGTCAGTCACTGCAGTTATTACATTAGTAACACGGTTGTTAAGTGAATCTGGCTTTTCCCTTGACTTTGCTTGTCAGAAGGCCGCAAAAGGGGATCCCGTGACATTTATGACTGCAATGGTCATAAGTATGAGTCAGATGCCCAGCCTCTGAATTTTGATCATGTGACCACAGGAATGCCACAATGGTTGTCAGGGTGAAAAACCGTCCCAAGTCACATTTTTCAGTGGCGTCGTAATTTGGAACGGTCACTAAATGAACTGTTGTAAGTCGAGGACTACCTGCATTCTGGATTTTTGTAGATTTTTTTTTCCCTTCCATATCTTACAGCTCTCCTTCAGCTTTTGAAGTTCCTCTGATGAGAGTTAATTTGATACTTTGCAAAGACAGGAGCCTTTTTATGTTAGGTAGGAGAAACATGTGAAGTTTGCATCCCAGATTAACTTCTGATGAACTGTGACTCAAATTAAGCCTTGGCCAATTACCCTAATTAGCCCCAGCAGGGAAGCTGTTAATTTCCTGTGGATGAAAGATCCATTTCTCTAAGTCTCAAACTGCTAAGCCCCAGGAAACCATCATCCCTCCTGCCCCTCCCAATTAGGAACCCCCTTTTGGGGATCCACCCCTTCCGTGGAGAACAATTACTAAATTCTGTTACCACATGGCTCTGTATGTAGAGTCAGCCAGTAGGAACTGAGAAGACACTTGAGAAACAGTCTGGCTACAGTTCACATCTGAAATACACAAAGGCTTTTAACCAAAGCATTTAAACCAGTTTAAGAATAGAATAGAATAGAATAGAATAGAATAGAATAGAATAGAATAGAATAGAATAGAATAGAATAGAATAGAATAGAATAGAATAGAATAGAATAGAATAGAATAGAATAGAATAGAAAATATGGAATGGGGTGGAATAGAATAGAATAGAATAGAATAGAATAGAATAGAATAGAATAGAATAGAATAGAATAGAATAGAATAGAATAGAATAGAATAGAATAGAATAGAATAGAATAGAAAATATGGAATAGAATAGAATAGAATAGAATAGATTAGAATAGAATAGAATAGAATAGAATAGAATAGAATAGAATAGAATAGAATAGAATAGAATAGAATAGAATATATGGAATGGGGTGGAATGAAATAGAATAGAATAGAATAGAATAGAATAGAATAGAATAGAATAGAATAGAATAGAATAGAATAGAATAGAATAGAATAGAATAGAAAATATGAAATAGAATAGAATAGAATAGAATAGAATAGAATAGAATAGAATAGAATAGAATAGAATAGAATAGAATAGAATAGAATAGAAAATATGGAATGGGGTGGAATAGAATAGAATAGAATAGAATAGAATAGAATAGAATAGAATAGAATAGAATAGAATAGAATAGAATAGAATAGAATAGAATAGAATATGGCAGTGGTGGCGAACCTATGGCATGGGTGCCAGAGGCGGCACTCGGACCCGTCTCTGTGGGCACACGTGCCATTGCCCCAGCCTTGCCTCCCCCTGTGACCCCCTCCTCACCAGCAGCCCCTCTGGAGAAGAGTTGCCCCCGAGCGTGGCCCACGTGGAGCAGTGCAGCCAAGGACACGGCAGCCAGGCAGCATAGACAAGACTCTGCCTCACGCCCCATCGTGCACAATTGATGCTGCCGGGCACAGGCAGAGGGCGTGGCTGCCATGGTGCTGCTGGGCGATCTGTGGCGGGCCCTGGAGATGGTAAGTGGCCCTGTGGGCAGACGGGGTGGGGCGGGGCAGAGGGTGAAGCAGGGGCGGGGCAGTTTTTGGGCACTCAGTCTCTAAAAGGTTCGCCATCACTGGAATATGGATTAGAATAGATTATGGAATAGAATAGAATAGAATAGAATAGAATAGAATAGAATAGAATAGAATAGAATAGAATAGAATAGAATAGAATAGAATAGAATAGAATAGAATAGAATAGAATGGAATGGAGTGGAGTGGAGTGGAGTGGAGTGGAGTGGAGTGGAGTGGAGTGGAGTGGAGTGGAGTGGAGTGGAGTGGAGTGGAGTGGAGTGGCGTGGCGTGGCGTGGCGTGGCGTGGAGTGGAGTGGCGTGGAGTGGAGTGGAGTGGAGTGGCGTGGCGTAGAGTGGCGTGGAGTGGAGTGGAGTGGAGTGGAGTGGAGTGGAGTGGAGTGGCGTGGCGTAGAGTGGCGTGGAGTGGAGTGGAGTGGAGTGGAGTGGAGTGGAGTGGCGTGGCGTGGAATAAAGCTGGAAGGGACCTTGGAGATCTTCTAGTCCAGCCCCCTGCTCAAGCAGGAGAATCTATACCCTCTTCTTAAAGACTTCCAGTCATGGAGCGCCCACGATTCCTGAAAGCAAGGCCTATCCACTTCCACCCACCGAGATTAACTTCTCACTTTCTCCTCAGCACTTACAGATAATCCTTGACTTACAACAGTTCATTTAGTGACCATTCGGAGTTACAACAGCACTGGAAAAAGGGACGTGCGACCATTTTTCACACTTAAGGCCCTTGAAGCATCCCCATGGTCATGTCAGTTACATTCAGATGCTTGAGAACTGTTTCATATTTATGATGGTCGCAGTGTCCCGAGGTCACGTGATCCCCTTTTGCGACCGCCAGACAAGCCAAGTCAACGGGGAAGAAGCCAGATTCCCTCAGCAACCGGGTTACTAACTTAATAACTGCACTTAACAAAAGTGGCAAGAAAAAAAAAAGTCTCAAAATGGGGCAAAACTCATACTCCTGGCCTTATTTGTGGTCGTAGGTCGAGGACTACCTCTACTTCTTTCTACAGGAGTCTCCACGGGTGCGTCTCACCCTCAGCGGCCGCGCCCCAAGCAGCTCTGTGGGAAAGGGTCTCCCTGGACCTGCTTCCCAAGTAACTCTCCCCAAGGCAGCAGATGGGCGATTGCGTGGATCAACCTTGACAATCCCAGGAACGGCGGCACCTGTTCAGAGCAGGCCAGATGTGAGTCACCAAATAAGTCAACACTGGGAGCAAACATGGAGCGGCTCTTTAAATTCCCTGTCTCTGCCTCCACTGGAGCGTTCAAACCCAGTAAGAGCTTTGGAAAAATCAACATACTTTGTGGCCTTGGGAACCAGGCATGAGGTGGGTGGGGAGTAAGAGGGCTGGAGACCTGCCACCTGCAGAAAGACTCATGAGAAGTGGCACCTGGTCAACTCTTGGCCGTGCCTTGAGTGCCTCCTATTGCTGAGATATGTCTGACCCTCAATGACTTTGTTTGGCTGTCACCTTAGTGGAGGGGTCCCCAACCCCTCTCCAAAGCACCTGAAGGCAGGACAGGAAGCAACGGGTGGCAACTAACCAAGGACAGAAACAACCTGGAACTAAGGAGAAATTTTCTGATAGTTAGAACAATTAACCAGTGGAACAACCTGCCTCCAGAAGCGGTGAATGCTCCAACACTGGAGGTTTTTAAGAAGAGACTGCACAGCCATTTGCCTGAAATGGTATAGGGTTTCCTGCCTGAGCAGGGGGTTGGACTAGATGATCTCCAAGGTCCCTTCTGGTCTGCACAAACAAGCAAAGCCTCATCTGTAGGATGCAGGCAGCACACACAAAATCACGCACCGTGGGAAAACCTCTCTCCATGGAACCGGTCCCTGGTGCCCAAAAGGTGGGGACCTCTGCCTTAGTAGGCTGATCAACCCTACAGATCCAGGAAGCTTCTGACTTCCAGATAGCTCCCACCACCACTGAAGCTCAGTTTAGCTGAGACCGGAAGTACAATTCCAGGTAAAGTGGGGTGTTTCCTCCACCTACTGTAGTTCTCCTCCCGTTAAATCAAAGAGAGTTTGTTTGCGATTTAGTGCAAAGAATAAAAGAGTGCTGATGGTTGTGATGGGTACCCCTACGCTTTATCCCTGATGAAGTGGACCAGTGTTTCTCCAATTCAGAAACTTTTAAGATGTGTGGACTTCAGTTCCCAGAACGCATGCATGGCAGGCTAGAGAACTCTGGGAATTGAAGTTCACCCATCTTAAAGTTTCCAAATTGGAGAAACAGAAATAGACAAGGGAGGTATATGACTTCCTAGCAGTCTCTACATCTTTTTTTTTATATATAATACGGTGACCAAAAGCGGTCTCACTAAGGCTTTTTGAAGCAAAACTAAGACACGCCATTAGAAGGCAAAATCATGAAACTGCACCTCACTTATTTTGGCCATGTCATATGAAGGGATTCCCTGGAGAAAGCAGTCACACTTGGAAAAGTTGCTGGTAAAAGAAAACCAGGTGGCTGGGCGCCATTAAAAACTGACCCAGAGCATAGAACAATCCAAAGAAGCAGGACAAGATTGGAAGATGGGGAGAAACCCGGCCCACAGAATCACCAAGAGTCGGACATGATTGAATGGTTAAACCACCATCATCGTCCTTTGGTCTTGTTCTCAGCCCTTCCCAAAAAGAGGATTAAGTTTCTCCATGGGGCCAAGAAATTGGGTATGCTTTAAAGCAGGGATGGGGGAAACCATGCCCCCTTTATGATTTGTGGACTTCAACTCCCAGAATTCCTGAGCCAGCATGGCTGGCTCAGGAATTCTGGGAGTTGAAGTCCAGAAATCATAAAAGGGCCATCTTTACCCCACCCCTGCTTTAAAGAATCTCTCCATTCTCAGTTTCAGCTCATCAGCTCTACTGCACCATGTTCTGCATGGGAGGAGAAGGCCGGGATGATGCCAATCAAAACGTTACCTCAGTGAAAGGCGGGTGGCAGATCCGTCTTCCTTATGAGCTGATGCCACTGAAAGTGCCTGCCCCTCCCCCCCCCATGGGCCAAGCCTCCAGGGATGCTTCTCTCAATTGGGCCCTCTGTCCCGCTTGTAACCAAAGCCGTCCTCCTTCCCTTTTGTGCTGCAGATAATGAGCGAGGTGGAGGCCTCTGGAATGACTCATAAGACCTTTCAAAGCCCCCTTTGTCCCTTCCAAAGATGGATTCCCCAAGGATCCTCGTCCTTCCTTCCACACAATGCCACGACTGACTGCAGGTCTCTCCCCAGCTGACATCTTTCTGTCCTCAAAAAAAATCAAGCCACGTCCAGAGAGAGGTTGAAGCAGCCTCCACTATGGTGTCTCCCTCTGGATGAGCAGACTTGAATGCTTGGGCCTAAGAAGCCCGGAGAAGGAAGATTTCAAGATAGGAGATAAAGGGGGCTGGTGTGGATCTCCAGAGGCTTCGCTCAAAAAGGTCAAGATTAGGGGACTGGAGGCTGAAATAAATGAAGAACAGTTGCTGGAATTTGGGTGTGTCTAGTTTAATGAAAAAAGGGCTAGTGGGGAGACATGATACCGTAGCAGTGTTCCAGTATTTGAGGGGTTACCACAAAGAAGAGGGAGTCAATCTAGTCTCCAAAGCTCCTGAAGGCAGAACAAGAAGCAATGCATGGAAACTAATCAAGGAAAGAAGCAACCCAGAACTAAGGAGAAATTTCCTGATATTGAGAACAATTAATCAGTCAAATAGCTCCCACCCCCCAGAAGTTGTGAATGCTCCATCACTGGAGGCTTTTAAGAAGAAATTGGACAGCCATTTGTCTGAAATGGTATTGGGTTTCCTGCTTGAGCAGGGGGTTGGGCTAGATGACCTCCAAGGTCCCTTCCAACTATTATTATTATTATTATTATTATTATTACTATTACTAAGAGTGTCCCGCCATCAGTGCTTATGAATTGATTGTGTTTGTGTGGGGTATGAATGTGGTTGATTTTAAACTGTTGTTGTGTTTTTGTTGTGAGCTGCCCCGGGTCTTCGGAGAGGGGCGGCATATAAGTGCGAATAAACATAAACATAAACATTACTATTACTATTACTACTACTACTACTACTATTATTATTATTATTATTATTGTTATTATTATTATTAACAGCTGCCTCTTTTAGCAACAGAAATTTTGGGCTCACTTCCAACTCTCTTATTCTCTTATTCAAGATGGCGCTCATTGCACTGCAATGGTGGCTTTTGTTAACAGGCAGAGTGTAGCTGGAGTGGTGGGATTCAGCCAGTTCACACCAATTCAGCAGAACCAATAGCTAATTTCTTTAGTTGCCCAGGCCTAGAATGGACTTCTGGAAGCGGCATCCACACAGAGAACTGGTTGCTCACATATTTGAATGCCATCTTGATCTTTTTGAGCATAGGCGCCTCTTTCTAAGTCTACCTATACTCAGTGTCACCTTGATTAGCTTCTACTGACATGGTGCACAAGCTACATTTTACGTTGCCGAGCACCGTTCCCTTCGGCTTCAAGCTCTGTTGTAAAGGAAAGACCAGGGTCAAGTTCTGAACCCTGATTCTCCCCTCTTCTCTGACTCCATTCTAGGTGTCACGCACCCCTCCCCTTTTTTCCTACCATGACCACCTCTGGTGCCCTGCCTTGAAGCTGGGTGTGTGTGTGTGCGCGCGCGTGTTTGTGTGTGTGAAATCCAATATCTGATCTACGCAGAGGGAATAAACTCTTTCTGACCTCCCAGGCCGTATCAGAAATTTCAGAACAGGAATCAAATTGCAGAAATCACCACCAACCAACCCCCCACAGATTTATTATATGTGTTTCTCCCAGCTTTGTCTCCAATGAAAATAATCTCTTCCGTGACTGTTTTTCCCCCCACGGCCAAGTTTAAAAGCTTTATGCCTGCCAGGCATGGGCAGAGAACTCACCTGGCAGAACATATCCTGTGCCCCATTGCTGATCCCTCTCCATTGTTGACTGTTCTCCATCGCTGCCAGGTTTGTGGCCTCCTTCTAAAGCCTGGTGGGTTTTATGCACCTTGAAAATGATCCTGGATGCTGCTGGGTCAAGGGGACACATCCCTTTGGGCTGATCCATGCTTCCTGCTTGCCCCAGAAGTAGACTGAGCTACAGGTAATCCTTGACAATACGACCACAATTGAGCCCAAACTTTCTCTGGCAGTTTTCGGTGACTTTTTCCCCATTTTACAACCTTTCTTGCTGCAGTTGTTAAGTGAATCACTGCAGTTGTTAAGTCAGTCACCCAGTTTTTAAGTCAACTTGGCTTCACCCTCGACTTTGCTTGTCAGAAGGGGATCACGTGAACCCGGGACACTGCAACCGTCGCAAATATGATTCAGTTGCCAAGCGTCTGAATTTTGATCATGTGATCATGGAGACACTGCAACAGTCATGACAAAAATGGCGACAGGTCACTTTTTTTTCTGTGCCACTGTAACGTCGGGACGGTTACTAAATGAACTGTTGTAAGTTGAAGATTAACTGTATCTCTCATTTCATGGAATGAAATGACGTCAGCTATCTAGGAAGGGAACTTGAAGTTGAGTTCTCTTCCTTTGTAACTAGGTTTAATTCATCATGCAGAATACAGAATAACAGAGTTGGAAGGGGCCTTGGAGGTCTTCTAGTCCAACCCCCTGCTCAAGCAGAAGACCCTATACCAGGGGTAGGCAACCTTGGCTCTTTTATGATTCGTGGACTTCAACTCCCAGAATTCCTGAGCCAGCCATGCTGAGGGGACAGGGAGAGGTTGCCAAGCTGAGCCAAGCTGGCTCAGGAATTCTGGGAGTTGAAGTCCACGAGTCATGAAGGGGCCATAGTTCCCCCATGCTGGCTCAGGAATTCTGGGAGTTGAAGTCCACAAGTCATACAAGAGACAAGGTTGCCTACCCCTGCCCTATACCATTTCAGACAATTGCCCAATCTCTTCTTTAAAACTTCCAGTGTTGGAGCATTCACCGCTTCTGAAGGCAGGTTGTTCCATTGGTGAATTGTTGGCTCTTTTATGACTGGTGGACTTCAACTCCCATAATTCCTGAGCCAGCCATGCTGAGGGGAAAGGGAGAGGTTTCCAAGCTGAACCATGCTGGCTCAGGAATTCTGGGATTCGAAGTCCACGAGTCATAAAAGAGCCAAGGTTGCCTACCCCTAGTGTAGGGAGATTTTTGGCTCCAATTATGGAAGAAGAAGATTCTTTACAACTGTCGTGATTTATGACCACAATTGCCAGGCCCAGTTAGGGTCATAACTCAAGGATTAAACTATCCCTTGATTCCCTTGAGCAAGCTATCCTATTTCTCAGAGCCTCATTCTGGTTCCATTCTGGGGGGACTTAGCAATCTATGGATGATTCTCAAACATCCAGGTCATGGTTTACCCAAAGATGCTTTTTTTCAAAAGGCAACTGTCAGTTGTTATTGTTTTTATTTTCTTTGAAAACGTTTCGCTTCTCATCCAAGAAGATGGAGTAGAGGGAGATCCTCTTCCAGTTTTTCCACTAGACCAGGGGTAGGCAACCTTGGCTCTTTTATGACTTGTGGACTTCAACTCCCAGAATTCCTCAGCCAACACGGCTCAGCTTGGAAACCTCTCCCTTTCCCCTCAGCATGGCTGGCTCAGGAATTCTGGGAGTTGAAGTCCACGAGTCATAAAAGAGCCAAGGTTGCCTACCTCTGGCCTAGGATCACCACATCTCTAGTTCAAGGACCATCAGGCACCCACTGAGCTTCCTCTGAATAGCTACAAAAATACAAAGCTCCATCATCTTTTGATACTACCATATTGCCTGCCCTCCTCCCATCCACACTGTTATTTATGTAAAAATAAATAAAAAGTATTTAAATAAATACAGTTTTAAACAGCAGGGCATGGAGATAACAGAGTTGGAAGGAACCATGGAGGTCTTCTAGTGACTAATCCAGCCCCCTGCTCAAGCAGGAAACCCTGTACCATTTCAGACAAATCACTGTCCAATCTCTTTGTTAATGGAGCATCCACAACTTCTGGAAGCAAATCATTCCACTGATTAATTTTATCTCTTTAGGAAATTTCTCCTTATTTCTAGGTTGCTTCTCTCCTTGATTGGTTTCCATCCATTGCTTCTTGTCTTGCCTTCCAGTGCTTTGGAGAATAGGTTGACCCCCTTCTTCTTTGTGGCAGCCCCTCAACTATTGGAACTCTGCTGTCATGTCACCCCCTAGTCTTTCTTTTCATTAAACTAGATCTACTCAATGCCTGCAAGACCTTGTGTCTAAATCCAGGTGGAGTTTTCTTCTTAGAAAGGGGGAGCATAAAGCAGAAAACTCCATCTGGATTTCAGCATCGACTCTCCGTGTGCTGATGTGCCAGGCTGAAGTTTCCCAGTGCGATTATACAGAACAAAGAAATGCATTGTGGGCGAGGTTTATATTATTGAGGTATTATTCACAGGAAGGTCACACGCTCGGTTGCTTATCGTCAGCTTGCAGGTTGGAAACAAACAAGAGTTCAAGGTGAGATCAAAAGGAAGTTGGCTTGGCGGTAATTGACGTTTTGATCTCGCCTGGTTTAATTTACGTGTTCCTAGGAACTGGGCATCACGACAGGTGTATCTGGCACCAGATCACATGTTTCTCAGTTGCCTTTGCTCTCCTACCCTCTGCTCCTAGTTGTTTCCCCAGCCATCCATTGTCTCTCTCCGTCAAGATCATTGAGGACTCCAGGATCTCAATTGAGAGACACCAAATCCCTTTCTTCTCTTCTGGCTAATTTGTCACTGCCCATAAAGCAGTGTTTCTCAGTCTTGGCCACTTTAAGATGCATGGTCTTCAATTCCCAGAATCCCCCAGCCAGCAGCCCCGTGGCTATTGAAACGGTGGTATCATGTCACCCCTGGCCCTTCTTTGCCTCTGTACAAATCGATGGTGAGACCACACTTGGAGTACTGTGTACAGTTCTGGTCACCGCACCTCAAGAAGGATATAATGGAACTGGAAAAGGTGCAAAAAAGGGCAACAAGAATGATCAAGGAAATGGAGCGCCTCCCTTATGAAACCAGATTGCAACGCCTTGGTCTCTTCAGCCTTGAAAGACGGCGTTTAAGGGGTGACTTGATCGAAGTGTATAAAATCATGCATGGGATAGAAAAGGTGGATAGAGGAAAATTCTTTTCTCTATCACACAATACCAGGACAAGGGGGCACTCCCTAAAGCTCATAGCTAAGAAAGTGAGGACAAATAAAGGGAAATATTTCTTCACCCAGAGGGTCGTTGGTTTATGGAATTCACTTCCAGAAGGGGTCGTGACAGCTGTCAGCCTTGACAGCTTCAAGGCAGGGTTAGATAGATTCATGGAGGCCAAGTGTATCGGTGGTTATTAAAACGGATGTCCATGTGCTGCCTCTATGTTGGTTGAGGCAGGCAGGATTCCCTTGAGTACCATTTGTTGGGGGTTAAGGGAAAGGGGGGGTTTTGCCTTCTCTTTCTGCTCAAGATCCCCATGTACAATTGGTGGGCCACTGTGTGACACAGAATGCTGGACTCGATGGGCTTTGGCCTGATTCAGCATGGCTCTTCTTATGTTCTTATGTTCTTTTCCCTAGACGGGGGGTGTCAAACTGCCGGCACATGGACCGGATGCATCACGATGAAACCGTGCCCACACCCTTGCCAGCAATGGGGGGAAAGCTCTGATAAGTCATGCGACATCACGTGACGTAGCAACTTTGACATGTCTGCCCTAGACTAAACATACCTAATTCCTGCAACAGCTCTTCCTATGTTTCAGCCTCCAGGACCATCATCACCTTTGTTGCTCTTCTCTGCACTCTTTCTACAAACTCAACATGTTGTTGTTGTTTTTAATATATCGTGGGGACCAAAACTGCAATGTTGTACAAATTCAGCATCTCCTTGACCGAATGAAGCCTGATCCATGAATATACGTAGTCATTATGACGAGCTGCCAGGAGAGATAAAGAAAGGGTCTCTGTATTTTAGGACCAGTGGGGATATGAGCATGGACAATACCCTTCTGTGTTTCCTTTGTAAGGCAACGCAACGGCCCCAGACTGGTACTTCACTGGGGAAAAAAAACCAAACCATTGAATAATACTAGAAGCTGCTTGCTTTATACCAGGAGTCTTCAGACTTGGCAACTTTAAGTCATGTGGACTTCAACTCCCAGAATTCCTCGCCCATCCAAGTTTGGACACCCCTGCTTTCTCCTAGTCTCAGAGCAACCTAGACTGCTAAGTTCCACCAGAAAGGAACCAGAATGAACCTCTGAGAAATAGGATAGCTTGCTCAAGGGAATCAAGGGATTTTCAGCAGCAATTAAAAAAAAAAAACAGACTGAAGGCACTAGAGTAGCGGTTCTCAACCTATGGGTCGCGACCCCATTTGGGGTCGAACGACCATTTCGCGGGGGTCGCCGGACACCACGGTCCGCCATTTTGGGTTTTTTCGGTTTTTGTTTTGTTTTTTTCATCGCGTGCGCGCCACACATGCGCGGTTCGGGCCGTCGTGTGCCGCGCATGCGCGGATCGGCCCGTCGCAGTCCACCATTTTGTTTGGTTTTTTTTGTCGCGCACGCGCCGTGCATGCGCAGTTCAGGCTGTCGCGTGCACGCTGTGCATGCACGGATCAGCCCATCGCGGTCCACCATTTTGTTTTTTGTTTGTTTGTTTATTTGTTTGTTTTTGTCACACGCGTGCCGCGCATGCGCGGATCTGCCCATCGCGGTCCGCCATTTTGTTTTGTTTTTTCATCGCACGCGCACCGCGCATGTGCAGATCGGTCCGGTGTGCGCACACACACGCGCATGCACGCGCCAGGGTCGCGCCACGCATGGGCGGGGCAAGTGGGGTCTCAACCTGAAAAAGGTTGAGAACCACTGCACTAGAGGTAGTCCTTAAGTTACAACCATAACTGAGCCTGGCATTTGCGGTCATAAGTCATAAAGAATCTTCTTCTTCTTCTTCTTCCACAACTGGAGTCCAAAATTTCCACTGCTAAGCAAGACAGCTGCTAAGTGAGCTTTGCCCCATTTTATGACCTTTCTCGCCACCGTTGTTAAGTGAATCACTGCAACTGTTAAGCTTGGTAACACAGTTGTTAAGTGAATCTGGCTTCCCCATGGACTTTGCACGTTGGAAGGTCGCAAAAAAAAAATTCTTCTTTGGAAGAAGATACAGGTAGTCCTCGTTTTATGACCAGTCGCTTAGCAACCGTGCAAAGTTCTGATGGACCTACCTGGGGCTACTTACCACTCAGATTTGAAGTTCTGATGGCCCAGCCTTCTCTGTGGTACTGTGGTTGCACTGCAGGTTCCTGGCAACCAGGCTGTATTTACGGCCATTTGCAGTGTCCTGCAGTCACATGACTGCATTTTATGGCATTTTTGCTAAAAACCGGCATTTAATGAAGAGAAGGGCGAGGGGGGGACATGATAGCAGTGTTCCAATAACTCAGGGGCTGCCCCAAAGAAGAGGGAGCCATTCTCCAAAGCGCCGGAAGGCAGGACAAGAAGCAACGGATGGAAACTAATTAAGGAGAGAAGCAACCAAGAACTGAGGAGAAACTTCCTGACAGTTAGAACAATTAACCAGTGGAACAACCTGCCTCCAGAAGCGGTGAACGCTCCAACAGTGGAAGTTTTTAAGAAGGGACTGAACAGCCATTTGTCTGAAACAGTATAGGGTTTCCTGCCTGAGCAGGGGGTTGGACTAGATGACCTCCAGGGTCCTTTCCAACTTGATGATGATGATGATGATGATGATGATGATGATGATGATGGATCATTGCACAGTCAGCCAGATGTTCAGACTGGATTTGGCACTGTCTACCTATCGAGTCCTTACCAAGGACCTGGGATAGGAAGATGTGGATGTTTGATGGTATTACAGATATCATTGCAGGATGGAAGCAGTTCCTAGTAAGGCTGCCTTTTGCAATTGACTAATGGCGAATTTGTCAATGCCAATGCTGCTGTTATTGTTGTTGTTGTTGTTATTACTACTACTACTACTACTACTACTACTACTATTATATTGTTATTGTTATTTCTAATTGTTGGCAAAACCAGACCCATAGCAAACCATTCATTTCCTTAAAGAACCCAGCGTTCAATTAATAGCCTGAGATTCACTTAACAACTGCCACAAAAAAAGTCATAAAATCAGGTCGGTCACAGGACCGACCTGTTTTGTGACCATCACCCGTTATGTCTGTGATACCGGTAGGTAGGCTCTGTTACAGTCGTAACTCAAGGACCACCCGTAATAACAAACCATGTCTGTATTGTTTACAGCAGTGTTTCTCAACCTTGACAATTTTAAGGCATGTGGACTTCAACTCCCAGAATTCTGGGAGTTGAAGTCCACATGCCTTAAAATTGTCAAGGTTGAGAAACACTGGTTTACAGGAAAACTACAGGGAGTCCTCGACTTACATCCTTTCATTTAGTAGTCTGTTTAAAGTTACAACAGCACTGAAAAAAGTGACCAATGACTGTTTTTCCACACTTAACCACCCTGGCAGCAAAACCCGCGGTCACGTGATCAACATTCAAACTTATACTTCTGACGGTCACAGTGTCCCGGGGTCACCTGATCCCCTTTTGCGACTTCCTGACAAGCACAAGTGGTGATAAATCGAGGACGGCCTGTGCACAAATCTGTAGAGTTCATTTCAATGCAGCGTCGTCGCCCCCCCCCCTTTTTTTTAATCTTTAAACCTGAGATCCATTAAACCAGGATTCCCTTGCATGTGCAACCTTCCATCTTCACGCTATTCTCAATCTTTACCTCCATCAGCGTCGGTTCCTGTTCGTCCTCCCAGGGCTCGGCTCTCTTAGGGGCCATCACCCAAAGTAAAGTATTATGGGCAATATTGGGCTTATAAAAGGATAAGTTATTTCTGCTCCGTGGTTCAGAAGTCCGGCGCAGAGAAGCAAATGCCGCTGTGGGTCCCTCCTGGGAGCTTCAGATTGAGTGCAGAACCTACGAAGACCAGGTAAAGCATGTTCAACAACAACATCCCGCCGGGAAACATAAAATGCTTCCAGTCATTGTCCTCGCTGTAAATTATCCAGCAAGTAGTATAACACACACGTTCAAACAGAGAAGGGCTCTTGGGGACTCGCAGCGCGAGTGCAGTTTGAACGGCTGCTTTGGATAAAGCAGAGAGATGGATGGGCTTACTAATTCGATCAGGAGGAGCGGCGAGAAGTGCATTGTGCTGATCTAACAGGAGAATCCCGGTAAAGATTATGGATAGCATCTATAGCGGGGGGGGGGGAGGCGGTCTTCAAACTTGGCCCTTTCATGACTTGTGGACTTCAACTCCCAGAATTCCTCAGCCAGCTTGCCACATGTCACTGCACCCAATCTTACAACTTTTCAATCTGGGTCCTCATTTTCCTGACCACGGAAGCATGGAAGGCTGAGTCAATCTTCAGCCAGTCAAGATCAAAATGCTGAACTGCTACTGTGTTTTTCTGAAAATAAGACCAGGTCTTATATTAATTTTTGCTCCAAAAGACGCATTAGGTCAGGGGTCTTCAAACCTGGCCCTTTTATGACTTGTGGACTTCAACTCCCAGAATTCCTCAGCCAGGCACCCGTGCCTGGCTGAGGAATTCTGGGAGTTGAAGCCCACAAGTCATAAAAGGGCCAGGTTTGAAGACCCCTGACCTATAAGGAGGTGTGTTTGAATGTCACCTGAATGGCTGGCCCTGTTTCCAATTGATCGGTTATTGATTGTGTGTCACACAGTCAATCAGATGTTTAGACTAGATTTGGTATTTATTTTTTTTGTCCACCTCTCGAGTCGTTCCCGAGGAACTGGGATAGGCAGATGACGATTTGATACGTTAAAGATATCGTCACAGAATAACAGAGTTGGAAAGGACCTTGAGGTCTTCTAGTCCAACCCCATACTCAGGCAGGAAACCGTACACCATTTTCAAACTCTTCTTAGAAATTTCCAGTGTTGGAGCACCCACAATGTCTGGAGGCGTTCCACTGATTAATTGTTCTAATTGTCAGGAAATGTCTCCTTGGTTCTAGGTTGGTTCCCTCCTTGATTAGTTTCCATCCATTGCTTCTTGCCCTGCCTTCAGGTGCTTTGGAGAACCTCTTGACTCCCTCTTCATTGTGGCACAGGAAGGGAGCCACCACTGAGAAGGCCCTTCTTCAGATGTATCTCCATAGGAGATGTGATCTGCAACATTCCTTGCCTTACCACTGATTCCAGTGGACGTAACTGGGAAGAGACACTCCTTCAGTTAACTGGTCCTAAGCCATCTAGTCAGTGGTGGGATTCAGCCGGTTCGCACCAGTTCGGCAGAACCAGTAGCTAAGTTTTTGTTGCCCAGGCCCAGAATGGATTTCCGGAAGCGGCATCTACACAAAGAACCAGTAGTTCACATATTTGAATCCCACCACTGCATGTAGGGCTTTATAGGTGACAACCAGCACCTTGAATTGTACCTGGAAGCCAATTGGCAGCCAATTTTTTTGCAGCCAGTTTGATTTCTTATTCTTGGGAGGGCTGAGAATTTATTTGCAGGTTTTATTTCTTCCTTCTTTTTTTTTGGTAGACCGATTTGATTGCTGGAAGTGGCAGAGTTAACCTCCACTGTCATAACAGTTTTCTGTTATAATGGTAGATGATATTGGTAGCTCAGGCCTGGCACATTGAACTGCAGAAGTCATTTAAACCTGATTTTTCATTTGCAGACATTTCAACCCTCCACTTAGGCTGCACTGTTAACCAGAGCAACTACACTGTCAATCTGAGCAACTATAACAGTGGTGGCAAACCTATGGCACGGGTGCCAGAGGAGGCATTCAGAGCCTTCTCTGTGGGCACGTGCACCGTCGCCCCAAGTCCTAGGCCTTCAGCTGGGTTTTATAAAACCTTTTCACTTTAGGCCTCTGCCGCCATGTGCAAAAAAAAAAAAAAAAAAGGGTTCAGTCAATCAGTCAATTTCAACTTCTTGCAGGAAAAAAAAAGATCTTGCAAAGTTGGAATTTATTGATTGAACTTTTTAGTTCCACCCTATCTGCCGTTACCACCACAGCCACACCCACCCAATTGGCCATGTCCAGCCAATGGGCCACACCCAGCCAATGGTCACGTCCACCCGACACCCGACGATGCATAAGTGGGTTTTGGGTTGCAGTTTCGGCACTCGGTCTCTAAAAGGTTCGCCATCACTGAACTATAAGATATCTGGAATTCAGACATTTTTGCAGGCCCCTCAAGTGGCACCTGTAAAAGCATTCTTTTCTGCCTCAACTCCTGTCCTTTGGAACATCTTGCCACAAGACGTAAGATCTGTTCTTTCTCTTTTAGCCTTCAGGAAAGGCCTTAAAACCTGGGTATGCCGACTGGCAGGGGTCCCGAAGGAGAAGCTTTTTCAGGTGGAGTAGAGAGAGAGAGAGAGAGATCCTCTTCCAGTTTTTCCACTAGGATCACCACATCTCTAGTTCAAGGACCACCAGGCCCCCAGCTGAGCTTCCTCTGAATAGCTACAAAAACACAAAGCTCCATCATCTTTTGATACCACCATATTGCCTGCCCTCCTCCCATCCACACTTTTATTTATCTAAAAATAAATAAAAAGTATTTAAATAAATACAGTTTTAAACAGCAGGGCATGGAGATAACAGAGTTGGAAGGAGCCATGGAGGTCTTCTAGTCCAGGGATCCCCAACATCCAGTCCGTGGACCAATACCGGGCTGTGGTACGCCAGCAACCAGTCCGTGCAAACAAGCAAAGCCCCACCCACGGGACGCAGGCAGCACACAAAGCCACGTACCCCCCCCCCAGTCCACAGAAAAGCCTCTCTCCATGGAACCGGTCCCTGGTGCCCAAAAGGGGGGGGCTCTGTTCTAGTCCAACCCCCTGCTCAAGCAGGAAACCCTATACAATTTCAGACAAATCATTGTCCAACGTCTGTGTTAAAAACCTCCAGTGATGGAGCAGCCACAACTTCTGGAAGCAAATCATTCCACTGATGAATTGTTATCCCTTTGGGAAATGTTTCCTTATTTCTAGCTTGCTTTCTTTCCTTGATTAGTTCCCGTCCAATACTTCTTGTCTTGCCTTCATATAAATAATCTTAAGTTCTCAGCCATCATGTCCATGCCTCTTTAAAAAAAGTTGTTGAGGTTGAAAAAGACTGATCTTGAGTATTTCACCGTTTCGGGGCACCTCCTCTATCTGCAGCTTTCTCCTATTCATTCTGAGGTTATATTTCTCTAAAGTATTGGAACTGCACTCATATTTCTTTGAGTTGAAGCCCTGCGTGGGTTTCTAATGAACTGAGAAATTTTGCCAGGCAGTTCATAACTCACTTCTGCCTTCTATAAAAAAAAAAGAAGATCTGATTCACACTAAAATAAGCTCTGCAAACACCCCCCCCCGTTTTGTAGACTGACAATGAAGACCTTCCTTCACACAATAAACCAAATCTGGTTACTAAAATCATCCGTCTTCTGGGTTCGCCTAATTTGTTGAGTCATAAATGAGCTGAATTTAAGTGACTTGCTTAGACCTGGTACACACTGACAAATCACAATACAGGTAATCCTGGACTGACAACAGTTTGTTTAGTGACCGTTCAAAGTTACAACGGCACCGAAAAAAATGACACGACCGTTGTAACTTTGAACGGTCACTAAACAAACTGTTGTCAGTCCAGGATTACCTGTATTGTGATTTGTCAGTGTATACCACAGCGGTTCTCAACCTTTTCTGGGGCTCGACCCCGGCCCGCATTGCGCATGCGCGGCGCAACGGCCCGCATTGCGCATGCGCAGCGCAACGGCCCGCATCGTGATAGGGAAAAAAATGGCCGACCAAAAAAAAATGGCGGGCCCGCACCGCGCATGCGCAGCACGACGGGGCGCATCGCGCATGCGTGGCGCGACGGCCCGCATCACGATAGGGAAAAAAATGGCCGACCAAAAAAAAAATGGCGGACTGCAGTGCTTGGCAACCCTCGTGAAATGGTCGTTTGACCCCAAATGGAGTCGCGACCCACAGGTTGAGAACCGCTGGTATACCAGGTCTAAGCAAGTCATTTAAACTCAGCTCATTTATGACTCAATGACCATTGCAGCATCCCCATGGTCACATGATCAAAATTTGGCTGCTGGGCAACTGGTTCATATTTATGACGGTTGCAATGCCACGTGATCCCCTCTTGCGACTTTTTGACAAGCAAAGTCAATGGGGAAGCCAGATTCACTCTGTTATTAACTGCAGTGATTCATTTAACAACGGTTGTCAACGCTGCTAACATCGGATGTTTTGCATTGATAACAGATGAAAAGGTAGCCATCTTTTTCCCTTTCGCTTTTAGAGTTAGATGATGCTGGAAGGGGTGGGGATGTGAACGAGAGTCCAGCTAGACATAACAACACTAAACTTAGCATGAGAATCAAGGTTATTGAGCCCAGAACTGATAAAGAATTGGCAGGGTGGAGAGCTGGAGAGGAACCCAGCACTTCAAGCTAATTGGGGAATGTGATTTATGACTGTTAATTGGAAGAGGGAATTGTGCTTTGATACTATGTGCCCAGGGGAGGGGAATTCAGTATTTGGCTTCGATTATGTAGTGCCGATATTATGCTACTCAAATAAAAGATCCTTTAAGGTAAACAATGCCGTGAAGTTCTTTTGAAGAGTTTCATCTGTCGGAACCATGGCAAGAAAGATCGTAATATGGGGCAAAACTCACCTAACAAGTGTCTCACCTAGCCACAAAATGTTGGGCTCAATTGTGGCCATATCTGTAATACGCAGAGTATATCACGCAAATCTGGCCCTCATTAGCCTCGGGTGGGTCCATTTTTGCCATCCAGAAAGGAAAGATTTATTGGACAAGCATGGAGTCTTCCCAGAAGTCGGTACTTTAATTGACCATGTACACAGCTTGAACCTTTGTTCTAGCACTTGAGCAGCTATTAAGTGCAGTATATGTTGTCTCGATAGAGGACAATATTTGTAGCTCAGGATTGAAATGAAGAGGTCCTTGGTGCTCTCTGAGCTTGCTCGTTTTCTTGCAGGCATTTCATTATCTGACTAGGTAACATCATCAGTCTAAAAGGGAGTGGGGTTTGCTCTCAATTTATATTGAGGCAGAGGTGAAAGGAAGGAAGGGAGGGAGGGAGGAAGGATGAGTAAGGAAGGAGAGAGAGGAAGAAAGAGATTTGAATCTCAAATTATTACGACCTACAGTGAGATCCCTCAATTATACACGTGGTCCTCAACTTAGGACCACAGTGGGACCAGAACCTCCATCGCTAAGTGATGTGTTCATTAAGTAAGTCGCACCCAACATTATGATCTTTTTAGCCACAAATTCAGCTTCCCCCATTGACTTTCCTTGTCAGAAGTTCCCTGAGACAAAATCCCAAAATGGCGATTACATGACCCTGGGACACTACAGCCATAGTGAATACATGCCAGTTGCTAAGCACCTAAACGTGGATCACCTGACCGTGGAGACTCTGCAAACAGTTGTTTGTTTGAGGACTGGCCGTCAGTCGCTTTTTTCGAGTGTCATCCTAACTTCCAACAGCCATTAAACAAATGGTCGTAAGTTGAGGACCACCTATAAGCATTTGTAGATGCTCGGTGACTGCCCTTGTGCTCCCAAGAACAAGTGCAATCGAACAATGGAGCCAGGCCTTGTGATGACTTTGGGAAAAGTGGGTAAGTTATGGCCAGTTAAGGTTTGGGAGATCAAGAACTGCCTGGAATGAGGATGGTGCAGCCTCCATCCATATCTGGAATTTTCCACGGGGTCGGAGGAATTGGGAGAGGGGGCTCCCAGAAACCTCTCTCTGTTCTTTAACCATGTAAATCTTTTTTGAGAGGCTCTGAGACCTTCTGGGATGATTATTTAGCTGAGATAATCAGAGAGATGGGGGCTTCTTCAGCTTAATGGATAATCTACCAGATGACTCTACAAGCCTGCTTTGTGACCCTTCCCCACTTACTGCTCCCCACCTTTTGCATCTATCTGCCAACCCATAGAAACCCACGGGGTATTTCTCACGGAGACTGACGTTGCCTATCTTTCCTAAATTAACTAGAATCTTCCTGTTAGAAAAATGGCAAAGATTTAAGAGCCTGCCTGGATTTCAGAGATGTGTTTGTGTTCTATAATTTATTGGCTGAATGAGAATGGCAAGGAGGCTAATGAAATACAGGACGGGTCTCCCCATCCTGCTGCTGGCTTTTTCAATGGCTCAGAGAGCAGGAGAGAGAGAGAGAGAGAGGAAGCCAGCACCTCGAGGTTAATGGGGTGCTCCCATGACCCAGGAAAGCTCCAGAGGGCTGGAGCAAAGATGGGAAATGCCAGGCTTGCTTGGGTGAAGAGGAGGCCCAGCGGGAGTTTTCAAAGGCTGCAACAACAAAAGATAGCTCAGCAGCATTAGAAGTGAGGTCTGAGGTAAAAAGTCCTGGAAACAGCAACTTTATGTTTTGCATTCACACCTGGAGTATTTTATTTTATTTTATTTTATTTTATTTTATTTTATTTTATTTTATTTTATTTTATTTTATTTTATTTTATTTTATTTATTTATTTTATTTTATTTTATTTTATTTTATTTTATATATTATATTATATTATATTATATTATATTATATTATATTATATTATATTATATTATATTATATTATATTATATTATATTATATTATATTATATTATATTATATTATATTATATTATATTATATTATATTATATTATATTATATTATATTATATTATATTATATTATATTATATTATATTATATTATATTATATTATATTATATTATATTATATTATATTATATTATATTATATTATATTATATTATATTATATTATATTTATTTTATTTATTTTATTATTTTATTTATTTTATTTTATTTATTTTATTATTTTATTTTATTTATTTTATATTTTATTTTATTTTATATTTTATTTTATTTTATATTTTATTTTATTTTATATTTTTTTATTGTTTTTATAAATAACAAAACACATGCAATACTCCTACAAACTCCTTCCTCTTCCTATTTTCCCCATGACAACAGTCCTGTGAAGTAGACCGGACAAAGAGAGAATGCCTGGCCTAAAGTCACCCAGCTGGTTTTTATGCCTGAGGCGGGACTAGAACGCACAGCCTCCTGGTGATTGGCCCAAAGTCACCCAACCAGCTTCTATGCCTAAGGTGGGACTAGAATTCACAGCCTCTTGGTGATTGGCCCAAAGTCACCCGGCCAGCTTCTATGCTTAAGGCGGGACTAGAACTCACAGCCTCCTGGTGATTGGCCCAAAGTCACCCAGCCAGCTTCTATGCCTGAGGCACGACTAGAACTCACAGCCTCCTGCCTTCTAGCCTGGTGCCTTAACTACTAGACCAAAGTCTCTAGTTTGTAGGTGGACCTTGAATCTGGCTTCCCCATCATTTTTGCTTGTCAGAAGATCGTGAAAGATGATCACAGGACTCTGGGACACTGCAACTGTCATAAATCCATGATAGTTGCCAAGTGTCTGAATTTTGAACACGTGACCCTGGGGATGACGGTCCTAAATGCAACGCTCTCTACATGGGGCTACCCTTGAAGAGTGTTCGGAGACTACAATTAGTGCAAAATGTAGCTGCGCGAGCAGTTGTGGGCCTTCCTCGTTGTGCCCACATTTCATCAACTCTCCGCATGCTGCATTGGTTGCCTATTGGTCTCCGAGCCCAATTCAAGGTGTTGGTTATTACTTATAAAGCCCTTCATGGCATGGGACCAGGATACTTAGGGGACCGCCTTCTGCCACATACTTCCCTTCGACCGGTGAGAGCGCACAGGGTCGGCCTCCTCCGGGTCCCGTCAGCGAAACAATGTCGTCTGGCGGGCCCTAGGGGGAGGGCTTTCTCTGTTGCGGTGCCCGCCCTCTGGAACCAACTGCCTCCTGAAGTCCGCGTTTCTCCGACTCTCCCGGCCTTCCGAAAGAATTTAAAAACCTACCTCTGCCGGCAGGCCTGGGGATGATTGTTGATTGTGGTGTGACTGATGAGTATGTGTGGGGTTTTATTTTTAATGTTTTTTGTTCAGATTTAGATTAAATTGTTTTATATATATGTTGTGAGCCGCTCCGAGTCTTCGGAGAGGAGCGGCATACAAATCCGAATAAAATAAATAAATAAATAAATAAATAAATAAATCCCTTTTTTCAGTGCTGTTGTAACTTCGAACGGTCCCTCAGCAAATGGTTGTAAGTCAAGGCCCCCTGTAGTGAGCCAAAAACATTAGAGCAGGGGTCTTCAAACTTGGCCCTTTTATGACTTGTGGACTTCAACTCCCAGAATTCCTCAGCCCGGCCTGGCTGAGGAATTCTGGGAATTGAAGTCCACAAGTCATAAAAGGGCCAAGTTTGAAGACCCCTGTCTTAAATCTAACAAACAAAATGGAGGCTGACTGAGGAATTCTGGGAGTTGAAGTCCACAAGTCATAAAAGGGCCAAGTTTGAAGACCCCTGTCTTAAATTTAACAAACAAAATGGAGGCTGACTGAGGAATTCTGGGAGTTGAAGTCCACAAGTCATAAAAGGGCCAAGTTTGAAGACCCCTGTCTTAAATCTAACAAACAAAATGGAGGCTGACTGAAGAATTCTGGGAGTTGAAGTCCACAAGTCATAAAAGGGCCAAGTTTGAAGACCCCTGCCTTAGAGACGAGAAAAGAAGCCACGCCTACATCCTCATCTTTTTCTCTTCCTGCCAGCCATTCCGACTCCCTTCGCTTTTGCTCTTTAGCAAGGAAGGAGATTCTAAGCCTGCTAAACTTCCCGCTTAACCTTCTTTGTTTGAAAGCTCTCAGGAAAGTACTGTAACTATGACCAATTCTGATTTTCAGAGAATTCTTGGCAAATTGCATTTCCCCCGGGAAGGCAGTCCTTCCCTGGCAAACATCCAATGTCGGTTAATGTCACTCATTCAGATTTTACATGACATTCACACAGGACGAGCGAGAGGCCTGGGCACATGTTTGAAAAGAAATACATAATTCAGATGCAAAGAAGATATATGTGTTTGCTCATGAATCAACCTAGATAAGTAAAGTTACCATTTCAGCTCCTGACCGTGGGAAAATCCGGGTGCTTGCAGCAAAGTCTAATTCTCAGGGATTTGGTGGGAAGAGGGAAAAAAGATGGATTCTGGATCCGTTTATTTTATTATTATTATTTTTTCCAAGCATGGGGGCAGTGAAAATAGCAAGAGGACTGAGAAAATCAAATGATGAATCCTCTGCCTCCTTTCCCCAAGACTATTGGACACTAAGTGAAACATCATGTGACTGTGATAGATTTACAACATCAGTCTTGCTGTGGTAGTTGAGAGAAACACGACGGTTGTTAAGTAAGACATCACACGATCATGATGTGCGTTGTCACTTCCCCCTCCTCTGTTGTTGGAAGCCGGTTGTGAAGCTCACAAATGGCAATCTCATGACCACAGGATGTTGTGGTGGTCATAAACACAAGGATTGGTCGTAAAGCTAGGGGAGGTGTTTCCAACCATTGTAACTTTGAACAGTTGTAAATGAAGGACTCTGTCAAGTCCCCAGAAAATCAGAAACTCCGGGCAGTTCAAATGAGTATGAAGATTGATCGCAAGCTTAAGTTCTCTACAAAAATCTGAGCTACTAACGGTCAAGTGGGAGATGAGTGGGAGTTAAAGAAAGGAATTCAAGGTGGGCGGGACTTACCTAGATCTCTTGTGGGTGGGAAGGGACTCATGACTCTATGACGCATTTGACCCCTCTCTCTGGCTCAGCCTGGTCCTCTCGTACAGACTATCTGTAAAGCAAAGGAAAGCTGAAGTAACATCAAAAGGACAAACAATTGTTGCCTTTAGAGATCACTTTTCTTACTACCGGTATGTTGCCAAATCCCGATTGTGGTCACTAAACAAGGACTACCTCTGCTTGTACTATTAGCAGGAGTAGCTACAAAATAATGAAAAGTAGCACAAAGCTATTTATGAGTTGCAGCTTGCAAAAACATATACTTTTGAATAAAGTTAAATTTATCAAATGTATTAAATTTATTTAATAAAGTTGGGCAAGTGGTACCAGACTCCTGATAACGGGCTGTTATAAATGAATGTAGCTCTCGTACAAGATGGATAGCAACAAATAAAATAATAAAATAAAATAAAATAAAATAAAATAAAATAAAATAAAATAAAATAAAATAAAATAAAATAAAATAAAATAAAATAAAATAAAATAAAATAAAATAAAATAAAATAAAATAAAATAAAATAAAATAAAATAAAATAAAATAAAATAATAAATAAAATAATAAAATAAAATAAAATAAAATAAAATAAAATAAAATAAAATAAAATAAAATAAAATAAAATAAAATAAAATAAAATAAAATAAAATAAAATAAAATAAAATAAAATAAAATAAAATAAAATAAAATAAAATAAAATAAAATAAAAATATGGCAATGCATAACATAAAATGTGTTTTGATCTTGATTTTTTTCATTATTACTATTATACGGCAGATTCAGTGATTACAGTGCTACTCTGGACTCTGACAAATTGTTCATATAGCCCATCAGCAACCTTTTAAAGCAGCTGCTTCTTTTTTTCCCTGCCTCTTGCAGACAATCTCCCATAACTCCAGTGCCTTTGTAGAAGAAAACTTATTTGGCTTAAGAAACTGCCCTCCAGGTTCCAAGTTATGTTTTAAAAAACAGCTTTGAATCCAAAGCTCAGCACAGCTTTTATATGCTTAGACAGCCCCTCTAAGACATTTTCAGCCAAGAAGAATCTGGTCTTAACTGGCTCCTTAAATTTTGCTTTAGAGACTATAATGCTTTGCCCCATCAAAGAAGCAGCAGCAGGCAAATTTATGGGGTGCATTCTGCCACCCCAGGTAAGAGGGATTAAATGGAGATCCTGCAACCCACTGCCTCTGCTGTCAACTGACTTCCAGTTGGACTTGATGACTGGGCCTCTCCTCTCTCCAAGATCTAAGCTTGGCCAAAGACTGAAGGAAACCAACTTTCCCTGTACTTTGAACAGCAGACCACCTTGGCTGGCCTGGCTGATCCCCCTGGCTTGCCTCAGCAGCCATTCCAAGGACACTCCAGATCAGGCACATGGTCCTCGGGTTACAGGCCACATGCCTCAGTCTTTGAGGAGAGCAGGTGAGGCTGTATCTCCAGCTGACTTGTGTAACCTGGAGATAAGGTGGCCAGGACAGTTGGGTGCAAATGGAAGGAAGCTGGCGAGGGGGAAAGACAAGGAGACTTCTGGCCGAGATTTGCTTGTGGTCTGATCTACAGAACAGCTTTGCACCTAGCCATGACTGTTCACTTCCAACTATAGAGGGCAACCCAGAAGATGGTACAGCTTATTTCTCATTGGCTTTGCTTGAGGCCTGGTGTGGCTTATATGAAGAAGTCCTGAAGTCAATCCGTGTTTCCTGTAACCAGGACTGGCAGAATCAACTACCGTACCAATCTGAGGTGAAAGGTCAAGCAAACAATCCTCCCCAACCCTCAACTCCTAGCCGATTAAAATCCTAGCCACAGGTAGTCCTCAGCTTACGACCACAATTGAGCCCAAAATTTATGCAAGATGGTTGTTAAGTGGGCTTTGCCCCGTTTTACAACCTTTCTTCCCACAATTGATAAGTGAATCACCGCAGTTCTTAAGTTAGCAACTCCGTTGTTAAGCGAATCTGGCTTCCCCATTGACTTTTGCTTGTCAGAAGTTCACATGACTCCAGGAACACTGTAACTGTCATAAATAGGAACCGGTTACCAAGCATCCGAATTTTGATCACGTAACCATGGGGATGCTGCAGCGGTCGTAAGTGGGAAAAGCGGTCATAAGTCACTTTTCTCAGTGCCATTGTAACCTTTATGGGAGCGGTTCTCAACCTATGGGTCGCGACCCCATTTGGGGTCGAACGACCGTTTCGCGGGGGTCGCCGGACACTGCGGTCCACCATTTTGTTTTTTTTTGTCGCGCACGCGACGCGCATGTGCGGTTCAGGCCATCGCGCGTGCACCGCGCATGCGTGGATTGGCCTGTCGCGGTCCGCCATTTTGTTTTTTGTTTTTTGTCGCGCGCACACCGCGCACGCGCGGATCGGCCCATCGCGGTCTGCCATTTTTTTATTTTTTTTGTCGCGCGTGCGCCGCGCAGGCGCGGATCAGCCCGTCACGCGCGCGGGTCGGGGGCGCGCCGTGCATGGGCGGCACAAGTGGGGTCTCAACCTGAAAAAGGTTGAGAACCACTGCTTTACGGTCACTGAATCAATGGCTGTAAGTCGAGGATTATTTATACTTGCTATTGGCCAACTGTTCTCTTGATGTAGGCTCCCTCCAGATGTGAGGACTTCAATGCTCAGGATTCCCTGATTAGCACAGCCATTACTGAGGATTTGGGGGGCAGAATTCCACACCTTCTGCTCCCCAAAGGGATTGGAGAACCCTTTGTCTGAAAGGGTATAGGGTTTCCTGTCTGAGCAGGGGGTTGGACTAGAAGACCTCCAAGGTCCCTTCCAACTTTGTTACTCTGTTATTCTGTTATTGCGGTACATGGAAGGTTTCAAGCTAGAGAAGGGACAGTGGTGTGTGTGTGTGTGTGTGTGTGTGTGTGTGTGTGTCCTGTGCGCCCCCCCCATCAGTTATTTTGTTAAGAGTCAGCAAAGTGAATGGATGCAAAAGGAAGAAAAATCTTCATCATGGTCCAGTCCAAGCCGGGATCAACAACATGGCGACTGCTTTAGAAAGAAGGTTGCAGTTTATTGAAGAGCCAGACAGAAAGATGGCTCTGGCAGGAAAGAGGAGAGAAAAAAGGGGGTGAGCACATGTGGGTAGTAGGTTTTTATACCCTCTGGAGCCTTTTGTTTGAAGTAGTTTCCTGTTCCTGTTTTAGGCAGGGTTGGTTTCTGCTTTTAAAATCCTTTTAAGGAAAATATTTTTCTGCCCTTTTACTATTACCTTCTCTGGGGGACTGACTTCCCACAGAAGATTAGGATCAGGGGAAATGCAATTCATTTTATTTCCCAGCTTTGCAAGACCATTTTCCAATCTGGAAAATTCCTATCTGAGATTTCAATAGACTACCTGGAGGTGGCTAACTTCCAAAGTCTTCTCCTCAAAAATGATGACAGGTAGTCAATCCTTGACTTACAACCGTTCCTTTGGTGGCTATTCAAAGTCTCAATGCAAGTGAAAAGTGACTTATGACCATTTTTTTTACACTTACGATAGCAGCAAGCATCGCCACAGTCCTGTGATCAAGATTCAAGTGCTTCATTTTGCTAGGGATCATAAAAGATAAAATACAACAGACATATAGTTGAGACTGGAAGTGAGGAGTAAAGAATATGTACCAAACCAAGCGTTTACAAAGATTAATACCTAGTGTTATATGCTGTGTTCTCTGAGGATTGATTATTAATATGATCTTATATTTAATGTTTAACTACTACCTCAAGACCTATTATCAGGGATCATAGAGAATAAAAAATGTAACGGGTGTATAATAGAGGATTGAAGCGAGGAGTGAAAAATGTTTACCAAACCAGACGTTTCCAAAGAATAATACGTAGTGTTGTATACCAGATGCTATGATATTTGATGCATACAAAGATTTTATGTACAATGCTGAATGTTTTAATAAAGGAATTTTTTTATATTTAAAAAAAAAAGATTCAAGTGCTTCACTATTCGGCATATATTTATGACACTTGCAGTGTCCTTGCAGGGGGAGGCGAGTTCATCTGATCTCCATTTGTAACCTTCCCAGCCAGCTTCGGAGACAACTGTCATGCTTAGCTATGGAAATTTTGGGCTCAGTTGTGGTCGTAAGTCGAGGACTACCTGTGTCACGGTGGAAGACCCATACTATGCCACAGACATCCACCAACACCCTCTTTGACTATTGTTAAGAGACTGAGACTCTTCTTGGGGGCTGGAAAAACCCTTCTCGGCTTGATCCTGCCTTTGTTGTCCCATTTAACCCAAGATAAAGCTCTGGCTGGCCCTTTGAAGAGAGATTGGCCTAAAGCACTTTAATCCTTACAGCTACGGACTGGCAAGGCCAGCTTAGTAAGCTTGGTGGGCCCAAACTGGGCACGGTAACAACAACACCTTCCATCCCCAGTTGCATTACAGCTTCCCCGCTCCCTTCTCTTTTCCATCGCTGCAGAATTCGGCAAGTGAATTAAAAGACGTCATGCTGCAGATGCACAGACAGTTATGGCTTACAACAGAGTTTCTCAACCTTGGCGACTTTCAGGTGGATGGACTTCAATGCCCAGGATTCCCAGCCAGCATGGGGGCTAGCAACCTTAGCAGCTTGAAGATGGGAAGACTTCAACTCCCAGAATTCCTCAATCAGCATGGGAGCTAGCAACCTTAGCAAGTTGAAGATGGGTGGACTTCAGTTCCCAGAATTCCCCAGCCAGCATGGAGGTTAGCAACCTTAGCAAGTTGAAGATGGGTGGACTTCAACACCCAGAATTCCCCAGCCAGCATGGAAGTTAGCAACCTTAGCAAGTTGAAGATGGGTGGACTTCAACACCCAGAATTCCTCAATCAGCATGGGAGCTAGCAACCTTAGCAAGTTGAAGATGGGTGGACTTCAACTCCCAGAATTCCCCAGCCAGCATGGGGGTTAGCAACAGTGGTGGGATTCAGCCAGTTCACACCCGTTGGGCAGAACCGGTAGCTAATGTTTTGTTGCCCAGGTCCAGAACGGACTTCCAGAAGCGGCATCCACACAGAGAACCGGTTGTTCACATATTTGAATCCCACCAGTGGTTAGTAACCTTAGCAATTTTAAGATGGGTGGACTTCAATTCTGGCTGGGGAATTCTGGGAATTGAAGTCCACACATCTTAAAGTTGCCAAGGTTGAGAAACATTGGATTACAACACGGCCATCCTGCCAAAACTGCTGCCTCAGGTAAGCTTCGCCGAGCCAGCAAATTGGTCACCGTATCCCCCGTTATCTTGGAAAACACACACACAGGAGGTCCTTGACTTACAACAGTTCATTTTTTTGACCATTCAGATTTACAACAGCACTGGAAGAAGTGACTTATGACCATTTTTCACATTTATGAAAGCATCCCCAGGGTCACCGTGATCAAAATTGGGACAAAATTGGCAACTGATTTATATTTATTGACTGTTGCAGTGTCCCAGAGTCATGTGATTCTCCCTTTGTAACCTTCTGACAAGGTCAATGGGGAAGCCAGATTCACTTAACAACATGTTACTAACTTAACAACTGCAGTGATTCATTCAACAACAGTGGTAAGAAAGATCGTAAAATGGGACAAAACTCACGCCTGAAGGCAGGACAAGAAGCAACAGATGGAAACTAACCAAGGAGAGAAGCAACCTAGAACTAAGGAGAAACTTCCTGACAGTGAGAACAATTAACCAGTGGAACAACCTGCCTCCAGAAGCGGTGAATGCTCCAACACTGGAAGTTTTTAAGAACAAGACAGCCATTTGCCCGAAATGGTATAGAGTTTCCTGCCTGAGCAGGGGGTTGGACTAGACGACCTCCAAGGTCCCTTCCAACTTTTATTATTATTATTATTGTTATTGTTGTTGTTGTTGTTATTATTATTATTATTATTAACAGCTGCCTCTCTTAGCAACAGAAATTTTGGGCTCACTTGTAGTCATACGTCAAGGACTATCTATGCTTATTCGTGGCAGAAAAGGAACAAGGGAGGATTAAAAATTAACCCAGGAAATCTATTAATCCAGCAACCAATTAGGCATGATGTTTGACCACAGCTATGCAAATAATCACGGTTCCTCCCTTGCTATACTTTTATAAAGGAAGAATACACAGACCATTTCAAGGATAAGATTCAAATCTATTCGTGAACATTGGACTTATGTTGCTAGAGGTGTTATCTGCCAGGAAAATTTCTATAAAACAGCTTATTATGGGGAAAGCCCACAAAACATATAAAACTGCAGTGACCATACATGGTTTGTTATAAAGCACTGTCCTTTATTTCAGAAAGCTGCTTTGTATATTTATTTTCCAAAAACTCACTTTTCTCCTTTATTTTATTCCCTTGATTTCTCCCGTACAACTGGTACCACTTAATGCACGCTCCCTTTCACATTCATGGGGGGGAAAAATGTGGAAACTGAATTGTCTTTTTAAAAATATAAGGTTTGATCATTTTAGATAATTTTATTAGAATAGGAGGTTTGTGAAGTTTTTCTTGGCGTTGCTCTTGAATGTCCCTTTGTAATGCAAAGCTACGGTATAAACATAAAGCATTTATTATGAGTTTATCCTGATAAGCCTCTTTCAGATTTTCCCCTTTTTTCAGGTTTGTCCTTTACATTGCCCAAGAAAATATGGTCACTGTACGTATGACTGAAAATTACATGCCACAAAAAGAAAGAAAAATTACATTGCTAATTCTTTGCATAAAATAAACGCGCTAGCTAAATTTGCATATTGCTGTGGGTAGAAGGTCAACAACAATGAATGTGAGGTTTTGTACAATCTGATAAATTAAAGGTTGACTCAACCTTCCATCCTTCCGAGGTCGGTAAAATGAGGACCCAGATTGTTGGGGGCAAATATGCTGACATTGTAAACCACTCAGAGAGGGCTGTATATAAGTGAAGCGGTATATAAGTTTAAGTGCTATTGCTATTGCTATTCCAGGCTCTGGGGGGGGGAACAGATTTAGCGAGATGGATGGCTTTGGGACGTATCAAATCAAAAACAGATTTGGCCCAGCATCACCAATGCTTTGTCCCTTCCTTTGAATGTGATGAAAAGGTTAACAGTTGAAGATAGGACTGGAGAGTAACCCCATTCACTGTTTTTCATTTTCAGTGGACAGCAATCAAATCAAGTCAAATTGAGATTTAGCCCTGGCCTTACTGCTCTTCTTCCACCATTCAAACACCATCCTAAACTGGGAGGGGGGGGCGAATCACATTCTGATTATTTAAAGAACGACAGACCTGGCAATTTCCTAACTATCAGATTCAATTTCCTTTCTGCTTGCACCTTCTAAAGGATCTTTAAAACTATCTCCCTCATTTCTATTTGAGAGAACTGCACCAGAGCGATTCCTTTCCTGCTCACTATATTGTCTGGATTACCATAAAGCCATTTTTTTTCCAGGTTCGATCAATACCCAGGAACCCGTTTGCACCTAAATTATCCAGCTTGGACTGCGTTAACCTTAGTTGTGGACTCTCTGTGTGGCTTCATGTGCCAGGTGCACCCAGCCTGTTTATATTCAATCATGGTTTCAGACACTATACAAAGTTGGGAAATGGGTGAACTGGGAACCTGATTAAGCATGTTGTGTGAGTACAGGCTCCAGAATTGGTAGTGTTGTGCATGCAGAGTTGCTGTTGTCCAGTCTGGCTATTTTCCTATTGCAAGGACTACATTACCCATCTTGTTGCAATGTGGTCTCTCCAGTTCTTGCTACAGTCTTCTTCCTGTTCCAGTGGACTAACTATTTTTTGCGCTCTAAGACAGTGTTTCTTAATCTTGGCAACTTTAAAACACGTGGACCTCAACTCCCAGAATTCCCCAGCTGGCATGCACCGGCTGAGGAATTCTGGGAGTTGAAGTCCACACTTGTTAAAGTTGCTAAGATTGCAAAACACTACACTAAGACATGTTCCTCCTTCTCCTTCATCCCCTCTCTGTCCCTTTGGCTTTCACATGACTCCAGTTTTGGAAATCAACAAGCCAGCCTTATCAGGAGCTACCTGGGAAACAGCCGAAGAACAAACAGCAGTCAGAAAGGAAGGTTTTTGAGTCAACAAGGAGCAGGTTGAACAGGAACTGCTGGAGCTGTGTGTGAGAGAGAGAGAGAACTAGAAGCCCAGGAAGTGGCGAGTTCCAGAATACACTGAGGACACAGATGCCCCTGTGTTGATCCACTGGTCCCATAAATTAAGGGATTCACACAACGAACCAAGCAGAACACACAATACCTAGCCCTCCTTCGGGTCCTCCCAATCAGATCTAGCCCCTATTGTTGGATTAAGAGAATAATGTGATGGTATGGTCCTTAATTTCAGCAAATTAAACAATTCCAAATATTCCCCACTTAGGCCTCCCAGCGATGGGACCACAGGACTGTTTTGTGTCTCCATCCTTCCCAATGAACCTGTTTAATAAGCAATAACGGTGCCAATTTTCTTATTGGGTGAGCAAATTCCTATAGCAGAGTTTCCTTGCCAAAGGGAACTAATTTGACCAGGCCGGCCTGTTCTTCATTACTTGCCAGCTAGCTCTAACAATTGGGTTATTGTGTTAGACTTGTGACATTTCTTAACATTTTGTTTCATTTTTCACATTTGCTTACCCTCCTCGTACAGCAGAGTTTCTCAACCTCAGCAACTTTGAGCTGTGTGGACTTCAATTTCCAGAATTCCCCAGCCTAACTGGTTGGGGGATTCTGGGAGTTGAAGTCCACACAGCTTAAAGTTGTTGAGGTTGAGAAACATTGCTTTAGAGCAGTGGTTCTCAACTTATGGGTCGCGACCCCATTTGGGGTCGAACGACCATTTCACGGGGGTCGCCAAACACCGCAGTCCGCCATTTTTTCCCCTTTTCCCCTCGGCCGGCGCAGGGGGCAGCACTGCGCATGCGCGGGGTAGCACCGCGCATGCGCGATGCAGCCGTCGCGCCGCGCATGCGCAATGTGGGCTGTCGCGCCGCACATGCGCGGTGCAGGTCGGGGTTGCGGCCTGCAAAAGGTTGAGAACCGCTGCTTTAGAGAGATGTGGCAATTTGAAGACGTCTGGACTTCAGAATAGAGCTGGAAGGGACCTTTGGAGGTCTTCTAGTCCAGCTCCATGCTCAAGCAGGAGATCCTATTTCAGACAAGCGGCTGTCCAGTGACTGTCCTCGACTTACGATCAAAATTGAGCCGAAAATTTCTGTTGCTAAGCAAGACGGTTGTTAAGCGGGCTTCGCCCCGCTTTACGACTTTTCTTGCCACTGTTGTTAAGCGAACTGCTACAGTTGTTAAGTTGGTAACATGGTTGTGAAGTCAATCTGGCTTCCCCATCGACTTTGCTTGTCAGAAGATCGCAAAAGGGGATCACGTGACCCCAGGGCACTGCAGCCGTCATAAATACAGTTGCCAAGTATCTGAATTTTGATCAGGTAAGCAAGGGGATGCTGCAATGGTCGTTAACTGTGAAAAACAGTCATAAGTTGCTTTTTTGACTTCTAACTTCCTTTGGTGCAATAGAGGATCACCTTCAAACCTCCACTTTTCACTGCCTCCGGTACTTCTCAAATATTACTTTTCTATACTCCACCCCCACCACACACAGCACAATCAGGTTTCCAAAATCGATTTGTGGGGGGGCTGGGGTTGTGGGTGGACATCCGGGGTATGAACTTCCATCTCATTTCACCCCTAAGACTTCCTTTTAGACTAAATCTCAGCGGTCAAACCTTAATTTTGTCAAGCACCTTGCATTTTAAAGGAGGGTATTGATCAGGGCTCTTCAAACTCTTCACCCTCTCCGCCTTTCGTAAATTACTCAAAACACACCTCTGCCGGCAGGCCTGGGGTAGTTAACATCTTGCCCCAAGCCAGTGTATGTCTGTGTGTATGCTGAATGATTGGTTTTTTTAAAAAATTAAGAGGTTTTATATTTACATGTATTTTTATACGTTGATTTCTACTGTGTTGTGAGCCGCCCTGAGTTCTCCAGAATAGGGCGGCATAGAAATCGAATAAATAATAATAATAATAACTTGGCCCGTTTATGACTTGTGGACCAACTCCCAGAATTCTGGGAGCTGAAGTCCAACAAGTCATAAAAGGGCCAAGTCTGAAGACTCCTGGTGTTGATAATACATGTGCTAATGCCAGATTCAGTCAGGAACGGTGAGCATCAGAAAGGTCTTTGAACTGCAGTCCCTGACCTAGTTTGAACACAAAGGCTAATATTCTGTGCAGTACAATTTTAGGACGGTAGGAAGAGAATGGTTGCCAATTCAACCAAGAGTACAAACACCTGAGGCCGACATATGAAAAACGTGCCCATTTAAGCTGGCATGGAGATCTATGTTTTGAAGCTAGAAATGTCAGCGCTTCTTAGTGTCTCTGCTAGGCATCTGCTGATAGAACTGAAAGACGGACGGCAGGGTGTCAGCCACAATTTCTAGGAATTTAGCTTTAATACAAATGGATTCTCTACAACAGGGCTCTTCAAACTGGGCCCTTTTATCACGTGTGGACTTCAACTCCCAGAATTCCTCAGCCAGTATGCCTGGCTGAGGAATTCTGGGAGTTGAAGTCCACACGTCAGAAAAGGGCCAAGTTTGAAGACCCCTGCTCTACAAGAAAGTTGGGGATGTATGGCTATTTTATGACTTGTGGACTTCAACTCCCAGAATTCCTCAGTCAGGCACACTGGCTCAGGAATTCTGGGAGTTGAAGCCCACAAGTCCTGAAGGGGCCTTCCTTCCCCATCTCTGCCCTACAAACAATGCTTCACAACCTTGGCACCTGTCAGCTGTGTAGACTTCAACTCCTCACAGGGTTGTTTTTGTGGGGAAAATAGGAGGTGGGAGGAGGTATGTTTGCCACTTTGAGGTATTTTTTAAAATAATATAGGTTGTCCTCGACTTATGACCATGCGTTTAGCGACGATTCAATGTGACAACGGCACTGAAAAAAAAGTGACTCATGACCGTTTTTCACTGTTGCAGCATCCCCGTGGTCAGGTAATCAAAATTCAGACGCATGGCAACTGATTCATATTTATGACGGTTGCAGTGTTTTGACGTCACGTGATCAGCTTTTGTGCCCTTCTGACCAGCAAAGTCAACAGGGAGGCCAGATTCACTTAACAACCGTGTGACTAACTCACAACTACAGTGATTCACTTAACAACGGGGGCAGGGAAGGTCGTAAAATGGGGCAAAACTCACTTAACAAAATGTCTTGCTCAGCAGTGGAAATGTGGGGCTAATTGTGGTCGTAAGTCGAGGACTACCTGAAAAGGTGGGAATAAATAAGGAATAAATTAAAATTAAAATAAAATTCCATAGGATTGGAGAGCTAGCCCATAAGAAGCCATCCTGCCCTGCTTTGGTCCTCCCCACACTATTCCTGCTAGAAGAAGGGTTAGGAAAAGGAGGGACAGAGGTTTCTCAGGGCCCAGGGCCCCACAAAGGACCTGCCTCCCACCCCAAAGAGGGGCTTTAGGCCATATGGAAGAAGGGAAATGGTTGGAAGCATCTCTCCAGTTGCTATTTCTGCCTGATGAAGTGGAATTGGATTGCATCTCTGCATGTGGGAAGAAGCCAGTGCTAAAAAAAAAAAATCTGTTCTCCTTTTCTCCTTCTATTGCCACATAGAGAGCCAGACGACCCAGCTGGGGAGAAGCAAGGGAGAACGGCTGCAATAAGAGAAAAAGACCAAAGGGTTCTGTACTGCTTGGAATTAATAATAGTAATAATAATAATAATAATAATAATAATAATAATAATGATAATGATAATAATAATAGTAATAATAATAATAATAAAGTTGGAAGGGACCTTGGAAGTCAGGCCGGAAACCCTATACCAGGGGTAGGGGTAGGCAACCTTGGCTTTTTTATGACTCATGGACTTCAACTCCCAGAATTCCTGAGCCAGCCATGCTGAGGGAAAAGGGAGAGGTTTCCAAGCTGAGCCATGCTGGCTCAGGAATTCTGGGAGTTGAAGTCCACGAGTCATGAAGTGGCCTAGGCCTAGGCCAGGGGTAGGCAACCTTGGCTCTTTTATGACTCGTGGACTTCAACTCCCAGAATTCCTGAATTAGCATGGGGGAACTATGGCCCCTTCATGACTCGCGGACTTCAACTCCCAGAATTCCTGAGCCAGCATGGCTCAGCTTGGGAACCTCTCCCTTTCCCCTCAGCATGGCTGGCTCAGGAATTCTGGGAACTGAAGTCCACGAGTCATAAAAGAGCCAAGGTTGCCTACCCCTGCCCTATACCATTTCAGACAAATGGCTTAAAAACTTCCAGTGTTGGGGCATTCACCGCTTCTGGAGGCAGGTTGTTCCACTGGTTAATTGTTCTAACTGTCAGGAAGTTTCTCCTTAGTTCTAGGTTGCTTCTCTCCTTGATCAGTTTCCATCCGTTGCTTCTTGTCCTGCCTTGGGGTGCTTTGGAGAAGAGCTTGACTCCCTCTTCTTTGTTAAGCCCCATCAAAGACACCCTTTACCTTCTTTTAGGCTATAACAGAACAAAATAACAGAGTTAGGAGGGACTTTGGAGGTCTTCTAGTCCAACCTCCTGCTCAAGTAGAGGACTTTATACTATTCCTGACAAAGTTCTGTCCCATCAGAACACGAAGCAACGGATGGAAACTAATCAAGGAGAGATCCAACCTAGAACTAAGCAGAAATGTCTTGACAGAGCAGTGGAACAGCCTGCCTCCAGAAATTGTGAGTGCTCCATCACTGGAGGTTTTTAAGGAGAGACTGGACAACCATTTGTCTGAAATGATATTAAGGTCTCCTGCTTGAGCAGAGGGTTGGACTAGATGACCTCCAAGGTCTCTTCCAACTCTGTTATTCTGTTATCCCTTGGGAGAAGGAAAGACATGGAAACAGGTTTAATTTACTGAAATGAATTATAACCCTCCCTTCCCAATCAAAAAAAGGGGGGAAAGCCCCCACTTTCCCTCCAAATACAAAAGGCAGACAGCCCCTGTTGGGTTTTTCAAAGACACACAATCATGCTGGGACACCCCTTTTCCAAGCATCTCTTAAAAAGCACTGGAGGCTACATCTTCCTTCCTTCCTTCCTTCCTTCCTTCCTTCCTTCCTTCCTTCCTTCCTTCCTTCCTTCCTTTCTTTTAGAAATTGAGATGCTGTTTACAAGCTAATTGGAACGATAAATCGTGCCAAATGAAAATTCCTCAACAGCAATTTTTGGTTTGCCTATACGTTGATTCAGAGAGAGATTTCTGGGCAAAGACCAGCTATGATGAAAGAATTATCCAATAGGATCCGAAGGCTGGTGTGAGAGAAATATTTTACTTCCATTGGGAATGTCTTCCTGCATGGGTCTCCTGGGGTTGATTGATTTATTCAATTTCTATCGCTGTCCATCTCAGTCAATTACTCTGGACAGCTTACAATTCAAAAAATATAAAAACAATTAAAACAATAAGAAGGATTTTAAAAAAACAAACATGCCCTGTAAAGGGGAGGTGAAAGAAGAAGTATAATTGTTGTAATTAGCACCGGATATCTCAAATTGCAAGTAGGTTAGACATCACAACCACTTGACAATGGGCTCTGCCTTGTGCAATTGTGCCTAGTTTGAAGAGTGTTGGATTCACACAACCTGCTTGTCCTGTTCAGTCAGATCCCCAGGAGCTCCTTGTTAGGTGGCTGAATGTGGAGGGCAAAAGAAATATAATCCTTCACTAAAATTCTTCAAACAAAGGTTGTTTGTTGTAGTGAGTGGCTGTAAATTTTTCAACTTTGACAAGTTGAAAATGTCCCAGAATTCAGCCAGCCAGCAAGAAACTACCAGTAACAAGATGGCTGGAGAATTCTGGGAGCTGAAACCCACACATCTTCAAGTTACAAAAGTTGTGATATGCTGCTTTTGCTAATCCTTTACTGATTAGGCGGTTGGTTTAGATGACCTTTCGAGTTCTCTCATATTCTATACAGCAGGGGTCTTCAAACATGGCCCTTTTATGACTTGTGGACTTCAACTCCCAGAATTCCCCAGCCAGGCACGGTGGCTGAGGAATTCTGGGAACTTGAAGTCCACAAGTCATAAAAGGGCCATGTTTGAAGACCCCTGCTATACAGTATTAGAGAGAGTTAATATCTGGGCAAAGAGCTTTTTCACTAATTCCTAAAGCATGCTGTATTGTAACCTGGGGTAGTCTAGCAGGAAGGCTAGGATCTAAAAGGATCAAGTAATGAGCTCTCCTATCCTCATCCAGGGACTATTCTGAAATTGACTTCTCGGAATTATTTGTCTTCCAAAGCTGTCAGTTGAATCCTCTCTCTCTCCTTCCAGCACAAGAAAAAAGGCCTCTTCATTTGCTCCATCTCTGTATTTATACTACTTTATTTTATTGAGACATAACTTCCTTTTCTAGTCTGGAGCACGTTGCAGATGGCGAACAAAAGGTTAAAAATGGAGATGAAATTTGACAATAAAGTGCTCAGATCCTCTCATTAAAAACCTGGTGAGCAGGAGAAAAGATGTCTCCACAGAATTTAAAATAAGGAGAAAACCAAGGCCCCCAAGACAACTCCTGGGGTGCATCTTCAGAAATCGGGGAGAAGAGCAGCAACACAACCACTGACCCACAACTGCCTCTGAAAGGTCTCCCCTGTAGACCTGAAGAGCTGTATACTTTGCAGATGGCACAAATAATGGTAATATTTAGCCAAATCATGAAAGATACAGAAAGAAATAAGATGAGGTTGCCCACTGTCTCCTTTTTTGTTTGTTATAAGTCTTGAAGTATTGAATAGACACATGAGGTGAGATGAGAGGATTGTGGCCTTAAAGATTAAAAAAAAAATTAAAAAAAGAGTTGGACGAATTAACAGCTTTTTAGGGATGACTTGGTTCTGGTTTCGGCAAATCCTTTAAAGGGAATTGAGCTTTTAATGAGTAAATGAAAAGAATTTGGGGCATTAGCAGTTTTCAAGATTAATAATCGGAAGACAAAGATGTGAGCAAAAATATGAAGCTACAAGATCAAAGAGAATTGATGAATAAAACGGGTTTTAAGATGGAGTAGATAAAATGCTGGGGTATAACTATGACAAATGCAGATTGGATGTTATTTCAAAATAACTGTGTTAAGAACCTCCAGACATAGTGGGGTTCCAGTTCCCATCATCCCCTCCCACCATAGTCATTTCCTATTCTAGTCTACTAACAAGCATGCCTGCTCTGCCATCTCATCTCACCCAGATGTTATTATTCTGATTTTTTTTTCGTCTTTTAACCATAGCTTGTTGTGTTCCTCAGCAATTTTAGGTCTGCTTAGCAATTTTCTGCTGGGTTCGGGGGTTATCTGCAAGGATGTGGTCAAAAAAGTCAAGATGGCAGCCAGAACCATGGAATTGAAGCCCCACCCCTTTTTACATTCAGGGAAAAGCCCAAGGCATGTAAACAGGAGGGTGGAGCTTCAATTGCATGTTATGGCCACCATCTTGACTTTTTTGACCCCCTTGCACACACTCTGCCTGGGCTGTTTGTTGGTTGTCATTGATAGCTCACCTTGGATTGGTCCATTCAGTATTTGTGGAGAAGCTGGTCTGGCAGGGTAAGTATACAGTTACACAAGTGAATCTGATAAGAATAATTTGCATTGGCAGACTGACCGACAGGGTCTCAAAAAATGTTTGAGAAAAGATTTGGACCTGCAGAACCTTTAAATATATTTAATTTACTTGTCAGACAGATTGACTGCCTTTCAAGACAGTTTATATAGGAATCACCTTTCATTCCCACAACAACCCTGTGAGGTAGGCTGGTTGGGGCATTACATCAGAGGTCTTCAAACGTGTGGACTTCAACTCCCAGAATTCCTCAGCCAGCCAGGGCTGGCTGAGGAATTCTGGGAGTTGAAGTCCACAAGTCATAAAAGAGCCAACTTTGAAGACCCCTGATCTAATCCAATGTTTTTCAAATCTGGCACATTTAAGAAGGGTGGACTTCATCTCCCAGAATTCCATAGCCAACTTCCTGGAATATGGGTGGACTTCAACTCCTAGAATTCCCCAGCCGTAAATTTGGGAACTGAAGTCCACACATCTTGAAGCACGCTGGCTGTGGAATTCTGGGAATTGAAGTCCTCCCATTTTAAACTTGCCGAATTTGAAAGACTGATCGATCAACCTTCAAGAATGCACAGAAAAAAACTATGTAAACATTCATGGGAGATCTTTCACTAATCATCTCTGGAGGTTCTCAAAACCCTCCAGAGATGGAGAACTCACAACCTTCATAGGTGAACCTTTTCAGTGGAATGGCAGCCCTAAATTTTCCATCTTGGCTAAGCTATATCTCTATTCAGCCAGGTGTCTAGTTTACTTTGGGATATGTTCAACTCCTGTTTCTTTGTTTCCCAGACATCAAAGTACTGGCTGGAACAGTTTCCAGGAATATGTCCACCCCCTTAACCAGGTCAGTAAAAATCCCAATCAGTGCTAAAGATTGATGAGGGGTAATCATAATCACATTTTTCATGAATTGGGTGTCAAGGGAGAACACAATCTGTTGGTTACTTAAGATTCAGCAGTTTAAGGGAGCCCAGAAAATATGAATACAGAATAACAGAGCTGGAAAAGTCCTTGGAGATCTTCTAGTCTGACCTCTGCCCAAGCAGGAGACCCTATATCAGGGGTCTTCAAACTTGGCCCTTTTATGACTTGTGGACTTCAACTCCCAGAATTCCTCAGCCAGTGTGCCTGGCTGAGGAATTATGGGAGTTGAAGTCCACAAGTGATAAAAGGGACAAGTTTGAAGACCCCTGATCTAATCCAATATTTTTCAAATCTGGCACTTCAACTCACAAAAATGTTGGGAGTTGAAGTCCACAAGTCTTAAAGTTGCCATGTTTGGAGACCCCTGCCCTATACCATTCCAGACAAATGGCTGTTGGGCACATTGTAAAGCCTAGAAACACTTTCTCCTAGGCCAGGGGTAGGGAACCTTGGCTCTTTTATGACTCGTGGACTTCAACTCCCAGAATTCCTGAGCCAGCATGGCTCAGCTTGGAAACCTCTCCCTTTCCCCTCGGCATGGCTGGCTCAGGAATTCTGGGAGTTGAAGTCCACGAGTCATAAAAGAGCCAAGATGGCCTACCCCTGGCCTAGGCAGAGAGTGATGGGGAATTGATTATCTGCATCCATGCTATGTTTCCGTGGGATACTTGTATGCATTAGTGAGAACATGCCCTATGAATTAGATCTCCCCTCTTCCCAACCACTGCTGACAACATGAATATATTCCTTTTTCCTGGACTGCCTCAGAAGATCAAGAGTTGGAGTGGAGGTAGAAGTCATGTTCCCTAATCCAAGACTGCCATCTTCTGGTTTTCAGAAATGGACTAAAGGAGTTTCCTTCTTCCCTTAGGGCAGAGGTCTTCAAACTTGGCCCTTTTATGACTTGTGGACTTCAACTCCCAGAATTCCTCAGCCGGGCATGCCTGGCTGAGGAATTCTGGGAGTTGAAGTCCACACAAGTCTTAAAGTTGCCAAGGTTGGGCATTTTCAACCTAGGCAACCTGAAGTCATGTGGACCTCAATTCCCACAATTCCTCAGCCAGCCACATCTCACTGAGATCGGCAGCATATAAATTTAATGAATAAATAATCAGGAACCAGGCTAGAAAGCGTGAGTCCCTCATTAGCCATTAAAGCTGGCTGGGTGACTTTGGGTCATTCTCTCTCAGCCCAACCCACCTCACAGGGTTGTTGTTTTGGGGAAAACAGGAGGAGGAAGTTGTGTTGGATATGTTAGCCACTTTGAGTGATTTGTGAGGGGTCCTTGGTGTTCTTCCAGCTTGCTTATTTTCTTGCAGACATTTCGTTACCCAAACCAGGTAACATCATCACTGCTCTAGGAGTTATTTATAAAACTTATACAGGTAGTCCTCAACTTACAACTTGTTTTGGTGACCATTCTAAGTTACGACTGCACTGAAAAAAAGTGATTTACAACCGTTTTTTCACACTTGCAACCGTTGCAGCATCCCCGTGTCACGTGATCAAAATACAGACGCTTGGCAACTGACTCGTATTTATGATGGTTGCAGCGTCTCGGGTTCGTGTGAGCCCCTTTTGATGAGCAAGGTCAACCGGGGAAGCCAGATCCACTTAACAATCGTGTTACTAACTTAACAAGTGCAGTGATTCACTTAACAACTGTGGCCAGAAAGGTTGTAAAATGGGGCAAAACTCACTTAACAAATGTCTTGCTTAGCCACCAAAATTTTGGGCTCAGTTGTGGTAGTAAGACGAAGACTACCTGTATATAACTGTGTATTATTTGTAAAATAATGAAGATGGGATATAAATAATAATAATAATAGTCGACTTTGCAATGACAAAGTTGAAACTGTTTCACATCAAATATGTGAGTGCAGTAAAACTGCACAAACTGACTACAAAGCTAGACATGACCTAGTTGCTAAATTAATCCACTGGGCATTGTGTAAAAAATATGACTTGCCTGTGTCCGAAAAGTCGTGGGGACACAGGGTGGAAAAAGTTGTTGAGAATGAGCGGGTGAAGCTCTTGTGGGACTTTCGAGTACAGACAGATCGCCATTTGGAACACAACACGCCAGATATCCCAGTTGTAGAGAACCGAAGCGTACAGCTGATTGATATCGCTGTACCAGGAGATGCCAGAGTCGAAGAAAAAGAACTGGAAAAAAATTATGAAATATCGCGACTTGGCCATCGAAACTGTGCGATTAGGGATGAAATGTGTAACAATGGTACCCATTGTCATCGGGGCACTGGGAACTATGTCCAAAAGCTTTGCAAAATACATCAAGAAACTGCAGCTTCCTGCAATAATTCCAGTAATGCTGCAAAAGACTGCGCTACTTGGAACATCTTACATTTTAAGGAGGTACCTGGTTGACACCTAGGATGCTGGTAGCAACCCGTGTCAACCATCAGAGCCAGCCAATTTGAATGTTCAGTTGATTGAGGTTCATGTTTAATGAATAAAAGATAACCATCATCATCATCATCATCAATTTAAAAAATTTGTACAACGGAACCCCTGAATTTATTTCTATCCCATTTGTCACTTACACATTTTCTCTCTTCTTTTCATCTGGATCTGCAGACAGAAAAGATGGTTCCTTCGGTCTGCTCAAGCAGGACCAATGGTGGGATTCAAATACGCGAACAACCGGTTCTCTGTGTGGATGCCGCTTCCGGAAGTCCATTCTGGGCCTGGGCAACAAAAAATTAGCCAGCTGTCCTGCCGAAGTGGTGCAAACCAGCTGAATCCCACCACTAAGCAGGACCCCAGAGTACGTCTGTCTCCAAATATTTCATGGAGGCAAAGCCACAACCCCAAAATTCCCTTGAATCCAACACCTGTAACAGAAAACACTCACTACATTCCCCCCACCACCACAGTACAAGGAGTCCTCACCTTATGACCCCAGCTAAGCCACAAATTTCCATTTCTAAGCAAGACAGTTATTAAAGGAGTTTTGGGCCATTTAACGTCCTTTCTTACCACAGGTGTTAAGCAAAACATTGCAATTGTTAAGTTAGCAACACACCTGTTAATGCGGGGGGGGGGAGGGTCTTCAAACTTCAAAGTTCAAACGCATGCCTGGCTGAGGAATTCTGGGAGTTGAAGTCCACAAGTCATAAAAGGGACAAGTTTGAAGACCCCCTGGTCTAGGTTCTCCCGCTTGAGCAGGGGGCTGGACTAGAAGACCTCCAAGGTCCCTTCCAGCTCTATTCTATTCAAACTCCACCTAGCAAGGTTTGGCTTCTTGCTCAAACAATAGAAATAGCAGGATTCTTTTCATCAAAGGATCCAGGATTAGACAATTGCAAGTAAATTGTATTGCCCAGCACCTGGATGATGATGATGATGATGATGATGATGATGATGATGATGATGATGAGCATTACCACCCCATTACCGTCCCAACTAAAGAAAGGTTCTGGAAAATATGCAAACGAATTTAGAAAGGATGCTTTAAAAGAGCAGCAAGCAAACACTTTATCATCTACGGCCATACTACCCTGAATACGCCCGATCCCGTCTGATCTCGGAAGCTAAGCAGGGTCAGGCCTGGTTAGTACTTGGATGGGAGACCGCTTGGGAATACCGGGTGCTGTAGGCTTTTTTTTCACACACACACACACGCCCGCTGTTGTTTTTTCCCCCTCCTTCAACCCTTGTCCAGCCTGTCCTAAGCTTTGGCTACAATTTGCAGCCCCTGCAGGGAAGGCAACGCTGCGTCTCCCATTGCAAGACCGCAGGATTCGATTCGGTGTCTTTTGCGTCCGCTCGGCCAAAGGGGCGGCCTGGCTGCAGAGCACCGGGAGGGTGAAGAAAGCAGTCGCCGCAGCCGCAGCAGCCGCCACCGCCAGAGAAAGAATGGAGTAACGGGCCTGGGGCTGGGCATGATGGTCCGGGTTGTAGAATTACTCGTGGTTTTGTGTGTGGCAGAACAGGCGGCCAGCGAGCCCCGGCTGAAAGGCAGCGGCGAGCAGGTGGAAGGAAGGCCGGCAGGGGATAATGGGCCCGTTGTGGATCTGCTGATGGCTGCGCTGAAGCTTGAAGCAGCGACCGAATTTCTGCTTAAAGGCAGCGGCAAGCAGACTAAACCTCGTCTACGGCCATACTACCCTGAACGCGCCCGATCACGTCTGATCTCGGAAGCTAAGCAGGGTCAGGCCTGGTTAGTACTTGGATGGGAGACCGCCTGGGAATACCGGGTGCTGTAGGCTTTTTTTTTTTTTGCCCCCCTTATTTTTTTCATCTCCCCCTTGTTCAGCCTGTGCTCAACCTTCGCTGCAAATTGCAGCCGGTGCAGATCAAGCAGCGCTCCGAGCCCGCTGGGTGAGATGGGCTGGCCGGACTTCTTGCTTTCACTTGCCTAGAATGGCGTCCTGCCTTTACAGGCAGCCTGTGACAGTAGCTCAGTTAGGGAAAGGAAACGGTAGCAGCAAGAGGAATGAAAGCTGGCAGGGGATAATGGGCCCCGTTGTAGTTCTGCTGATGGCTACGGTGGAGCTTGAAGCAGCGACCGAACTTCTGCTTAAAGGCAGCGGCAAGCAGACTAAACCTTGTCTACGGCCATACTACCCTGAACGCGCCCGATCCCGTCTGATCTCGGAAGCTAAGCAGGGTCAGGCCTGGTTAGTACTTGGATGGGAGACCGCCTGGGAATACCGGGTGCTGTAGGCTTTTGCTGTTTCCTTCTGCAATCCCACCCCGCCCATTGCATCATCTATATATGTATCAGGGCTCTTCAAATTTGACCCTTTTATGACTTAGCATGCCTGCCTGAGGAATTCTGGGAGTTGGTCCACAAGTCATGTTTGAAGAGCCCTGATCTATCCAATGCCTGCAAAATAATGGTTATGGGTCCCGCAGACCAAAATTCTCTCTATTAGCCTCACCCCAGAGAAAGCTCAGAAGGAACCGTGGTTTAGGGAAGTTAGGAAAAAGGGTAACCTGCAGAAAAGTTTGGAGATCTGGACTGAAATCGCCATCAAACTAAACTTCAATCCATTCTCAGCCTGAATTAAATTAACCTGCACTTTGGTAGGAAGTAAAGCTTCTCTTTGTTTCATTAGAATGGAAAGCAAATGGGGAGAAAACGTTCAGCGTGCAACGTGAATCAGGACAGGAAGGGTACTGATGCTTTTAGAATAAAATGGAGCTGGAAGGAATCTTAAAGGTCTTCTAATCCAGGGCTTTTCACCCATTGCACCACTTTTAGGATATGGCAACATCCGAGTCGCCTAGCAAGGTGTCAAAAACTTGCTGACCAAAAAAAAAAAAAAAAGGAAAAAAGTGATAAAGTACAGGTAGTCCTCGACTTACAACAGTTCATTTAGTGACTGTTCGAAGTTACAATGACACTGAAAAAAGTGCCCCCCAAGCCACAGCCGAGCAAGACACTTGCCTGCCCGCCCGGCGGCTTTCTTCCTCCTGTCCGAGTTTTGCATTGTTGTGAGCATTTCTGTTGCGGATTGGAAGCAGGGATGGGGTGGGGGGTGTTTGGTTTTTATTCCCCCCCCCCATCTGCTGGGTGGTTGCAGCAGGTTTTGGTCACTTGACATGACCCTGGGACACTGTGACCGTCATAAATATGAATCAGTTGCCAAGCATCTGAATGTAAATCACAAGACCCTGGAGATGCTGCAACATTCCAGCTGATCGGGGCTTCTTCTGGGCTCAGCAGAAGCGCCAGGATCAGTGCTGCTTTCCAGCTGATTGGTGCTTCGTCAGGGCTCAGCAGAAGCACCAGGATCAGCCCCGAGCTACAGCTGGATCCTGGCGCTGATCCTGGCGCTTCCGCTGAGCCCTGACAGCTCTGCAGCTCCAGCCGTCTCTCGCTCAGGCTTGTGCGGTGCTGCCACCGGTTCAGCTCATTCCTCTCCCCTGCTACCACTTTTCTAGGATGGTCCCGTACCCCCTGCCAAGTGCCAATGTACTACAGGTGGTACCCCTACCACTGGTTGAAAAGGCCTGTTCTAGTCAATCTACACTATTTCAGACATTGGAAAAGGCGCTTGAGAATACCACAGACTGCCAAGAAAACCAGCCAACTGGTCATCAAAGTAATCAACCCAGCGTTGCCAAGCAAGGCTCAAATGATTACACTTTTAATATATTTGGGGAGGGGGGGAAATCAACCCACAGCTTCTTGGAGAAGACTCTGATGCTGGGAAAGGTAGAAGGAAAGAGAAGAGGACAACCAGCAGCAAGCTGGAGCAACCCAGTTATGGTGGCTACTGGTGAACTGAAGACGGATGAGCAGTGAAACATATTCAAGGGGAAAAAACCAAAAACCTTTTGAAAAGCATCTTTGGGACAAGCATGGGCTGGATGACTGACAATCTCCATAGAAACAGGGCTATTGGTGCATCACTGGAAGAATGGAAAGACCATAAATGCATCATTTTAGGGACAGATTATCATGCAAAAAAAAATATCTAAAGGGGTTGCTAAGAGTTGGCAATAGCTTGATGGCGCCTAATCCTCATCACATTAGACACCACGGGATCCTGGAGACCACCGTTCCCCAAACCGAACGTTCCTGAAAGATCTCAAGAGACAAGTGCTGCTTCTCATGGAACTCCGGGGCAAAGACAGCCTTTCCAAAGCCCCCTCTGCTTTGGCTCCCGGATCCAGCCCGTTCCCACCAGCAGCTGACCCAGGCCCCAGCTGTGCTGTCAGCTTCTCTGACATACTGCCCAGGGTGCTTTGCGGACTGGACCTGCCAATGCCTGAAAGGATGGACAGGAAGACAAGGAAACTGGGGCAGAGCCAGCCTTTTCAGAGACCCTCCCCCGACTGTTTTCCCAGGGTGTGTCAGATCTGGGATGCTTGGCTTTTATCAACGCTGCCCACACACCCCCTCCCTGAATCCAACATCCAGGGCTGGAGGCCAAGGGTGGCTTTGATTTACAGGCTTGAGCAAGGGCCAGGTTGGGGTGGGGTGGGGAGGCAGGGGCTTGGCAGGGAGAATGCCACAGCCCTGGCATCTGAGAGGGCATTGGCCAACCCACCTTGGCCGCCTTTCACAGACATGGTGGCATCTGGGAAGAGCGGGCAAGCCCAGCCCTGGAAAGCTCTTTCACCAACTGGAGAGTGGCAGTCTCCCACCGGTTGGTGCCAGCCCTTGTTGCCTTGCCAAGCTGTCTCTGCAGCTCCTGGGTACTTAGGAGGCCAAAAGAGGGGGCATCATTCAAGTTGCGCCTCTCCACAACCCTCAGGAGCTTGGCCACGGCCTGTGCCTTCAAAGCCCAACCCCACACTCCCCCATCTACTCCACCATCTTCCCTTCCACCCAACCAACCATCACCATGGTGCCCGGCTGCCCCTGAAGCTAAATTGGTTGTCGGCCAGGGACCGCTAGGATTGTCAAAAGCCAGTTCTTCAAGACAGCATATGGTCCAAAGGAGGACTAGGAAATTGGAAGGAAGCACCAACTGAACAGACGGAGGGGCCTGCCCGAAGTTCACGGAGGTGATTTTTCGTGCCCAAGATGGCCAGGCCTGTGAACGAGGGAGGCTGTTGCCAACCACAATTAAATCGACGTGCTTATTGTAGATGGTGCAGATCCTACACAGTCCAGATTCCACAATGAGCGGCTTTTAAAAATGGGTGTAATTTATGCGGGGGGGGCGATATATGTACATATATATCATTTGGTCAAGGCAATGCCCGGTTGAAGGCTGGGAAATGCACCCGCCTCCACAAACGGGGAAGCCTTATCTTAGTTAGGGGCAAAGGAAGACAGCGGGGCCAGAAATGCTGGCAGGCTCACCCAGTCTACCCCTCAAAAGGAGAAGAAAAGAAAAATAAAGTGGATTTAGTGCAGTCAATTTTTATGCTCCACGAAAACAGAGCACTTTCAGTGGCTCGTAAAATACAAGCCAAAGCATAAAATATGGCAAACTGTTTGCCTGGTTGCCTTTCCGTGCTATCTACGGAGTTGTGGGAATCCAGACAGCGTGATTGGTGGTTCAATCTGTTAGGCAAACTCTGAAAAGTGGGTTACTTGAGTAGACGGTTATTGAATTAATCATGGGTAACTCTAGGACAGGGCTTTTCAACTTTTTCACCCATTGTACCACTTTTAGGATCTGGCGACATCCGAATACCACCAGTCGCCTAGCAAGGTGTCAAAAACTTGATGACCAAAAAAAAGAGAGAAAAAAGCGATAAAGTACAGATAGTCCTCGACTTACAACAGTTCGCTTAGTGACTGTTTGAAGTTACAATGGCACTGAAAAAAGTGCCCCCCAAGCCACAGCCGAGCAAGACACCTGCCTGCCTACCCGGCGGTGCTCTTCCTCCTGCCCGAGGTTTTCATTGTTGTGAGCATTTCTCTTGAGGATTGGCAGTGGGGGTGGGGTGGGGGGGTATTTGGTTTTTATTCCCCCTCCGTCTGCTGGGTGGTTGCAGCAGGTTTTGGTCACTTGACATGACCCTGGGACACTGTGACCGTCATAAATATGAATCAGTTGCCAAGCTTCTGAATGTAAATCACAAGACCCTGGAGAGGCTGCAACATTCCAGCTGATCGGTGCTTCTTCTGGGCTCAGCAGAACCGCCAGGATCAGTGCTGCTTTCCAGCTGATTGGTGCTTCGTCAGGGCTCAGCAGAAGCACCAGGATCAGCGCCGGGCGCTTCCACTGAGCCCTGACAGCCCCGAAGAAGCGCCGATCAGCTGGAAAGCGGCACTGATCCTGGTGCTTCCGCTGAGCCCTGACATCCCTGCAGCTCCAGCCATCTCTCGCTCTGGCTTGTGCGGTGCTGCCACCGGTTCAGATCATTCCCCTCCCCCAATACCAGTTTTCTAGGATGGTCGTGTACCACCTGCCAGGTGCCAATGTACCACAGGTGGTACCTGTACAACTGGTTGAAAAGTCCTGCTCTAGGAGACGAGCCCAGGCCATAGATTCACATTATAGGCCGATGAGCAAGAAGGAAGCGGTAACAGAAATCTGGATAACTCTGTTGACGCACATCAATGCCGCTCTTGGGAATGTTTTGCAGGCAGTTCTCAACTTACAAACCACAATTGAACCCAACATTTCCATTGCTAAGCAAGCAGTTACGTGAGCTGTGCCCTGTTTGACAACCATTTGTCGGAGCTGCGAAGCGAATCACTGCGGTTGCTAAGTGAAACGTGCGGTCGTTAAGCGAATCTGGCTTCCCCGTTAACTTTGCTTGTCAGAAGGTCACAAAAAGGGGATCACAGGACCCCTTGGGACACATAAAAATGAGCCAGCTGCCCAGCCCCTGAATTCTGATCACATCATCGTGGGGATGCTGCAAAGGTCGTAAGTGTGAAAAAAAGATCACAAAAAGACTTTTTTTTTTCAGTGCGGTTGCAACTTTGAACAGTTACTAAAGGAAGTGTTGTAAGTCAAGGACTACCTGTGCTTTAGTCACGTCAAGAGAGCTGATGCACTCGGAAAGACAACCCTGCTGGGCACGATCAGTGGAAAAAGAAGAAGGGGGTCACCCTAATACCCCCTGGCTGGACACTATAAAAGATGACACCAGGTGGGAAGGGCTGGAAAAAACCCCGGAAAAATAGGTGAAAAAACAGTGTTTTTTCACATCCCCCCCCCCATTTTTGTTCCCAAACCTGTTTTTTTTCCCCATTTTTTTCAGGTTTTTTTTTTTAAAAAAACAAGTTTTATTAATTTTCCAACTTTACAAAGCTCCAGGTATTAAGGAAGCAACGTGGTGATTGGGTAATCCATAGTCCAATAACAAGCTCTTTCATACATATGTCAGGCTACATCATCAAAAATTTCCTCTCCGTTTCCCTCGGTTATTATATCACATTCAAATTAATACATTGCTAGTTATAACTCAATTGGTTAAGAGATTTATCAATATCTTTTGACTTATACGCCTCCATGCCCTGTTTTTAACTTTTATCTAATTTCAATTACAGTATTCCAGTTAGCTTAATGTCCATAGTGTTTAGGTTTCGGATAGCCCACAGTTCCCTTAGTTCAGGGGTAGGCAACCTTGGCTCTTTTATGACTCGTGGACTTCAACTCCCAGAATTCCTGAACCAGCCACGCTGAGGGGAAAGGGAGAGGTTTCCAAGCTGAGCCATGCTGGCTCAGGAATTCTGGGAGTTGAAGTCCACGAGTCATAAAAGAGCCAAGGTTGCCTACCTCTGGCCTAGGCCTAGGCCACTTCATGACTCGTGGACTTCAGCTCCCAGAATTCCTGAGCCAGCATGGCCAGCTTGGAAACCTCTCCCTTTCCCCTCAGCGTGGCTGGCTCAAGAATTCTGGGAGTTGAAGTCCACAAGTCATAAAAGAGCCAAGGCTGCCTACCTCTGGCCTAGCCTAGGCCACTTCATGACTTGTGGACTTCAACTCCCAGAATTCCTGAGCCAGCCATGCTGAGGGGAAAGGGAGAGTTTCCAAGCTGAGCCAAACTGACTCAGGAATTCTGGGAGTTGAAGTCCACAAGTCATAAAAGAGCCAAGGTTACCTACCCCTGCGTTAGTTCATTATATCTAAGATACACTTATTATTTACTCAGATAAATTCTTACTTTATTTCACAATCATATTCTATTTCTCATCCTAATTTCATCACTTACTAATAAAATAACCTTTATCGTCTCTTTTTTTTCAGTTTTTTCTAGGCCTTCCCATCTCTACACCGGGATGACCATGGCAGATCTGAAGGAGACAGCGTGAGACCGAGGGACGTGGAGAATTGCTGACCCATAGAGTGACCAAGGGTTGGACATGACAGAGTGACTGACAATGTTGATGATGAGGGACCGCCTCTTCGTGGCGCACCCAGAACTGCTGGAGCCATTACTTTTGGTACTAGATGTAGCTTTGAGATAGTTTTCAAGAGCAGGCGTCAAAAGAGGCCATCTACATTACGAGTGAACAGCCCTCTCTCAGACGAGGGGGAGCGATACGACACATCTCCTGTTCACAACACAGTCCTTTCGACAGTCCCAAGAAGGCTCCACATCCATTTGCACTCTGAGGGCACAGATAAGCCTCCAAGTGGCCTCAAGGATTCGCAGAAAGAATGCTAACAACCGGATGACTGCAAGGGATATAAATCCTTCCATTCCCTACCATTCAATCAGAACTGAAGAAGCTTCTTGGATGAGAAGTGAAAGATCTTCAAAGGAAAAACAAAGTCCAGTTGCCTCTTGAAAAAAGCATCTTTGGGACAACCATGACCTGGATAATTGAGAATCTCCATAGACATTTGTGGAAAGTCACCCCCCCCAGAGAAGGAAATATTAAAAGGGCAGAACAATATATTTCCTCAAAGGATCTTAAAGAGGCAGAAAAGCATGCCAGTTTTCTTAATAGTCCCAAGTCTCCCTCCCCCCAAGCAGAAACCAGCTCTGTAGAAATGCAGATGATACTCTTGTCAAAAAGAGTCAGGAAACTGGGATTAGGAAGAAAGATCCCTAGAATCAACACCAAAAAATCTAAGAGTCATCAGCCCCAACCCGAGGGAAGCAGGATATGACCCTTGGGACATAATAGGATTAACCCACCACCATCAGAATACCAGAAAGGCACACTCAAACTCAGGTCAAAGTTCATGCCACAGGAACAACTCCAAACAAAAGGCTCCAGAGGGTATAAAAACCCACTCCCTACCTGTGCTCACTCTCTTTTCTTCCAGAGCCATCTTTCTGCCTGGCTCTCCTCTTCAATAAACTGCAACCTTCTTTCTAAAGAAGTTGCCATGTTGTTTATTCCCGGCTTGGACTGAACCATGATGAAGACTTTTCCTTCAACACATTCTTCAAGTCTACAGCCATGTAGAATGCTTTTTGCTGTCAATCCCCACTCCATCACATTCAAGACACACCACGCTAACTACAATAAAGTTAGTGAGGATAACCCTGACCTCTCTGAATTTATCTATTCGGTTTTTTAAACACCTGAATTGGTGGTAACTTTCCTTTCCCTTTAAACACCTTAGCCAAAATCGTGCCAAAGTTACTCTCTTGGTTTCTCCTAGGGCAATAAACTTATGTTTGGACAATAAAGCGGCTTTTTAACTAATGTATTGAATGTTACAATAGTGACGGGCCCTTGGTGCTCTCTGAATTTGGTTGTTTTCTTGCAGACGTTTCATTAATGAAACTAGGTAACATCCTCAGTGCTTGTAGCACTAATGATGTTACCTGGTTTGGGTAATGAAATGTCTGCAAGAAAACAACCGAGCTCAGAGAGTAACAAGGACCATTATTTCAATCCTGAGCTACCAATATTCTCCTTTATTGTTACAATAATATGGTCTAAGAAAACCAGAAAGATGAAATTCTGGACGTTTGTTTTAGACCAGAATGGAAGCTTGCATAATTGAATATTCCTTCATGTATAATATTCCCTTAAGACCGAAAACTAGCAGGTCAGACCGTGTTTATTTCTGCTAAATGGCTGTTATTCTTTTCTGCCGGGCATCGAAGATGTCAATCGGAAAAGTTATCATTTGGGCATATTTTCCTACGCGTTTGTGGACACAGAGTCCCTTCGGAAATCAACCTTGCATCTAACGTCAGGCTTAACGAACTCAATGGAATTTCCTCATTGCTGTCCTCTACCTGTGTTATAGGAGCCCTTTTTTTGCCTGATTAAAAAAAAAAAGGGCCGGAAATGGGAAAATGGGGAACAAAGAGACTCGTTTACCCCCCCCTCTCCTGAACTAGCAGCAATTCTAATAGAGAGGAAGAACAACAGTAAAAAGTTTCGGGCTACGAGCCAAAGTGCTACAACACTCTATCCCATTTTATGCTCAGACATTCCACATACAGGAAATGGATTGTCCTAAAGTCCAGACAGGACAATAAATTTCTATAATATCCAGGCTAGTTTGGGATGTCTGGAAATTTTATCCCGACTCCGATACTCCCAGGCAGTGTCGTTGGCTCACAGTGCACGGGCTTCTGCAGCCACGAATGTGCGCATGGAATTTAGCAGAAAACGCCAGATTGCCGATGTGCCGTTTTGGCTTTAGTAAGAAAGAAAGCACCGATGCAGATTTTTCTTTCAACAATTTTTAGAACGAAGCTTGCAATTTATTGAAGAGGAGAGCCAGACAGAAAGATAGCTCTGAGTAAAACTGACCCCTGATGAAGATTTTTCTTTCAACGGCATCATGAGCAAAAGGCTGTTGTGGGCACACCTGTGGCTCTGCTGTCGCTTACATTAAGGTGCAAATCCTAAGTTAACAGCTTCTGGGTGCCTAAACAGCGCTCAGTGGAGGAAGACCAGCGAAGGAAGAAGCAGGAAATGGGCAATATCGGTAGTCCTCGCCTTACGACCACAATTGAACTCAAATTTCTGTTGCTAAGTGAGGCAGTTGTTGAGTTTTGCCCCATTTTACAACTTTTCTTGCCACGGTTTTTAAGTGAATCGTTGCAGATATTAAGTTAGTAGTAGTAGTAGTAGTAGTAGTAGTAGTAGTAATAATAACAACAACAACAACAACAATAATAATAATAATAATAATAATAATAATAATAATAATAATAATAATAATAATAATAATAATAATGTGACCAACCGTCCTCCTTTAGGGAGGACAGTCCTCCTTTTGTGAGTTCTGTCCTCCCTCGAAAAGTGTCCTCTTACATGTCCTCCTTTTCGATATTTGAAGACTACCGGTAATCTGCAGGGCTTTTTTTTCTCAGAGCACCCTTTTTTTGATGGTTTTTTTTCAACTTTTGCATGAGCTGTGCTACTCCTGCTATTGGCTTTCAAAAGCCAATAAGAATTGCTGCTGAGCGCACCAAAACACCCGGCCGGCAAACTTTGCACGTGCAAGTTGTCTGCAGCTAAGGAGAATTGGCAGGAACTTTGCACCCCTCCCTGCTACCCAACTACACCATCTCCTAGTTAGTCCCGAAGATACCTGGAGGAGACTGGAGCGGTGACGCCACGGACATTTTCTCTTGATCTTCCGCCCTGCTAGGGTAATAATGGCTGCAGGCGCAAGAGGCAGGGGCGGCGGGGCTGCTGCGGGCGGGGGTGTGAGGGGCGGCGGTGGCCGGCTGCCCCCTGTGCTGTGGGAGCCACGGGGCCTGCTCTACACGGGGCTGTGCAGGGTGGGCGGTGGTGCTGGCGGGGCGGCTGCAGGTGGGGTGTGTCGACGGCAGGCTTCCCCCCCCCCGGGGCCGGAGCCAGCACAGCTGGTTCTTTGGGAGCTGTGGGGCCCGTTCTACACGGCAGGGCAGCAGTGCTGGCAGGGCAGCTGCGGGCGGAGGCGCGGCATGTAAGCATAATTACAATATAAAATGTTATTGTTACAAATGTTTTTTATTATGCATTTATCATATTATAGTGTATTCTTTATTATTGTTGCAATGAATAAAATGTTTCTTTTATTTACGATATTTTTTTCTTCAGTTTATTTGTGTCCTCCTTTTCATTGTAAAAAAGCTGGTCACCTTAATAATAATAACAATAAAGTTGGAAGGGACCTTGGAGATCATCTAGTCCAAATTTGGACACTTGCCAACTGACTCGTATTTATGACGGTTGCAGAGTCCTGAAGTCACGTGACCCACTTTTGGGACCTTCTGATGAGCAAAGTCAATGGGGAAGCCAGATTCACTTAACAGTTGTTTAGTTTAGTTTAGTTTAGTTTATTCACACTTATATGCCGCCCTTCTCCGAAGACCCAGGGCAGCTCACAAGAATACAATAACAATTTTAAAAAATTAACCACATTCATACCACATACAAACACAATCAATTCACATGCACTGATGGCGGGACACTCTTAGGGCCCAGGGGCAGAGCACAGCTCATATGCCCCAAGCCTGTCGGCATATATGCGTCTTCAGCACTTTCCGGAAAGCTAGGAGGGAGGAAGCAGTACGAACCTCTGCGGGAAGCTGGTTCCAGAGGGCTGGGGCAGCAACAGAGAAGGCCCTTGCCCTAGGCCTCGCCAGATGACATTGTTTAACAGACAGGACTCGTAGGAGGCCAACCCTATGCGCCCTGACCGGTCGCTGGGATTCATGAGGCAGGAGATGGTCCCGCAAGTATCCTGGTCCATTGCCATAAAGGGCTTTATAGGTCATAACCAACACTTTGAATTGTGTTTGGAGACCAATTGGTAGCCAGTGCAGCTCATGGAGAGCTGGAGTGATATGAGCATGTCTTGGGAGACCCAAGACAGCTCGCACGGCCGCATTCTGGACTACTTGCAGTCTCTGGACATTCTTCAAAGGTTGCCCCATGTAGAGAGCATTACAGTAGTCGAATATCGAGGTGACAAGGTGACAAGTTGTATTCCTGACTTAACAACTGAAGTGATTCACTTAACAATGGTGGCAAGAAAGGTTGTAAAATGTAGCGGCAGAAATTTTGTGCTTAATTGTGGTCTTAAGTCCAGGACTCCCTGTTTTGATCTTGCACCAATCTGCTGTTTTTTTCCCCATTTCTGCTGACAATGCCTTTCCCCCAGACCCTCTCTTCTGATCTTATCTCGTATCCCATAATATTTGGCTAATAACGCCTTATAAGGGGACCGCTGCGAGACTCCTGGATCTGTGCCATTAAGGTGCTTTAATGACTTCTCCTTCTTTTTATAGAAGCCCACCCAACATTTGAGAACTCCGGGTTTTCTATCATGGCTGGCCCAGGTTGTCTCAAAGTAATTAAACCCAAAGAGTTGGGATGGACCCTTCACTGACTCTCCGCCCTCCCACCTCTGCTGAGAACATCTTGCAACCTGGCCCCCAGGACTTGGGGGGGTGGGAAGCGAGGGGAGGAGATTGTAATCAATGCACAAGGATGGGGTAACACGAAGCTGTCACTTGAGTCACTTTGATTCCTTTAATAAATGAACGTGCTGCACGATAGAACTACTGTAGCATGTGAAGAGCTGTCATCAGAATTTATTGATGCCACAGGAGACGGTTGGAGTCAGTGGGGAAAAATGCAGCGATTTATGGACTCTCTGAAGCCTCCGCTTCTTCAGCCACCACCACCCCCCATTCCACCCCTACCCCCACCCTATTCCCCAGATCCTTCATGGCCTAATAAATCCCTACATTGTTCTTCTCGTGTTGTTCGGCCAGTGGCATTAACCGTGCAGACGGTTTACTCTGTCTCTTTGCCAATTTTCTGAGTAAGGAACCTTACAGAAGAGGTCAATCCATCTGCTTTGCAGTCTTGCACACAGGAGGGGGGTGGGAGGCAGGCCCACACTCCTCACCTGATAAGAGATGGACTCTGTGATTTAGTGCCCGGCTACTGGAGATAAAGGTGGGGAGGGGAGCTGCCCTTGCTATCTTTCATGGTTTTCCATCAGTGGCTTTGTGTTTATTAGCACATTAAAGGCTGAGGCTCAGTTCCGTGTGTTTTTTCACCCTGGATGTTTGCAAACTGGGTTTGCTGAAAAGGGGCTCTTGTTGAGCCCTTGCAGGGCGCCTCGCTCGGAAATTCTGATGGGGATCAAGGAGCCGGTCTCAGCATGTTCACTCCTCCCCATAACCCAGGGGCAGAGAACCATGGCCCCTTTATGACTTCTGGACTTCAGCTCCCAGAATTCCCCACCTGTGCCATAACCCCTCAAATGAGGCTATTGGTGGCAATGCTCATGCAGCCAAAAAAAAGTTGAATTATAGCAGGACTTTTCAACCAGTGGTACGGGTATCACCTGTGGTACATTGGCATCTGGCAGGTAGTACGTGACCATCCTAGAAAAGTGGTAGCAGGGGAGGGGAATGAGCTGAACCAGTGGCAGCACCGCACAAGCCTGAGCGATAGATGGCTGGAGCTGCAGGGCTGTCAGGGCTCAGCAGAAGCACCAAGGTCAGTGCTTCTTCGGGGCTGTCGGCTCAGTGGAAGTTCCAGGATCAGCGCCAGGCTCCAGCTGGAGGTCAGCACTGATCCTGGTGCTTCTGCTGAGCCCAGAAGAAGCCCCGATCAGCTGGAATGTTGCAGCATCTCCAGGGTCTTGTGATTTACATTCAGATGCTTGGCAACTGATTCATATTTATGACGGTCACAGTGTCCCAGGGTCATGTCAAGTGACCAAAACCTGCTGAAACCACCAAGCAGACGGGGGAATAAAAACCAAACACCCCCCCCCACCCCCACTGCCAATCCTCAGCAGAAATGCTCACAACAATGAAAACCTCAGACAGGAGGAAGAGCGGTGCCAGGTGGGTAGGTAGGTATCTTGCTCGGCTGTGGCTTGGGGGGCACTTTTTCAGTGCCATTGTAACTTCGAACAGTCACTAAACGAACTATTGTAAGTCAAGGACTACCTGTTACTTTATAACTTTTTTCATTTTGGGGAGATCATCAAGTTTTTGACACCTTGCTAGGCGACTGGTGGTACTCAGATGTTGCCATATCCTAAAAGTGGTACAATGGGTGAAAAGGTTGAAAAGCTCTGAATTATAGGATAGCCCTTGGCTGAAATAATAATAATAAATAATAAATAATAAATAATAAATAATAATAATAATAATAATAATAAAGTTGGAAGGGACCTTGGAGGTCATCTAGTCCAACCCCCCTGCTCAGGCAGGAAACCCTACACCATTTCGGACAAATGGCTGTCCAGTTTCTTCTTAAAAACTTCCAGTGTTGGGGCATTCATTGCTTCTGGAGGCAGGTTGTTCCACTGGTTAATTGTTCTAACTGTCAGGAAGTTTCTCCTTAGTTCTAGGTTGCTTCTCTCCTTGGTTAGTTTCCATCCGTTGCTTTTTGTCCTGCCTTCAGGTGCTTTGGAGAATAGCTTGACTCCCTCTTCTTTGTGGCAGCCCCTGGGATATTGGAACACTGCTATCATGTCCCCCCTCGTCCTTCTCTTCATTAAACTAGACATACCCAATTCCAGCAACCGTTCCTTATATATTTTAGCCCCCAGTCCCCTAAGGCTGCCTCCATTCCAGATTTAAGTAGGAAGTGAATCGCAGACCGAGCCATGTTGCCATTGGACTTTTGAAAGACACCAGGGCTGCGTTCGCCTAAAATGTTTATTCAATCCACCAATTTTCACACATGACATTAAGCCCTAAGATAAACCCATCGGATTCACTTCACGGGTGGTCAGGACCCAGCTGCTAGGCCTCTGATTCACTGCCGGCTGGGGAATTCTGGGAGTTGAAGTCCACACAGACACACACCTTCGAGTTGCCAAGTTTAGACAAACCTGGCTCTAATTGATCTGAACCGGGTGTGTTGTAGGTGGGAAGGCAGGCTGGAAGGGATCTTCTCAAGGGACCTCTGAGGAGAAGTCGGACTAGGGCTGAGAAGCAGGCAAGCATGCTGAGAAAAGCTGCAGGCAAGGAAAAGATCCCTGCCAACTTCTCCAGCAAGAAAATCTTTCCATGAACTCAACTGTTATTAACCGCACAGCCTCTCTGGATCTGCTCAGCTGGCGGGGGCACATTCAAGACGAAGCCCCGGCCTATTTCTAACATGGAGCCCCTGCCCTGAGCAAAACTGCTTTCCAGACTGCTTTTGGCCTGGTTACACACAGACCTTAATAAGAAGCAGATGCAACAGAGATGAGATGCAGAGGCAGCCGGACTGTTTTACAGACGTGGGAAGGTCTGCATCAAGGTGCTGGACGGTCCTCTGGGCAGCCAAAACTTCACTTGGGAGGGCAGCAAGGAGCCTTGCAGGGTCCAAGGTTAGGGCAGAAGCCAAGGGCAGGTGAGCAGGTGAGATCTAAGGCTCCAGGGAGGTCCAGGGCTGAAGGAAGCCAGCCACAGGGAGAGCTGCAGCATGCCATTCTGCAACTGGCAAAGATAGCAATAGCACTTAGATTTATATACTGCTTCACAGTGCTTTTATAGTCCACTCTAAGTGGTTTACAGGGTCAGCATATTTGCCTCCAACAATCTAGGTCCTCATTTTTCCAATCTGGAAAGGATGCAAGGCTGAGTCAACCACAAACCTTTAATGATCAAACTCCATGCTGTGGGCAGAGTTTGCCTGCAATACTGCATTTTAACTTTAACTGTGCCACCAGAGCTCCTCTCTCCTTCCACTTTGATCATGAAGTTTCTTCGGCGTGCATCACCCTGGAAGGCTGGCCAGGGACCAGATGTTGCCACAGCATTCAGGACACCCCGGATCCCTCTTTGTGTGTTTGTTCATCCCAGAGCATCATCTCTTTAATCATTTTGCAGCAGAATTGCTCGCTCTCCCCTCCTTATCATCACAGGTAGTCCTTGACTTATGACCAGTCACTTAACAAACATTCAAAGTTACAATGGACCTCCTCCAAAGGTACTTGCTATCCAGTTCTGACAGGGGCTGTGACAAAGAAGAGGGAGTCAAGCTATTCTCCAAAGCGCCTGAAGGCAGGACAGGAAGCAACGGATGGAAACTCATCAAGGAGAGAAGCAATCTAGAACTAAGGAGAAACTTCCTGATAGTGAGGACAATTAACCACTGGAACAACCTGCCTCCAGAAGTTGTGGATGCTCCAACACTGGAAGTGTTTAAGAAGAGACTGGACAGCCACTTGTCTGAAATGGTATAGGATTTCCTGCCTGAGCAGGGGGTTAACTAGATCAGTGATGGCGAACCTTTTAGAGACCGAGTGCCCAAACTGCAACCCAAAAACCACTTATGCATCGTCGGGTGCCGGGTGGGTATGGCTCATTGGGTGGGTGTGGCCCATTGGGTGGGCGTGGCTGTGGTGTAACAGCAGACTGGGTGGGACTAAAAAGTTCAATCAATTCCAACTTTGCAAGAACTTTTTTTTTCTGCGAGAAGGAAATTGAAATTGACTGATTGATTGAGCCTTTTTTTTTTTGTACACGGTGGCAGAGGCCTAAAGTGAAAAGGTTTTATAAAACCCAGCTGAAGGCCTAGGACTGGGGCAATGGCGCGCGGGCTCACAGAGAGGGCTCTAAGTGCCGCCTCTGGCACCCGTGCCATAGGTTCACCACCACTGGACTAGATGACCTCCAAGGTCCCTTCCAACTTTATTCTTATTATTAAGCTGCCTCCCCCCTGCAGTCATGTGGCTGTATTTTGGGTGCTTGGCAGTCAGTCTGCATTTACACCCATTTGCAGCATCTCATGCTCACTTGATCTTAATTTATGACATTTTTGCCAAAAAAAAAAATGACATTTGCTTCTGCTTTTCAGCAAAAAGGTCTGACAGCAAACCATCAGTTCGTTTAGTGAACACAGCATTTGCTTCCCAACCGCTGCAAGAAAACCTAAAATCAGAGCAGTCATGTGGACGATCCACTTCACAACTTACGATGGTAATGCACAGGCTCCTTTATGGTCATAAATCAAGGACTACTTATAAATTATATCTCATCAACAGGGTGGGAAAGTAAGTAATTCCCATCTCAAGTCTGCCACGACTGCCCATTCATAGGGCGTTTATTACTAGCCTCCTGCTGTGGCACTTGCCACGGATGAAAGCCTGCGGAGAAACTGGATTTGCCCGTTTTTGAATGTAAATGTTTGTGAAGCATGAATTTCAAATCAGTACAATACTGTTGATTCCCTGGAGGCATCCCTGAGGGTTCTCACTTACCAGCAGCAGTTAGAACAGTGGTTCTCAACCTTTTTCAGGTTGAGACCCCACTTGCCCCGCCCATGCGCGGCGCAACCCTGACGCACGTGCGCGTGCGCGCCAGGCTGATTCGCGCATGAGCGGCACTCGCGCGACGAAAAAAAAAGCAAAAACAAAATGGCGGACCATGACGGGCCAATCCGCGCATGCGCGGCGCGCACGCGACAAAAAAAAGCAAAAACAAAATGGCGGACCGCGACAGGCTGATCCGTGCATGCGCGGCACGCACGCGATGGCCCGAATTGTGCATGCGCTGCGCGCGCGCGACAAAAAAACAAAACAAAACAAAAAGCAAAAACAAAATGGCGGACCGCGACAGGCCGGTCCGCGCATGCGCGGCGCACGCACGACGGCCCGAACCGCGCATGCGCGGCACGCGCGCGACAAAAAAAACAAAAAAAACAAAAAAAATGGCGGACCACGGTGTCCGGCGATTTCCCGCAAAATGGTCGTTCGGCCCCAAATGGGGTCTAACCGCTGAGTTAGAACCAGGGACTCCATCGCTAAACAATGCAGGTCTAAGAGGCAACATCATATGACCGCACCACCTTAAGATGGCAATGCCAGTGGTCTCAGTTACCGTCTTTTGGTGAATTCTGCACGGTCTTGCTGTGCAGATTCTGAGATTTTGCTTGATTAAAAAAAATAAAAAATACAGGAAACCAGAAGTTGCCTTCAAGCTTTACATTTTTATTCAGCTGAACAAAGACGGGCTTCTCTACAAGAGAGGAAAAGGCCCAAATATCAGAAAAGCCTTATTTTTATACCTTCTTTGATTACATAAGCAATTCACCCAGCAAAGCTGACATACATAAGATAAAGACTTCGCCCTTTAAGGCTGGCACACTGTAGATAAAAAGGAAGAAAGCAGAAGTAGCTAAAAATGCTCCCTTTCGGGTGTTTCCTCAAGTCACAATATGTTCCCGGGTGGGTTAGGATATTGGATGGTTTCCTTTACTGTCCTTTTATGACCTTGTATTCATGGTTTTGCAAGTGGCCAGAAATAGCGGGGCCGTCTGCATGTATTCACAATTGATACTGTCTCTTAAATCTGGGTCAACAGTCTCTCAGTGTTCTGCAGTCATGTGATCGCCATTTGCCACCTCCTGCCGGCTTCCCCAATGACCTTGTTTGTGGGAAACTGTCAGGGATGGTGTCAACGCTGCTAACATCGGATGTTTTTGCATTGACAACAGATGGAAATGTAGCCATCTTTTTCCCTTTCGCTTTTAGAGTTAGTTGATGCTGGGAGGGGGGAATGTGAATGAGAGCCCAGCTAGACATAACAACACTAAACTTAGCGTGAGAATCAAGGTTATTGAGCCCAGAGCTGATAAAGAATTGATGGCTGGAGAGCTGGAGAGGAAGCCCGCGCTTCAAGCTAATTGGGGAATGTGATTTAAGACTGTTAATTGGAAGAGGGAATTGTGCTTTGATACTATGTGCCCAGGGGAGGGGAATTCAGTTTTTGGCTTCGATTATGTAGTGCCGATATTATGCTACTCAAATAAAAGATCCTTTAAGGTAAACAATGCCTCGAAGTTCTTTTGAAGAGTTTCATCTGTCGGAACCATGACAGATGGTTATAAACGTTGATTGCAGGATGTTAGAATTGTCGAAGTTTGCAAGCTGTTTTCCAAGTGCCCAGACTGCAAGCCTGTGACCGTGGAGATGCTGCAACAACCGCAACTATGAGGACTCATCATAAGTCTCCTCATTCGGTGCTGTTCTGCAAGGAATATAAATCCTTCCATTCCCCACCACCAAGTCAGAGCTGAAGAAGCTTCTCGGATGAGAAGCGAAACGTCTTCAAAGAAAAAACAAGAAAGTCCAGTTGCTTCGTGAAAAAGCACCTTTGGGGCAACCATGACCTGGAAAGACTGGGAATCTCCACAGACCTTTAGCTATGCACTTTGGGATGAACACCCTTCCAATGGTGCAGGGGTATGAACGGATTTCCAGAAAACATTGCAGGCTACAGGCACCATTTGTGCTTCAGTTTGGGATGCAGACAACACGGACTCATCCCCAACAGCTTTGCCTGTCTTCAACGGTGAAGGGTAGAAAGCATCCTGCAGCCAAGAAGACTCCACACTCATTTGCACCACTCAGGTGACCCTGAAGAACACAAATAAACCTCCAAAGTGGCCTCAACGACTTCCTAAAAGAATGCAAATGACCAGCTGTCTGCAAGGAGTATAAATCCTTCCATTCCCCACCATCCAGTCGGAGCTGAAGAAGCTTCTTGGATGAGGAGCGAAACGTCTTCTAAGTCCAGTTGCCTATTGAAAAAGCACCTTGGGACATTCAGTGCTGTTGTAATCTTAAACGGCAACTGAATGGGGGGAACTTAAACCCCTGTAAAGGGGGTTGCTTTGGCACCAGCCAAATGTGTCATGTCATTTGGGAAGTTGCTAAGCCCCGTGACTGCCTTTCTGTGAGGAAACCCACCACCAACTACTTTTCAAACATGTACCCCATCGGGGGAAAAAAAGGCTGCCTATTCCTTTTCCCTCTCTTAAAAAAAAGGGGTAAGCAGGAGGTCCAGGGACAAACTGCTGATTTGCCTATTTCTCCTTCCTGCCTATTGCAGACACAGAGGATAAAGCGAATTTTGGCGTCTTCCTCGCAAACCTTTGCAGAAATCAATGGGGATTAAGCTGCCGCAGTCAGCAAACGAAGTCCCCAGAACGGTTCGTCATCAGCAACTTGGCTGGGATTGAGGCAGCTTCTACCAAAGACTCAGTCATGGGAAGGTGGATTAATTAAATGTGTCCTTTTCAATAATTTCCCCCCCTTTTTTTTTTGCATGGCCCTAATCTGGAGCTGCCTGAGACCGGCCCCTCCCTCTAATTTCCACAGTGCACAACTTCCAAGAAGCTGAAAAACATGCTCTAAGGAGCTCGGTTCCAAAGCTAGAGGTGCAGTGCCTACAGAAGGCAACCGAGATGTGTTTTAGAATATAATAGAGCTGGAAGGAACCTTGGAGGTCTACTAGTCCACCCCTTGATCAAGCAGGAGAACTTATATTATTTCAGACAAGTGACTGTCCAGTCTCTTCTTAAAAACCTTCAGTGATGGAGTGCCCATGATTTCTGGAGGCCAGCTGTTCCACTGGTTAATTGTCCTCACTATTAGGAAGTTTCTCCTTAATTCCAGGTTGCTTCTCTCTTTGGTCAGTTTCTATCGTTTCTTGTCCTACCCTCTGGTGCTTTGGAGAATAGTTTGATGGCCTCTTCTTTGTGACAGCGCCTCAAATACTGGAATACTGCTATCACGTCACCCCCATTTTGTATGTGGCACAACACACGCTCATATTGTGCAATTGTCCAATATTTGTCTGAACTCACTGCTTGAAGCACTGAAGGGCTAGTCCTCACAAATGTTAACATTTCCGGATTAAGAAGAAGAAGAGGAGGAAGAGGAAGAAGAGGAGGAAGAAGACAAAAGAAAAGAAGAAGAGGAGGAGGAGAAAAGAAGAGGAAGAGGAAGAAACAGAAGGAGGAGGAAGAGGAGGAGAAGAAAAGAAGAGGAAAAGAAAAGAAGGAGGCAAAAAGAAGAGGAAAAGGAAGAAATGGAAGGAGGAGGAGAAGGAGGAGGAGGGGGAGGAGGAGGAGGAGGAGAAAGGAGGAGGAGGAGGGGAGAAGGAGGAGGAGCAGAGGAGGAGAAGAGGGAGAAGGAGGGGGAGGGGGGAGGGGGGAGGAGGAGGAGGAGAAGAAGAAGAAGAAGAAGAAGAAGAAGAAGAAGAAGAAGAAGAAGAAAAAGAAGAAGAAGAAGAAGAAGAAGAAGAAGAAGAAAGGAGGAGGAGGAGGAGGAGAAGAAGAAGAAGAAGAAGTAGAAGAAGAAGAAGAAGAAGAAGAAGAAGAAGAAGAAGAAGAAGAAGAAGAAGAAGAAGAAGAAGAAGAAGAAGAAGAAGAAGAGGAAGAGGAAGAGGAAGAGGAAGAGGAAGAAGAAGAGGAAGAAGAAGAGGAAGAAGAAAAAGAAGAAAAAGAAGAAGAAGAAGAAGAAGAAGAAGAAGAAGAAGAAGAAGAAGAAGAAGAAGAAGAAGAAGAAGAAGAAGAAGAAGAAGAAGAAGAAGAAGAAGAAGAAGAAGAAGAAGAAGAAGAAGAAGAAGAAGAAGAAGAAGAAGAAGAAGAAGAAGAAGGACCATATGACCATGGAAGTGTCAACGCTGGCTCCCTCATCTAAGAAACCGCCCTCTAGAGTCTGGACAGGGGAAACCATTATCGTTATGAAAGGCTAAGAGAGCGGGGGCCATTCTGATCTCTGAAAGGGGGGTGTTCCATAGAACAGAGGCCGCCGCAGGAAAAGCGCCTGGCCACTGCCAGCTGACAGTCTTTGGCTGAGAGGGTCTGCAGCATCCCCATCTGCTCAATCGGATTGGACGGGTAGAGACTTTACAGGAAAAAACGTCTCCTGGCACATCCCAAAAGCAGAAGCGCTAGGTTGGCTGAATGCGTGCATGTGTCATGACTCGTCCGTCTGCAGAAGAAGGTGGGCGGAAGGGCAGAGTGCACTGCTAATGCCTGGGACGTGCGGCCCTTGTTCAGAATAGGAAACGCCGGAGGCAAAGTGCTCGCCAGCCAGGCCTGCGAAGGAGAATCCAGCCTGTCCTTCCAGGGCCTTGCGATACAGAATCCTCTTTCTCAGTATCACGGTGTGAGGGGCTGAATCCAGACCATCCTTGGGCTCCCTGCAGGCAGAAAAGCAATCAGGGGGCCAGAGCAGATAAGACAGGACAGGAGGCATTCAGAAAAAGGAAGGCATTTTAGCAACCTGCTTTGCAACAGAAAAAAGAAAAACAGAGGTTTTCTCTGGACCTGAACGGACTGTTACATGCACAGCCACGAGGAAAAAAAATAATTACTTTTATTTCTACTTGGAAACCGTTTCTGGACTTGTGCTGGAGATGGAAAAAAACCCGAAACTTTGATTTTGGGTTTTACCAATTAGATAGGTTTGTTGTTATAGTGAAAGCACTCTGAGTGACTTTGGGCCAATCACTAGGAGACTGTAAGTTCTAGTCCCACCTTAGGTATGAAAGCACTCTGAGTGACTTTGGGCCAATCACTAGGAGACAGTGAATTCTAGTCCCGCCTTAGGTATTGTTGTGAGTGTCTCTGGCCAGGCTAGAAACTTGTCCGATGATGATTATGACTCAGCACCGGCAGGCCCTTCTGGGTGTGTTCTCCTCCCGACAGCTGAGCCAGATACCATGGAGATTGGTATGCATGCTGAGTCAGAGGAGGATGACTCAGATGTGGGCCAGGAAACTAATTGGCTCGATCCACGATACCGACGGGCTGATAGGCGTAGGGGTCGGTTGGGTGGATGACGAACGTGACCTGGGAGGCTATATTAACAGGGAAACGGAAGCCTCTGTTTTAGTCACGAGCAACGTTGTGCTCAAGAAGAGACCTGAGAGATTTCACAGTGAGTTTATAACTGGTGTTCTTAGTGTGCTTGTGGAAACTGTTAAATAAAGCCGTGTGTTTTGAACTGACTTCGTGTGCACTCTTAACGACCTCGTTAAGGGGATTCTTGGCAGCTGAGAGGGGCTAGACAGAACAGGTATGAACGCAGTTTGAGTGACTTTGGGCCAATCACTAGGAGACAGTGAATTCTAGTCCCGCCTTAGGCATGAAAGCACTCTGAGTGACTTTGGGCCAATCACTAGGAGACTATGAGTTCTAGTCCCACCTTAGGTATGAAAGCATTCTGAGTGACTTTGGGCCAATCACCAGGAGACTGTGTGTTCTACTCCCACCTTAGGTATGAAAGCAGTTTGAGTGACTTTGGGCCAATCACTAGGAGACAGTGAATTCTAGTCCCGCCTTAGGCATGAAAGCACTCTGAGTGACTTTGGGCCAATCACTAGGAGACTATGAGTTCTAGTCCCATCTTAGGCATGAAAGCATTCTGAGTGACTTTGGGCCAATCACCAGGAGACTGTGTGTTCTACTCCCACCTTAGGTATGAAAGCAGTTTGAGTGACTTTGGGCCAATCACTAGGAGACAGTGAATTCTAGTCCTGCCTTAGGCATGAAAGCACTCTGAGTGACTTTGGGCCAATCACTAGGAGATTGTGAGTTCTAGTCCCACCTTAGGTATGAAAGCAGTTTGAGTGACTTTGGGCCAATTACTAGGAGACAGTGAATTCTAGTCCCGCCTTAGGCATGAAAGGACTCTGAGTGACTTTGGGCCAATCACTAGGAGACTGTGCGTTCTAGTCCTGCCTTAGGCATGAAAGCCAGCTGGGTGACTTTCAGTCTCTCTCTTTCAGCCCAGTCCACTTTGCAAGGTTTATTTATTTGTTTCGATTTCTATGCCGCCCTATTCCGAAAACTCAGGTTGTTATTCTAGGAAAAATAGGAGGAGTATTAGGTATGACACCTGCCTAGAGTTACTTATAAAAGTAACAAAAGCAGAATTAAAAACAAAATCTAAGAATGATCATTTGCTCCCGGCATCCCTTACCCCCTCTCCGCCGAATAATGGGTCAAATCAGGGAACAGCTGGGTGCTTTGAATGCCTCCACTTGATTCCTAGGATGGCAGTTCGTGAGGGGAAAGCATCCCGAGCAAGGAAACTGAGATTTCCCCAGACGTCTCCTATTGTTATTGGAAGGAGCGATCTTCAGCCCCAATAGCCTGTAATCCAACTTGGCTGTATCTCCTGCCGAATCGGTGTAAGTGTCTATGGAAACAACGCTCTCATTGATGTTCGCCATTGGCTCCTAAAAGGTTTTGGGTTTCCCGTCCACTTTCTCTTCGTTTCTCGCGGGGTATAATTACTGAGCAATGGGGAGGACTCCGATGATTCGGTTACAACTCTTCGGACAAACGCACGACTCAAGGACTTTTGAGGATGCCCCAATTTGCAAGGGCTGGTTTTCAGTTTCCCAGCCCTTGCCTTGCCTTGAGTTGAATTGGGGGCCTTCGTTACAGAGAGGGGGGGAGTTAGTTTCAAGGATTCCAACCTTCTCCACTGTAAACCAGGGATTGTGCTTGTAACTGGCAAGGTCCTGGAATTAGAGGAGGGGAAAAAAATAATTGCAAAGTTCCAAGGATTGTGATGATGAAAAGGAGCAGTGTTTTTCCGATCTGGCAACTGTAAGATGTGTGGATGTAAATCTGGCTAGCTGGGGAATTCTGGGAGTTGAAGTCCACACATTCTAAAGTGGCCAAGTTGAAAACACACTGATGTAGGATGTAAAGAGGGTTGTTGAGGTCTGGACGGAGCGAAACAGGCTCTGATTCAGCCCTAGCAAGACTGAGTAGCTGTGAGTATTTGGACCCTCCAGAGACAAGGTTTTGCCATCTTGGGTTCTGGATGAGGTGGCAGGCCTGGTACACAATCTGGGGGTCCGTCTAGGCCAGGGGTCTTCAAACGTGGCCCTTTTATGACTTGTGGACTTCAACTCCCAGAATTCCTCAGCCAGCGTGCCTGGCTGAAGAATTCTGGGACTTGAAGTCCACAGGTCATAAAAGGGCCATGTTTGAAGACCCCTGGCCTAGACTCACAGCTTCTACTTGAAGTTCAGAGGACAACGCTGGCTAGCAGAATCTTTGTATACCTTTAGTGGTGTGCCAATTGTGTACACTCCTGGATCAGGAGGCCCTGCTCACCATTACCCATGCCCTCGTAACCTCTCATTTGGATTACCACAATGCTCTCTACATGGGGCTGCCCTTGAAGAGCATTCAGTAGCTTCAACTGGTACAGAATGTGGCTGGTATGAGATAGACAGTGCATTAACGCTAGTACTATATTGTGTGAATTGCGTTGACTACTGGTGTGTTTCCCGGGTGCAATTCAAGGTGCTGGTTGTCACCTTTAAAGCCCTTCATAGCACAAGAGACCATGTTACCTGAGTGAACATCATCTTTCAAGGTTCTTCACCTGTCCAATTCGGTCTAACAGAGTGGGCATGCTACAGATCCCATCAGCCAAAATATGTCGGCTGGAGGAAACTAGAAGACAGACCTTCTCTGCTGTGGCCCCTGCTTCGTGAAATATTCTTCTCCCGGCGGTTAGAACAGTCCCAACCCTTTCACAAGACTTTTAATACTTGGCTGTGTATCTGGGCCTGGGCTTTTGAATGTATTTAGGATCTCGTTCCTTGGCTGTGCTGTTAATCATCTCAACTACATATATTCAGTTTTGGATTGCTTTTACTGGCTTTCAGTGTTTAGAACTGTAAGCCGCCCAGAGTCACTTGGTTGATGGGTGGCCATAGAAATTAAATAAAAAAAATATTCTCTAACTCAGGGGTCTTCAAACCTGGCCCTTTTATGACTTGTGGACTTCAACTCCCAGAATTCCTCAGCCAGGCACACGTTGCAACATTGGTCTGCAATAAGGAAAAATATTGCAATGCAGGCCCTCAATTTTTTTGTCAATGGGCTTATTTGAAACACACACACACAAACAGGCATACACATACTTGATCTTAGCTGATTTTGGGGGAAGGAACCCTGAGCAGAATTGGAGCCAATTAGTAACTGGACAAGGTGGCAGGGGGGCTCAGTGGTTACCTGGAAATCTAACAGCCATGTTCAAGACTTGAGCGCCGCGCAACGGGATGAGCTCCTGTTACTTGTCTCAGCTCCTGCCAACCGAGCACTTCGAAAACATGCAAATGCGAGTAGATAAATAGGTACCACTTTTCCGGGAAGCTAGCAGCATTCTGTGCACCTTGGTGTATAGTCAGAATCAAAATAGAGCTGGAACGGACCTTTGTGGTCTTCAACTTTTGACAGCAATCTGTTCCACTGGTTAATTGTTCTCACTGTTAGGAAGTTTCTCCTTAGTTCCAGGTTGCTTCTCTCCTTGATTAGTTTCCATCTGTTGTTTCTTGTCCTGCCTTCTGGTGCTTTGGAGAAGACCCTCTCTTCTTTGTGGCTGCACCTCAGATATTGAACTACTGCTATCATGCCCCTCCCCAGTCCTTCTTTTCTCTAGACTGGCCATACCCAATTCCTGCAAGCGTTCCTCATATGTTTTTTGTCTCCAGGCCCTTAATCATCTTGGTTGCTCTTCTTTGCACTTTTTCCAAAGTTTCAACGTCATGCCCCCATATGATCATGGAAAAGTCTGCAAACAGTGCTGGGTCCCTTGGTTAAGAAACGGAGATGAGCACTGGCCTTTAGAATTGAACATGACCGGATAGGGGAAACCTTTACCTTTAGTAACTGGACAGGAGACCACCATTATATCACAGGAGTTAAAAGTCAGGAGTAAAAGCACTTTCAGGCTGTTGCCAAGGGAACGTCATCTGTCTCAAAATAGTTTTTCTTTAGTGCGGCCTCCACTGACTAACCCTTTGATGCAGCAGACTTTGCCCTGCAACCACATTCCTGCTGCCGTCCTCTGTCTCATTTGCCTAATGATAGCAAACGGCATCCATCAATCGTGGCAGTGAGGTATCCTCCACATGACCCGACATTTGTGAGGATCTGGCCCGCCTTCCCTGCCAGTGAAAATCTGTTAAAGTGAGGTTTTGATGTCCAGGCATGAAATGGGAAAGCGTTGTTGAAAGAAAAATCTTCATCAGGGTCCAGTCTAAGCCAGGAATAAACAAAATGGAGACTGCTTTAGAAAGGAGGTTGCAGTTTGTTGAAGAGGAGAGCCAAACCGAAAGATGGCTCTGGGAAAGCTGACCCCATGTAGCTGGGAGTGGTGGGCTTTTATACCTCCTTTGGGCTTTGTATTTGGAGTGTTTGCTGGTTCAGGCTTTGTATTTCCTGTGTCTACTTTGACCCGAGTCTGAGTGTGTCCTTTTGGTGTTGGTGGGTTAACCCTATTATGTTTCCTGTCCTTAGAATTTGGGTGGGGTATGTAGATTTTAGGTATCTTTGTCTTCCTGGCTCCAACCTTCCTGAATGTATTATTGAATTTGCATTTTTAAAAGCTGGCCTCTGCCTAAGGCAGGGGTGTCGAACTGCCAGCCCAGATGTGTTATGGCAAAACCGCACCCACCCCATTGCCGGCAATGGGAAAAAAGTCGCGATACATCGCAACACGTCGCGTGACGTTGCGAGTTTGACACTCCCAGCCTAGGGGCTTGGGGCTGATTTCTGAGGGCTGGTTTCTATCTTTTTTTTTTTTAAAGATCTTCTCCATTATTCCTTTGGGGAAATGTATTCTGCCTTTTTATTATTTCCCCAAATATTTCTTTCTCTGGATTCTTCCCACAGCGTCATCCTCAGTTCAAATGACGCCTTCATTTTCGCTCAGCAGACCAGAAGGAGCGTTGGAGCTTTGCCATTGCTGTAATTCTCGCTACCCCAAAGATGGAGGGGTATGCTGCACACATACACGCCATCGTGTGTGTGTGTGTGTGTGTGTGTGTGTGTGTGGTGTGTGCGGCTGAGCTTAGCAGCTTAGGATCCCAAGGGCAATCTATCCTCCTTCAGAGGCTTCTCTAATACCCCTAGCCTAAGCTGTCTTTCAACTTATCTCGCATTCTTCCTCCCAAACGAAGGCCTGCCTTTGACTTATAAAAGGGGATTTAGTCACAGGAGCACATTATCTTAAACAGCTCACCTTCACCCGAAAGGACAAAACGCCAACCCCAGGAGAGAACGAAATAAGAATTTCAAGGAAGAAAAAATCCCACGAGCAAGAGGGAAGTGGGGAAGGCGCGATTAGCATTGTGTTCCCATCCTAGCTTGTCATTTAATTAAATTTTGTTTCCTCCAGGCAATTCTGGATAGCATTCAGAAGCTTTCCGAAATTCAAGCTTTCAGTTCAGTAAATTATTGTGATTCTCAGTCTCAGCAACTCTGGACTTCAACTCCCAGAATCCCTCAGCCAGCATGCACGGACTTTGAGCTCCCAGAATTCCCCACTCAGCATGGCTGGGGAATTCTGGGTGTTGGAAGTCCACCCATCTTAAAATTGCTCAGGCTGAGAGACACTGCCATATACTAATAATCCTCAATTCCCAACCCCAATTGAGCCCCAAATTTCTGTTGCTAAGTGAGACAATTGCTTTATCCCATTTTACGACCTTTCTTACCACAGTCGGTAAGTGAATCGCTGCAGTTGTTAAATTAGCAACAGGGTTGTTAAGTGAATCTGGCTTCCCCATGGACTTTGCTTGTCAGGAGGTCACAAAAAAGTGATCACATGACCTCGGGACACTGCAACTGTCATAAACATGAACTGGTTGCCAGGCAACCAAATTTTGATCATGTGACCACGGAGAGGCTGCAACGGTCATCAGCCAGAAAAACGGTCAGAAGTCATTTTTTCAGTGCCCTTGTAATGTCGAACAGCCACTAAACGAATTGTGAGTCGAGGAATTACCTGTAGAATGGCACAATATTTGTAAACATTTAGTGCTAGGATCAACAAACAGGGGGAAAACATTAGCACATTGTACCTTCTTTAAAAAAAAGTTGCTATATATGGACGCTATTATTGTTGGCATAAATATAGAAGAAAATGTTTCTTCTTCTTCTTGTGCCATATCTGTTATCGGACGTTGGCGATCACTCCTCACAGTCACCCATGCCCTTGTCACCTCGAGATTCGACTACTGTAATGCTCTCTACATGGGGCAACCTTTGAAGACTGTCCGGAGACTGCAGGTGGTTCAGAATGTGGCCGCGCGAGCCGTCTTGGGTCTCCCAAGACATGCTCATATCACTCCAGCCCTTCGTGAGCTGCACTGGCTACCAATTGGTCTCCGAACACAATTCAAAGTGTTGGTTATGACCTATAAAGCCCTATAAAGTGTAATGCTCTCTACATGGGGCTCCCCTTGAGGTGCACCCGGAGGCTTCAGCTGGCCCAGAATGCGGCCGCGCGGGTAGTGACAGGAGCGTCGTGGCGCTCCCATGTAACACCGCTCCTGCGCGAGCTGCACTGGTTGCCGGTGGTCTTCCGGGTGCGGTTCAAGGTGTTAGTGACCACCTTTAAAGCGCTCCATGGCATCGGATCCGGATACTTACAGGACCGCTTACTGCTAGCAAATACCTCCCGCCGTCCGGTACGCTCCCACAGAGAGGGCCTCCTCAGGGTGCCGTCGGCCAGACAATGTCGACTGGCGACCCCCAGGGGGAGAGCCTTCTCTGTGGGAGCTCCAACGTTTTGGAACGAGCTCCCCCCCGAACTCCGTACGATGACGGACTTACGCACCTTCCGTCGGGAACTGAAAACTTTCCTTTTTCAACAGGCCGGCCTGGCATAGAAGCTCCGGCTCCAACCGGGTGAAAATGTTTTAGGGGGATTGTGCAATTTTTAGGATTTTTGTAATTTTTAGGATTTTAGGACTTGTATATATTGGGTTTTATAGATTTTATGGCCTAATTTGTTTAATTTATTTTTAAATATTTTAATTTTGTACATTATATGTTTTTTTAAATTTTAAGGCTGTAAACCGCCCCGAGTCCTTCGGGAGAGGGGCGGTATAGAAATTTAATAAATAATAATAATAATAATAATAATAATAATAATAATAATAATAATAATAATAATAATATGGCAATGGGCCAGGATACTTGCGGGACCGTCTTCTGCCCCATGAATCCCAGCGACCGGTTAGGGCACACAGGGATGGCCTCCTACGGGTCCCGTCTGTCAGGCAATGCCATCTGGCGGGGCCTAGGGCTAGGGCCTTCTCCGTTGCTGCCCCAGCCCTCTGGAACCAGCTTCCCTCAGAGGTTTGTACTGCTCCCTCCCTCCTAGCTTTCCGGAAACTCTTGAAAACACATCTATGCAGACAGGCTTGGGGCGTGTGAGCGGCGCTCTGCCCCTGGGCCTTTGATTGGGGATTGTATGTTGTATGAGTGGGTATAGTTTATAGTTTTATACTGTATTACTATTTTAAATGATTTATATATTTTTGTACTTGTATTTCTGCTGTAAGCTGCCCTGAGTCTGGGGAGAAGGGCGGCATATAGGTCAAAACAAACAAACAAACAAACAAACAAACAAACAAACAAACAAATAAATAAATAAATAAATAAATAAATAAAATGTTGGCGATCCTGTTTTTATCAGCAGCCGCACGAAAAAGTGCTGCTGAGTTTTGTCCCAACCAGTCCCTTAGATTTTGAAGCCACGGTGTTCTTCTTCTGCCTGGACCTCGTTTGCCTTCCATCTTTCCCTGGAGGACTAAATGGAGTATGCCGTATTTTTCTGGGTGTCGCATCACATGTCTGAAATATTCTAATTTTCGTTTTTTAATTCTTTTGATGATTTCCCTTGACTTTCCCAGGCGGCTTATCCCCTCCTCATTTCTGATCTTGTCAACCCAGCTTCTACCTACGTAACAGCCGCTCCTGTAAATCCACATTTCAAATGCTTCTAGTCTCTTCAGGTGGCCTTCTGTCAGAGACCGACTCTCTACTCCACAGAGCAGGATAGAAAAAATATAGCATCTGACAAGCCTGATTTTCATTCTGAGGCTTATGTTGTGACTGCAGAAGACCTTTTTCATTTTGAAGAATGCTGTTCGGGCTTTCTCTATCCTTGCCTTTACTTCAGTGGTCATGTCCCAGCTTTCATGTAAATTAGAACCGAGATGGTAAATTAACGGGTTGTTTGCTGACGACCATGATCTTGGTTTTTGAGGTGTTAAGCTTCAAGCCGTATTTTCCAGATATTTCTGTGACTCTGCTGATGAGGAGCTGAAGGTCTTCGTGCTTACTGGCAAGCAGAACTGTATCGTCAGCATATCTTAAGTTGTTGATCCAAACACCGTTTACTTTGATGCCAGCATCGATGTTCTCCAGTGCCTCGTTGAAGATTGACTCAGAGTAGATGTTGAACAACAGTGGAGACAGAATGCATCCCTGTCTGACCCCTCTTCTTATTTCTGCATCAGCTGAGTATTTTTGGCCTAGTCTCACATTTGCTACCTGATGCCAATACAGATTCTTTATTATTTGGATGTCTTTGTCATCTAGTCCCCCTTGTTTCAGGATTTCTAATAGTTTGCTGTGTCTTATTTTATCAAAAGCTTTTTCGCAATCAATGAAGCACATGTAAACACTGTGATTGACATCTCTACAACGCTGTACAAGAACCTGAAATGTTTATATATGGAAAATATCAAATATCAAAAATTATATTTGTTTAATGCTGAAGAAGGAGAACACTATTGGGAGAAGAGAGGATTGAAATATATTATCAATTGATATACTAATTATGGAAATATAAAAATTAGTTATTATTGACTGTTAATTAATTATGTATTGACTATATATTTTTTTTTAAAAAATTCACGAACCAAGTACACCAGGCATTAAGGTTGTTATTGTAAAAAATTAATAAAACTCTTACCAAAAATAAATAAATAAATAAAATATCTGGAGGTGTGTTATTCACAGAGAAAAATGTAACCTACCTGGGCAGTTTGGATCTTGTGTCATATGAATATTGTGAAACAATCTGGTTTATCATGTTGGTATCAGAAGACATGAGGGTGGATTTCTTTTATCAGATAAAAAGGAGAGATGCCTCTGTTGCCACCGCAGAATTGGGATGAGGGACTTTTCCGCCCTTTTTCTTGATTTGCTAAGTTTTACCATTTTTAGTCTAAAAAAACCAGAGGTTTAACAAAGTGCTTCTCAGCCTTTGAACAGTCACTAAATGAATTTGGGTAAGTCCAGGACCATCTGGCACAGTGGTTAGAGTGCAGTATTGCGGGCTGACTCTGCCGACTGACAGCAGTTCGATCCTGACCTGTTTGAGGTTGACCCAGCCTCCCATCCTTCCGAGGTTGATAAAATGAGGACCCAGATTGTTGGGAGAAAATACGCTGACTATGTAGACCGCTTAGAGAGGGCTGCAAAACACTGTGAAACAATATATAAGTTTAAGTGCTATTGCTATTGTATTTTTATCCTCCTCCTCCTCACCTTTCTGTTTCCCATGATCATTGTATGGTCCACCCCTGGTCCTTCTAGAAGTCATTTTCCCTTCTTGCAGATTTCCACAAGGAACAACTTATCCCTTCTCCTCCAGGCAGACAGATACACACATCTCCGGGGCTGCCCCAAAGAAGAGGGAGTCAAGCTATTCTCCAAAGCACCTGAAGACAGGACAAGAAGCAATGGATGGAAACTCATCAAGGAGAGAAGCAACCCGGAACTAAGGAGAAACTTCCTGAGGTCAGAAAAATGAATCAGTAAAACGGCTTTCCTTCAGATGTTGAGACTGGACAACCATTTGTCTGAAATGGTATAGGGTTTCCTGCCTGAGCAGGGGGTTGGACTAGATGGCCTCCAAGGTCCCTTCCAACTTTATTATTATTATTATTATTATTATTATTATTATTATTTTACTACTACTACTACTTCTACTACTACTACTACCGGTACTATTACTACTACATCTTCCTTTCTCCCCTTGTCTAGCCCAGTCCTTCGCAATCCATCATGGAAGTTGTAAAACCCCGGCTATCAGCCTCTGAAATTACCCTCCATATATCATGGTTGAGCTGTGTCTCCTCTGGCACCGTAGAAAAGGGAATGATGGGGCAGGAATGTTCATGGGGGTGTAGAAAGCCATTCAGCCCCCCTTCCCCTTCCTCCTCTCCACCTTTCCACCCCAAACCCCTCAGGAACTGCTTGTTACAACCTGGGATCAGCCCTCTCCTGGGGTGATCCTGGAGTTGGCAGCTCGCTTCAGGGATGGTGATGTATGGCTTGCAGTTGTGCATCAGATAGCAGAAATTAAGTGCAGGACAACAGATAGAATCTGTTCCTGGCTGGCTAAGAATCCACATATTCTACTCTGGGCAAAGGAGCAGCCCATAAAATCAAGAGAAAGCCGGCCATGTGCTGAACTCTGAAATTAAGCTCGTTTTTCCCTTAAGAGAGTAGGGGACAGACAGTCCTCCTCTCTGAATTCACACAGAATTTAGAGACGGGGGGGGGGATTTACTCATTCCCCCCCCCATAGAGGTGGCAAGGGCCTTGGTCTCCAGCATCGACATGTTTGCCTTCCCAGCCGTGCTGTGATAAGCCTGCAGTTGACCCAAGAGATAAAGTCTATCTCCCATGTGGTCAAAGGCTGTGCCTCACCAACCTATTTAAACACACTTTTCATACAAATGTTATGGGTATATTCCAGGGAGGGAGGGAGGGAGGAAGGAAAAAAGATGGAGAGGGAAGGAAGGGAGGGAGGAAGAAAGGAAGGAAAGGAAAAAGATGGAGAAGGAAGGAAGGGAGGGAGGGAGGGAGGAAGGAAGGAACGGGATGAAGAAAGGAGGGAGGGAGGGAGGAAAAAGTGGGATGAAGAAAGGGAGGGAGGGAGGAAGGAGCAGGAGGAAGGAAGGAAAGAGCAGGATGGGAGGGAGGGAGAAAGGAAGAAAGGGAGGGAGGAGGAACAGGATGAAGAAAGGGAGGGAGGAGGGAGGGGAGGGAGGAAGGAAGGAAGGAAGGAAAAAAGATGGAGAAGGAAAGAAGGGAGGGAGGGAGGGAGGGAGGAAGGAAGGAACGGGATGAAGAAAGGAGGGAGGGAGGGAGGAAAAAGTGGGATGAAGAAAGGGAGGGAGGGAGGGAGGAGCAGGAGGAAGGAAGGAAGGAGCAGGATGGGAGGGAGGGAGAAAGGAAGAAAGGGAGGGAGGAGGAACAGGATGAAGAAAGGGAGGGAGGAGGGAGGGGAGGGAGGAAGGAAGGAAGGAAAAAAGATGGAGAGGGAAGGAAGGGAGGGGAGGAAGAAAGGAAGGAAAGGAAAAAGATGGAGAAGGAAGGAAGGAAGGAAGGAAGGGAGGGAGGGAGGGAGGAAGGAAGGAAGGAACGGGATGAAGAAAGGAGGGAGGGAGGGAGGAAAAAGTGGGATGAAGAAAGGGAGGGAGGGAGGAAGGAGCAGGATGGGAGGGAGGGAGAAAGGAAGAAAGGGAGGGAGGAGGAACAGGATGAAGAAAGGGAGGGAGGAGGGAGGGGGAGGGAGGAAGGGAGGAGCAGGAAGGGAGGAGGGAGGAACAGGGTGAAGGGAGGCAGAGGGAGGGAGGGAGGGAGGGAGGAAGGAAAGGAAAAAGATGGAGAAGGAAGGAAGGAAGGAAAAAAGATGGAGAGGGAAGGAAAGGAAGGAGGGAGGGAGGAAGATGGAGGGGGAGGGAGGGGGAAGGAAGGGAGGAAGGAAAGAAAGAAAGAAAGAAAAAAGATGGAGAGGGAAGGAAGGGAGGGAGGGAAGATGGAAGGAAGGGAGGGAGGAAGAAAGGAAGGAAAGGAAAAAGATGGAGAAGGGAGGAAGGGAGGGAAAGAGGAAGGAAGGAAAGGAAAAATATGGAGAAGGAAAGAAGGGAGGGAGGGAGGGAGAAAGGAAGGAAGGAGCGGGATGGAAGGGAGGGAGGAAGGGTGGGATGAAGAAAGGGAGGGAGGGAGGAAGGAGCGGGATGAAGGAAGGAGCAGGATGGGAGGGAGGGAGGAAGGAAGGGAGGAACAAAATGAAGAAAGGGAGGGAGGGGAGGGAGGGGAGGGAGGGAGGGAGGAAGGAAGGAGCAGGATGGGAGGGAGGGAGGGAGAAACAGGATGAAGAAAGAGGGAGGGAGGAAGGAAGGAAGGAGCAGGATAGAAGGGAGGGAGGAAGGGAGGAAGGAAGGAAGATGGAGGGAGGGAGGGGGGAGGAAGAGAGGGAGGAAGGAAGGAAGGAAAGGAAAAAGATGGAGAAGGAAGGGAGGGCAGAAGGAAGGAAGGAAGGAAAGAAAAAAGATGGAAAGGGAAGGAAGAGAGGGAGGAAGGAAGGAAGGAAGATGGAGGGAGGGAGGGGTAGGAAGAGAGGGAGGAAGAAAGGAAGGAAAGGAAAAAGATGGAGAAGGAAGGAAGGAAGGAAAAAAGATGGAGAGGTGGAAGAAGGAAGGAAGGAAGGAAGGAAAAAAGACGGAGAGGGGGAGGAAGAAAGGAAAGGGGAAAAAAGATGGAGGGAGGGAGGGAGAAAGGAAGGAAGGAAGGAAAAAAGATGGAGAGGGGGAAGGAAGGAAGAAAATGAAAGAGAAAAAGATGGAGAGGGAAGGGAGGGAGGGAGGGAGGAAGGAAGGAAGGAAGGAGAAAAGAGGGAGAGGGAATGAAGGGAGGGAGGGAGGGAGGAAGGAAGGAAAAAAGATGGAGAGGGGGAAGGAAGAAAGAAAAGGAAAGAAAAAAGATGGAGAGGGGAGGGAGGAAGGAAGATGGAGGGAGGGAGGGAGGGGAAAGGAAGGGAGGGAGGAAGAAAGGAAGGGAAGGGAAGGGAAGGAAAGGAAAGGAAAGGAAAGGAAAGGAAAGGAAAGGAAAGGAAAGGAAAGGAAAGGAAAGGAAAGGAAAGGAAAGGAAAGGAAAGGAAAGGAAAGGAAAGGAAAGGAAAGGAAAGGAAAAAGATGGAGAAGGAAGGGAGGGAGGGAGGGAGGGAGGGAGGTGGGAAAGGGCCTGTGTTCGGGCACGAGCGCAATCATTTCAGAGCCATTTCACTCATCAAAAAGGATCGTTTCCGTTTTTTATCTTCTTAATGAAAAGAGCAAATCGCAGAACAAGGCAAGAGACATTATTAGCAAGTCTTCTAAAAAGGCTGCAATGGAGCAGAGGTGGGATCAGAGATTAACAATGTAATACAAGGCAAAGTATAAGCTCTGTTGAATATAAAGGGGTTTATCTCTAAGTAAGTAAATTTGCTGAGGAATCGGTAAACCAAGGTTGGGGGAAGGAAAGGAAACGCTTTCACCACGAAGCATTGACTTGCTCTTTCCATTTCCCAGTGTTTCGATCACTGTAGCCATTTTAATTATGCTCACAGGTGCCAATGACAACATGGGTTTGTTATATATTAGTGCAGACAGGAGAGCCTTGGGCTTAAGGCAGTGGTGGGGAACCTATGGCACGGTTGCCAGAGGCGGCACTCGGAGCCCTGTCTATGTGCACACATGCCGTTGCCCCAGCCTCGCCTCCCCCTGTGACCCCCTCCTCTCCAGCAGCCCCCCTGAAGGAGAGTCGCCCCTGAGCATGGCCCACACGGAGCAGCGCAGCCAAGGACATGGCAGCCAGGCAGTGGAGACAAGACTCTGCCCTCACACCCCATCACATGCACAGTTGATGCTGCGGGGCGCAGGCAAAGGGCGTGACCACCATAGCGCTGCTGGGCTGCATGGACGATCTGTGGCGGGCCCTGGAGGCCGTGAGTGGTCCTGCGGGCAGGCGGGGCAGGAGGCAGGGAGGTGGAGTGGGGCTGGGGCAGGGGTGGAGCGGGAGCGGGGTCAGTTTTTGGGCCCTCAGTCTCTAAAACAGCGGTTCTCAACCTATGGGTCGCGACCCCATTTGGGGTCGAACGACCTTTTCGCAGGGGTCGCCGGACACCGCGGTCCGCCATTTTTTTTGTCGCGTGTGCGCTGCGCATGCACTGTTCGGGCCATCGCGCGCGCGCCACGCATTCGCGGATCGGCCCGTCGCAGTCCGCCATTTTGTTTTTTGTTTTTGTTTTTTTTGTCGCACACGTGCCACGCATGCGCGGTTCGGGCCGTCGCGCGCGTGCCACGCATGTGCGGATCGGCCCGTCGCGTGCGTGCCACGCATGTGCGGATTGGCCCGTTGCGGTCTGCCATTTTGTTTTTGTTTTTTTTGGCACGCGCTCGCTGCGCGTGCGCGGATCGGCCCGTCGCGGTCCGCCATTTTGTTTTTTGTTTTTCTTTTCATCGTGCGCGTGCCACGCATGCGTGGATCGGCCCCTCGCGGTCCGCCATTTTTTATTTTTTGGGGTTTTTTTTTCAGCGCACGCGTGCCGCGCATGTGCGGATTGGCCCGTCGCGCGCACGCACATGCACGCGCGGGTCGGGGTCGCGCCGCGCATGGACGGCGCAAGTGGGGTCTCAACCTGAAAAAGGTTGAGAACCACTGCTCTAAAAGGTTCACCATCACTGGCTTAAGGTAACCCTCCAAGGCTGATTGCCTATGAGGAAAAGGTTGTCATAAAATCAAATCAAACAATCAATCAATCAAACGAACCATTAATCTGCTTTTCCTTAAGTCCCAGCATCTCATTTCTTGCAAGAATGAAAGGATGTCAGATGGGTGAAGGTCAAAAATAAAAAAAAAAACAAGTCAAGAGAACAGCCACGACTACTTGATAGACACCCCCCACCCTCCGTGGTTACTCCTGGGGTCAGCCCACCGGTCACCGTTGTGCCCGGAACAAGCAGAGAGGCCAGGCTGCAAATGGGGATTAAAACAACCCCAGTTCCCAAGGCATCGCTCTGGTTTGCCAGTGTTGTTAAGTCCAGCCAAGTGTGAACAATGCCAGCCGACAGCTTAATGAAGGCAGCAGGGCTTTACAGGGCTGGGGGGACGTTGGGGGACGTGGTGTTGACTGCTAATGGGGAACAACTTCACATTAAGAAACCGAAGCAAACAGGGAACAGAAGCCTGTGAGGATGGATGGGTGGGGAGGCAGGATGGAGGGAGGTCCAGGCAAGTAGCTTTACTAAACTCACCAGAGTTTCGTGGTTTTCGTGGAACTAGGATTGGCACCCGTAGAGCCTAGACTAGGGATAGGCAACCTTGGCTCTTTTATGACTCGTGGACTTCAACTCCCAGAATTCATGAGCCAGCATGGCTCAACTTGGAAACCTCTCCCTTTCCCCTCAGCATAGCTGGCTCAGGAATTCTGGGAGTTGAAGTCCACAAGTCATAAAAGAGCCAAGGTTGCCTACCCCTGGCCTAGGCCTAGGCCACTTCATGACTCATGGACTTCAACTCCCAGAATTCCTCGGCCAGCATGGCTCAGCTTGAAAACCTCTCCCTTTCCCCTCAGCATGGCTGGCTCAGGAATTCTGGGAGTTGAAGTCCACGAGACATAAAAGAGCTAAGGTGGCTTACCCCTGGCCTAGGCCTAGGCCACTTTATGACTTGTGGACTTCAACTCCCATAATTCCTCGGCCAGCATGGCTCAGCTTGGAAACCTCTCCCTTTCCCCTCAGCATGGCTAGCTCAGGAATTCTGGGAGTTGAAGTCCACGAGTCATAAAAGAGCCAAGGTTGCCTACCCCTGCCCCGGGACATAGCAACTGTCATAAATACATTCGGGTTAACAAGTACCCAAATTTTGGTCACATGACCCTGGGGATGCTGTAACAGTGATAAGTGCGAGGACCAGCTTTATGCAACTGTTTTCACTCCTGTTATTTCTTCGAACAGTCGCTAAAAAAACAGCTGTAAGTCGAGGACTGCATAAGGACTGACATAAGGATCCATGCTGATAAACATGGGCTGTGATGTCATTAAGAAATGAGAATTACAGTGTCATTTGCTTTCTTCCCTCTTCCCATTTTGCCATGAAGTTTCTTGCAAGCACACATGTTCCTTATAAACATGTTCAGATTTTAAAACAAAGATGGCTATTCCCAACAGAATGAGGGAACAGCTTTACAAACTCAAAAGAAGCATAATAAAACTTAAAAAGCTGGAGTTTGATAAATACAGATGAAACCTTTCTAATTTAGTAAGTATGGTTGCAATCAGTTTAATTGGTAGCTTTGGCAAGCACGGTTTAATTTCTGAGACCATTTTTTAATTAGTGGGGCTGAGAAGGAGTTAAAAGCATGGTTATTTATTTTTCCAGGCAATTTTTACACTGAATCATACTTTGCTAAGGAGCCAGGAAAGAAAACAATAAAGATACGATTTTTCCCCTCTCTTCTTATGGTGAATCATATTTTTTTTAATTACATTGTAAATTATCCCACATTTCCTTCAATATCTCAAACAGGCAGCCATATTGCAGTTTTGGTGACATACATGGGAAATGTAATTAGTTAATTAATCAACTTAACAACACAAACTTGCAGATGTCTCCTACAGAATAAGCTCTTTGATTGCAGTTAAAACTTACACCCAAGGTAGTGCATATGGAAATGCTGTCTCTAATTGATTGACAAGCATGGTGACTGTTGTTTAAATCAAATAAACCTCGCTATAAAAAAGGTTTATTAAAGGTGCTGCCCTTGTCGAACATTTCAATGTGTTTTGCCCCTGTGAGCAAAAAAAAAAGTGACTGACGACCGTTTTTCACAGTTACGCCCTTTGCAGCATCTCGGTGATCATGTGATCAAAATTCACACGCTTGGCCACTGGTTCATATTTAGGATGGTTGCTCTGTCCCAAGGTCATGTGATCCCCTTTTGCGACTGTCTGACAAGCAAACGGGGAAGCCAGATTCACTTAACAACCAGGTTGCTAACTTATCAGCTGCAGTGATTCACTTAACAACTGTGGCAGGAAAGATCGTAAAATGGGGCAAAACTCACTTAACAATTGTCTTGCTTAACATCAGAAAGGTTGGGATCAATTATGGTGTATCCAGGGGTCTTCAAACTTGGCCCTTTTATGACTTGTGGACTTCAACCCCCAGAATTCCTCAGCCAGGCACGCTGGCTGAGGAATTCTGGGAGTTGAAGTCCACAAGGCACGCTGGCTGAGGAATTCTGGGAGTTGAAGTCCACAAGGCACGCTGGCTGAGGAATTCTGGGAGTTGAAGTCCACAAGTCATAAAAGGGCCAAGTTTGAAGACCCCTGGTGTATACTGTATATAAGCTCTCCTTTTACAAATCCTTGGTTTGTATTAAACCAAGGCTTGGAACCTCACACAATGACTAGATGTTTCTTCTTCCAAACATCCTGAGAATTAGGAAAATCACTAAAGCTCACGAGTCTGGGGCACCCCATCCCCAGACCCTTTTAGGATCTCACGCCAGGGCCTGAAATTCCCAGGCTGTTTTACGAGTGCTTGTTATTTTCACAGGACTTCTAGAATGAATGCTACAACCTTGATTTATATGGGGTTCCCAGGAGATTGGGGTTTTTCAATGCAAAGCCATAATTATTTATTTGCACAATTGTTTAAAAGAGGACTCCCAGACTTAATTATGGCTGCAGATGGGGCTGGATACCCCAGCGTTGAACTAATTCAGGGTCTGTTTTAATCACATTTTGCTAACAAGTCTGAATGGCCAGGTTCAGTATAATCCACACAGTATGTGAATGCACCCTCTGCCTAGGTTTACAGTCTGATTAAGCCAAAAACTAAACAAATTGTAATATGGCTTAATAGGATAATAAGCCCCAGTATGATCTGATTTGTAAAGTTGTGGAAACTTGTAGTTTTCAATTATAAATCAGGGAGAAAAACACCTTCCTGATCCTGAATGGAAAGGTTGAGTTGATTGGAAATCATGTAGCCCAGTGTTGTTGTTTTTTTCAAACTTGGCAACTTTTAAGATGTGTGGATTGCAACTCCCAGAATTCCACAGCTAGCATACTGCATATAGCACACAGCAAGAAACCATGAGTTCAAGTCCCGCCTTAACCTTGAAAACCAAGTTGGTGACTTTGGGCCAATCATCAGGAGACTGTGAGTTCTAGTCCCACCTTAGGCGTGAAAATCAACTGGGTGACTTTGAGCCAATCGTTCTCTCTCAGCCCAACCCACCTCACAGGGTTGTGGGGAAAATTGGAAGAAGAAGGTGCGTTGGATATGTTCCCTGCCCTGAGTTACTTGTAAAAACAACAAAGGTGAGAAATAAACAAACAAACACACACAGAGAGAGATAAATCAATACTGGCTGGGGAATTCTAGCAGTTAAAAGCTGCATCGAGTGGAAAACAACTGTTCACGCAAGTTGTGCTGCGCACATGTGCGAGCACACTCCAGCCAGCCGTTCACACGGCCCAATTCCAAATAGGCCACGGCATGGAAGTGGGCCGCAGGCCGGGGATTGGGGGGGACCCCCGGACTAGAAGACCTCCAAGATTCCTTCCAAAACTCTATTATTCTGTTATTCCACTTATGTTTCAGGCTGCAGATGCATCGGTCCACCCCTCATGATGCTTTTGCACGGACCCCCAGTTGTTATGTGGTGCTCCAACTTCACATAACGCAATATTTGAGACCGGCTTTGAGATTTGGGCTGCAGATCCATCGCGCTGGCCTTCCAAGCCCAGATGGAAATATTTTACACTTTGGAACTGATTTCCAAGCCTGCACAAAAGAATTTGCGGGAGGGGGGAACCCACTCAGAGTCCTTGATAGTCATTGCAGTAACAAGCACACCCTCCCCCCCCCAAAAAAGATATCCCGCCCCCCCGGTGAGCATAATTGCTGGCATATACAATCCTAAGCCTTCCAAAACTAGGGGGAAAAAAATCTATATTTTTTCATGGGAATATACAAAAGATACTTAAGACAATTTGATTGTTCTCCGCGAGCAATTTCTGGGTTACTGGTTCATTTTTTCTGACGTTTTGCCCAGATTCAAATCGCGAGAAGCCAAATGTGGTTTGAAAAAATCCAGACATCCATGAGGGGGCAGAAAAGAGCTGGTGTTGTTCGTTTCTCTCGGCCGCTTCATTGAATCTCCCTGGAAAGTGGCCCTTGAAACCTTAGATATTATTATTTGTCATTTTGATACCTTAGTATAAGACAGACAGGTATTTTATGGGCCCCGGGCCACATCTGGCCCTTTGGCTGTCCCTGTCTGGCCGGTATGAGGTCAAAAGGAAATTATAAAATCAAATGTAAATTAGTGTACAGCATGAATACAATACAACTGCATTACTTTTACGGGGAATCCTGGCCTTACAAACATTTCTTTAGTGACCGTTCAAAGTTATAATGGCGCTTAAAAAAAGGGATTTATGAGCTTTTTCCCCACACTTATGATCTAAAGCATACAAGGAACGGTTGCTGGAATTGGGTATGTCTAGTCTAAGGAAGAGAAGGACGAGGGGGTACAGGATAGCAGTGTTCCAATGTCTCAGGGGCTGCCCCAAAGAAGAGGGAGTCAAACTATTCTCCAAGGCGCCCGAAGGCAGGACAAGAAGCAACGGGTGGAAACTAATCAAGGAGAGAAGCAACCTAGAACTAAGGAGAAACTTCCTGACAGTGAGAACAATTAACCAGTGGAACAACCTGCCTCCAGAAGCGGTGAATGCTCCAACACTGGAAGTTTTTAAGAAGAAACTGGACAGCCTTGATGACCTCCAAGGTCCCTTCCAACTTTTTTATTATTATTATTATTATTATTATTATTATTATTATTATTATCATTATCATTATCATTATCATTATCATTATCATTATCATTATCATCCTTGTGGTCACATGATCAAAATTTGAATGTATAGTATTTTTGATGGTTGCAGCGTCCCAGGGTCATGTGATCCTTTTTTACAACCTTCTCACGAGCAAAGCCAATGGGTGGAAGCCAGATTTACTTAACAGTCATGTTATTAACTTAACAGCTGCAGCGATTCACTTAAGAACTATGGCAAGACAGGTCGTAAAATGGGACAAAACTCACTTAACGTCTGCCTCACCTAGCAGAAGAAATATTGGGTTCAAACTACGACCGTAAGTCGAGGACTACCTGTGTTTGGAAGGCAATTGCTATTTTGTTCTCCAATTTGCATACAGGTAGTCCTCGACGTACAACATTTCATTTAGTGACCGTTCAAAGTTACAACTGAACTGAAAAGAAGTGACTTTATGACAAATTTTCACACTTACGACCCCCAAAGTCAAGTGATTTACATTCGGATGCTTGACAACCAACTCAGGTTTATGACGGTGGCAGCATCCCGAGGTCCTGTGATCGCTTTTTGCGCTGTTCTGACAAGCAAAGTCACTGGGGAAGAAGCCAGATCCACTTAACAACCGTGTTACTCATTTAACGACTGCCGTGATTGGCTTAACCAAGAAAGGTTGTAAAACGTGGCAAAATTTTCTCACTTAGCAGCGTAAACGTTGGGCTCCATTGTGGTCGTAAGCTGAGGACCACCCGTATGCGCATGTGTGCGTGGCGAGGCACCTTCACAGCCCTGTTGGTTTGGCCCTCCACGACAGCCCCAGTTTCTCATGAAAATGAACTGCCCACCTCTAGTGTAAGAGGTAGGCGACACAGGTGTGGAGGACAGTGGGTTGAAATTAAACACAGGTAGTCCTCGGCTTACAATAGTTCATTTAATGACCGTTCAAAGTTACAATGGCACTGGAAAAAGTGATCGTTGTTCACACAGGCCACATGGTCAAAATTCAAGATCTTGGCAGCGTTCCCGTGGTCACGTGATCAAAATTCCGACACTCGGCGACTGACTCGTATCTGTGACGGTTGCAATGTCCCGGGGTCGCGTGATCCCCTTTCGGGACGTCCTGACAAGGAAAGACAATGGGGAAGCCTGACTCACTTAACAACCATGTCCTTCGCTTAACAACTGCAAGGATTCGCTTATCCACTCTGGCACAAAAGGTCGTAAAAACGGGGCAAAAAAAAAATTCCCTTAACAAATGTCTCGCGTTATCGGCAGAAATGTTGGCCTCCGTTGTGGTTTTTTTTTTTCAATATTAAAGTAATCAATATTAAACATAAGATCATATTAAGAAGCATTCATCATAGAACATAAAATACAGCATTAGGTGTTAGTCTTTGTAAACGTCTGGTTTGGTAAACATTCTTCACTCCTCACGTCAAGCCTCAACTATACGCCAGATACATTTTATTTGATTGGTGTTTCTCTTGTATATAGTCTATCCACTGTTTCCAGTCTGACAAGTATTGTTCATTTGAGCGATCTTTCAAGTATGCCGATATTTTCGCCATTTTCGCCAAATTTATTACTTTCAAAGTCCATTCTTCCATAGGTGGTATTTCTGGCTTCTTCCAATATTGTCCCACCAACAGTCTAGCTGCTGTGATCAAGTTCAGAAATAAGTTCGTCTCTGTGGTAGTGCGATCTTTTATGATCCCTAACAAAAAAACCTAAGGTAGAAATTCAATACGCTTTTTGAAAATGGTTTGGAGTGTCCACCATATCTGCCTCCGTTGTGGTTTTGATGGAGGACTACCTGTCGTATTTTGGACCCTTCTTTTCTCTTCATCTTAAGGAAAGTGTACACAACTGTCTCCTTCTGGAGACAAGACCGTGCGGACGGCCCGGTCAGAGGCACGGGGAGGGCAATGGCCAGGTGCCAGAGTGAGATGGGGCCATGGCCAACATCTTGCCATTTGTGGAGGACCAGCTGGTGGCAGCGGTTCCAACAGTTACGAAACAGATGGCAGTCTAATTCTTGTCAATTATGGATGCTAGTGGAAAGTGCTCACCAGCTGGGGGCTTTCGCCCTGCACCAGCTGGGTGATCGGTTATGCTAGAGAGACCGTAGAGATTTGGCACGGGCGGGAAAGGCCGATGGTGCCATCCAGTGACACTGGGAGGAGAAGGGAGGGTTTGGGAAGAGGGTCTCTTATCAAAAGGGAGCCTCAACGTGAATCCCTTTGAGCAGTGTTTGCGGTGCGAATCCATCTGGCTTAGCTTTGGGTTCTTGAAGATGAGTGAATTCAACAAGTTGATCAAGAGTATCCTGTGAAAGCAACTTCTAGGTGGCCTTTGGCATTCCTGATCACCCTCAAAGGCAGCATTTCTCAACCCTGGCAACTTTAAGAATTCTGGGAGTTGAATTCCACTATTCTTGACGTTGCCAAGGTTGAGAAATACTTGTCAAAAGGACGGCTGTAACAGAATAAAAGAGTTGGAAGGGACCTTGGAGGTCTTCTAGTCCAACCACCTAGTCAAGCAGGAAACCCTATACCATTTCGGACAAATGGCTGTCCAGTCTCTTCTTAAAAACTTGCAGTGTTGGAGCATTCACCGCTTCTGGAGGCAGCTTGTTCCACTGGTTAATTGTTCTGTCAAGAAGTTTCTCCTTAGTTCTAGGTTGCTTCTCTCCTTGGTTAGTTTCCACCCGTTGCTTCTTGTCCTGCCTTCAGGCGCTTTGGAGAATAGCTTGACTCCCTCTTCTTTGTGGCAGTCCCTGAGATATCGGAAGACTGCTATCATGTCATCCCTCATCCTTCTCTTCATTAAACTAGACACACCCAATTCCTGTAACCATTCTTTGCACATTTTAGCCTCCAGTTAAATGGTGGTTTATCTTACACTATCTACAATATCGTACACTAGGAACAATATACATACACGTGCTAATACAGCAGGATCCAACTAACCACAATTACAGCAGGAAATGGAAGAGAGAGAACACAGTAGCAGAGCCTTCCCTTTATACAAAGGCTCTTAAAGAGACACAGACCTTGCTGAGTCATTCTCATTATTACATCTTACATCTTACATCACATAAGCTGGTTAGTTGTTAAATCAATACCTTGACAAAAGGATTTGCCAATGACATCACCATTGCTGGGCAGGGGTAGGCAACCTTGGCTCTTTTATGACTCATGGACTTCAACTTCCAGAATTCCCGAGCCAGCATCGCTCAGCTTGGAAACCTCTCCCTTTCCCCTCAGCATGGCTGGCTCAGGAATTCTGGGAGTTGAAGTCCACGAGTCATAAAAGAGCCAAGGAGGATGCCCAGTTGGGGGCTCTTTCGCAACCCTGTGAACTTGCCCACCAATGGGTTGCCCATTTATCTACTTGCAGTTGTCCACTTTCAAACAGCTGGGTCAATGGGAGCTGAAGCATGTGATGGGAGCTCACCCCACCCTAGGGCAACAATAGGTCTCAAACGCAAGGATGCCAGTCATGGCCCAGCATCCAAACCTGGTGAGTCCCTGTGCTCCTTAAATAGCTGCTGATGGCCATTGATGGCTGGTGGCTGCTAGCCATCAAGCATACCTTCCTATTGAACCAGGGCAAGACAATAGTAATGGGGATATTTCAAGAGGGCTCAAGGAGCTACAAAGAAGCTTGGGGGCTTGTTTTTGTTTTTTTCTTAATACTGTACTGATGAGTTGCCAGAGCATGGGAAAAGATAAATGCTGCTTCCCCCGCCCCCTCAGGAGCCTCGTGCCACTTTCTGAACTTCGACACCTTTGATGGGTGGACTTCAACTCCCAGAATTCCCCACCCCACTGGCTTGAAGATCTTTGCCTCTCTTTTAAATTTTTATATTCGGTTTTTATAATTTTAATATTTCATTTGTACACAGCCCAGAGCCCCTCTGTGAGGGAAATGGGCACTTTCTAAATTTGATAAATAAATAAACAAACTCCCAGAATCCCCCACCCAGCTAGCTTGAAGAGGGGTGGACTTCAGCTCCCAGAATTCCCCAGTCAGCATGCTAGGAGTTGTCAGACCTCACACCAAGGCTGAGAAAGATGTAAAATGTAAAATATATAGCCTTATTTGGTCACCACGATGTAAAAAAGATGTTGAGACTCTAGAAAGAGTACAGAGAAGAGCAATAAAGACAATTAGGACACTGGAAGCTAAAACATATAAATAACAGTTGCTGGAATTGGGTATGTCGGAGTTTAATGAAGAGAAGGACCAGGGGTGGTATGATAGCAGTCTTCCAGTATCTGAGTGGCTGCCACAAAGAAGAGGGAGTCAAGCTATTCTCCAAAGCGCCTGAAGGCAGGACAAGAAGCAACGGATGGAAACTAATCAAGGAGAGAAGCAACCTAGAACTAAGGAGAAACTTCCTGACAGTGAGAACAATTAACCAGTGGAACAACCTGCCTCCAGAAGTGGTGAATGCTCCAACACTGGAAGTTTTTAAGAAGAGACTGGACAGCCATTTGTCTGAAATGGTGTAGGGCAGGGATGTCAAACTTAAGTTCATTGAGGGCTGCATCAGCATTGCGGTTGCCCTGGGGGGTGTGTGGCCAGAGTGGGTGCAGCCTACTAGGTGGGTGTGGATGGACTAGGTGTGGCCTACTGGGTGGGCGTGGCCAGTTCTACATCGTTCGCGTCAAGGGTGCCTATGGGGGGGCCTGGGCAGGGGTGGGACAGATCTGAGGGTCTCTGGCAGAAGGGGGTGGGACTGGGGCAAGTGCCAAGGCATGGTCCACCGGGGCAAGTGCCAAGATGGCCACCACAAAATTGTACATTGGCTCCCGGCTGGCCTGGGCCAGGGCCAAGGCAGCGGGGGCCGTTCCCTCATTGTTTCCAGGATGGCTTCGCAGGCCACATGAAACCACTTCGCAGGCCGCATCCGGCTCCCGGGCCTTGTGTTTGACATGTCTGGTATAGGGTTTCCTGCCTGAACAAGGGGTTGGACTAGAAGATCTTCAAGGTCCCTTCCAACTCTGTTATCCTGTTAAGACTCCTCTATAGATGAAGGATAGTGTTCCTCCAACAATCTTGATGGATACAGCCAGGGAAGAGTTTGAGACTTGCCTGAGCCTGCATCCCTGGCCCCATAGAGCAAGTTGTCCCCCTTGGCTGCTACACTGCAAACTATGAAAAAGAAGCATCTCTGTTTTCCTCCATCCAATCTTGCAGGAGACGATAGCGAAGGAATTCCAAAGGTCAGGCTGAGCTTTCGGCTGGCTCCTGGTCCTGCCTCTCTCCTGCCAGCCACTTTGGAGCCCTCGTCTCTCTCCCTGGGACGGGCGGTGGGCAGGTGTGCGCTCTCCCTGCCCTGCGTCGAGGGTCATTCCTTGGTCATGCTGGTGTCGTCATCCTAGACGAACCAAGGTCTCTTTCAGAGGAGCGGATGCTCTACTCCAGGGGAAGAGGCGAGCATTATTATGGGCTGGGCAAAATTCCAGCTCTCCTGGAAGACAAAGAGGACAAGGGGGGGAGGGAAGGAGGGGGAGGAGGCACAATCCCATTGAGGTAGCCAGGACTCCTACGGCAATCTGAAGCCTCTTTGTCTTCGTCCTGGACCCAATTTCCGTGAGATTCCACCGCTGTCAGCAGAGATGAGATGAGCAGCAAGGTTGGAACCCAGACAAGCACACAGCCAGGAAAGGTCCAGCAGGGCATCCAGGCCCACGTCTGTTGCAGACCTGTCAGCACCACCAGGCTGAGCTGACAAGCATCCAGAAGCACACAGAGGCACCGCAGAGCCCTCCATCTGCCATCGTGGAATCGTCTGGCAGCCTGGATTCCTTTAGCTCTCTTCACGTTTGGCTCTCCAGGACCCTGTTTGGGCAGAGAGGATTTGAAGACACGGAGGGTCTTAGCGAAAGAGGTTGAAGGGGGCAGTTTCAGTGCAAAGGGACAAGAGTGGGGTTTTTACAGGCAGGTGGTTTTCTGTGACTGAAACCACTTGAAAGTGGAAGGAAGGAAGGAAGGAAGGAAGGAAGGAAGGAGGGAGGGAGGGAGGGAGGGAGGGAGGGAGGGAAGGAAGGAAGGAAGGAAGGAAGGAAGGAAGGAAGGAAGGAAGGAAGGAAGGAAGGAGGGAAGGAAGGACGGAAGGAAAAGGGTGAATGATTGGATGGATGGATGGATGGATGGATGGATGGATGGATGGATGGATGGATGGGTGGGTGGGTGGGTGGGTGGGTGGATGGATGGATGGATGGATGGATGGATGGATGGATGGAAGGGAGGGAGGGAGGAAGGGAGGGAGGGAGGGAGATGGGTGAGTGATTGGATGGATGGATGGATGGATGGATGGGAGGGAGGGAGGGAGGGAGGGAGGGAGGGAGGGAGATGGGTGAGTGATTGGATGGATGGATGGATGGATGGGAGAAAAGAAGGAAGAAGAAGAAGGAAGGAAGGAAGGAAGGAAGGAAGGAAGGAAGGAAGGAAGGAAGGAAGGAAGGAAGGAAGGACGGTGGGTAAGTGATTGGATGGATGGGAGGGAAGAAAGAAGATGGATGGAAGAAGAAAGGAAGGAAGGAAGGAAGGAAGGAAGGAAGGAAGGAAGGAAGGAAGGAAGGAAGGAAGGAAGGAGAGTGATTGATGGATAGACAGATGGAAGGGCAAATGGATGGATGGGCAAATGGATGGGAGGGAGGGTGGTAGATAGGAAGAAAAGAGGAAATGAAGGTGTTAGAAGCACTACATTAACTTTTCCCATCCGGATATTTTTCATAATCCCCAGAGAGTGTGGTCCTCTTTCCCACCACCCCTAAAATTGTTTCTCCCATGTGCATTGAACTGAACAATATTGCTTTCGACTTTAGGGGAGGGGAAATGCTTCTGCCACAGAAGTGAATGGCAGCCATTCAATTCTGGAGAGAAGGGGAGGCACTTATGTGGGGTGGGGGTGGAGGGGTTAACTGGCACAATCCATCCTAGGCCAGGACAGGTGCCAGCAGGAAGAATCCACAGGTGCAGCATGGAGGCATCAAGCCAGAGGTCAATCAGCTCCACCTTCTTCTTCTTCTTCTTCTTCTTCTTCTTCTTCTTCTTCTTCTTCTTCTTCTTCTTCTTCTTCTTCTTCTTCTTCTTCTTCTTCTTCTTCTTCTTCTTCTTCTTCTTCTTCTTCTTCTTCTTCTTCTTCTTCCTCTTCCTCTCCTTCTCCTTCTCCTTCTCCTTCTCCTTCTCCTTCTCCTTCTCCTTCTTCCCCCCCACATCCAATAGACATGCCTCACATTTTATCACCCCAGCCCAGAAGTCCAGGCCAGATGTGAGTCCCCAAAGCCTCAGGCACAGCTGGAGACCTCATAACATCATTACTTAATGATTTATAATGTGACAGATTTATAATATGACATTGCTTTACAGCCCTGCCTAAGCAGTTTACAGAGTCAGCATATTTGCCCCCCAACAATCTGGGTCCTCATTTTACTGACCTCGGAAGGACGGAAGGCCAAGCCAACCATGAGGCAGTGAGAATCAAACTCCTGGCAATGAGCAGTGAGTTAGCTGCTTTCTCTCTGCTAATGCAGCCAAGGATTGTGTTGGCTTTTTTGGCAGCTGCAGCACTCTGCTGGCTTGTAGTTGAAGGATTGTCCACTAGGATTCCAGGATCCCAATTGCCCCCAAAGTCCTCAGAAGCTAAAATCAAGGTGGACTTTTCCATCATCTTTTTAATGACATTAACTGAAAAGCATTGGAAGTGTTGAAGGAAAAGTCTTCATCGTGGTTCAGTCCAAGCCAGGAATAAACAACATGGCGACTGCTTTAGAAAGAAGGTTGCAGTTTATTGAAGAGGAGAGCCAGACAGAAAGATGGCTCTGGAAGAAAAGAGAGAGAGCACATGAAGGGAGTGGGTTTTTATACTCTCTGGAGCCTTTTGTTTGGAGTTGTTCCTGTGGCATGAACTTCGACCTGAGTCTGAGTGTGCCCTTTGGCATCTGTGGGTTAATCCTATTATGTCCTGTCTTAGCATTTGGGTGGGGTAAGTAGATTTTAGGTGTCTTTGTCTTCCTAAGCTTCTAGCTGGGGACGTCCAACCCTCATCTGCATTTCTACAGAGCTGGTTTCTACTTGGGGGGAGGGAGACTTGGGGCTATTAAAAAACTGGGCGGAAATATACTTTTCTCCCCTTTTAATATTTCCTTCCCTGGGGGGGGCTGATTTCTCACAGAAGGATTTTTTTTTGATGTTTCAAATAGTTTAATATTACAGAATACAAGAAAATTATAGAGAACGCTTGGCGTTCTTTGCAGGTAGCCCTATTTTTTTTTTATTAAAAAAATTCTTGTATTGAAACAATCAACATCAAACATAAGATCATATTAGAAGGCAATCATCATATAACCTGCAGTACAACACTAAGGATTAATCTTTGTGAACGTCCGGTTTAGTAAACATTCCTCTTATATATGTTCTAACTACTGTTTCTAGTCTATCACATACTGTTCATTCGAGCTTCGGAAGTAAATTCGTCTCAGTAGTAGTGCAATCTTTTATGATCCCTAGCAAAAGATCCTGAGGTAGAAATTCAATAACCTGAGGTAGAAATTCAGTACGCTTTTCCAATATTAAAGCAATCAACATTAAACCTGGGATAATATTAAGAAGCTGTCCTCATAAGACCTGAAAATACAGCATGAGGTATTAGTCTTTGTAAATGTCTGGTTTGGTAAACATTCTTCGCTCCTCACGTCAAACCTCGACTATACACCTGATACATTTTATTTGATTGGTGTTTCTCTTGTATATGGTCTATCTACTGTATCTAGTCTATCACATATTGTTCATTCACGCTTCAGAATTAACTTCGTCTCAGTAATAGTGCAGTCTTTTATAATCCCTAACCTCACAGAAGGATTTGATGCTTCCATCTAAGTGACAAAAGCAGCATTGCGTTGTCACAATGCAAGCCCCACCCCTTTTATATGTGCAAGTGCAACATTGTGATGCGCATATGAAAGAGGTCGAGCATCTGAAACAACAATGTAACAGCAATCTTCTAATTTGCTCTCCTTTTGAACGTCCCTGTAAACACCCCTAGTTTAGCTCGACAGTAAAGGCACACCTCATTTCACTGTGTTTTGCTTTATTGCGCTTCGCAAATATTGTGGTGGTGTTATTTTTTTTTACAACAGTTTCCACCAGCAAAAAGATTACAGCTTCCTGAAGGCTCAGGTGGCGATTAGCAGGTTTCTTTTTTTTAGCAATAAAGTATTTTTAATTAAGGTATGTGCATTGTGCTTTTCTTAAACATAATGCTGTTGCACACTTAATGGACTACGATAGAGGGTAAACAGAACTTTTATATGCACTGGGAAACCAAAAAACAAATTGTGTGACTCACTTTATTGCAATATTCACTTTATTGCAGTGGAACTGGAACTGAACCAGCAATATCTCCGAAATATGCCTGTATTTTAATAAGAATTTTTCAGACGGTAAAACTCAGTGAAATTAAAGCATCTTCATCTTCTTTTCACCCAGCTCCTGTCAATGTTTTTGGAATGTGGTCTCCGAAATCCAAAGAGGCTGAGACCTTGGCTTGGAAGAGCACTGAACTCAAGTGTGGTAGAATCAGGGTTATCTGCAGGATGGAGTCAAAAAAGTCAAAATGGTGCCTAGGACAAGGTAATTAATTGGAGCTCTGCCCTTTTTTTATGTGATACATGTAAAAAAAAAAAGATGGAGCTTTGATTGCCCTGTTGTGGCCAATTTCTTGATATACTTTTTTTTTACTATGCTTAACAGACACCTTGGGTAGAATAGTGTAACCCGGGGGTCTTCAAACTTGGCCCTTTTATGACTGGTGGACTTCAACTCCCAGAATTCCTCAGCCAGGCACATGTGCCTGGCTGAGGAATTCTGGGAGTTGAAGTCCACCAGTCATAAAAGGGCCAAGCTTGAAGACCCCTGCTCTAATTCCAACCCTCAATTTTTCAAACAAAATACCTTGAAAAACAGAGGGGGTGTGTAACCTGAAGATGGGCTTAGACACAAGTATACAGGCAATCCTCAACTTACAATCACCCTCAGAACTAAAACTTCCATCATTAAGCAGTCCCACCCAATTTTGCGACCTCTTTTGCTTCAGTCGTTAAATGAATCGTCATGTCATTAGGTGAATCATGCAGTTGTGAGGTGAATCTGGCTCCTCTTGCTGACTTTACTTGTCAGAATCCCCCTGGGAAGGTTGCAAATGCTGATCACGCAACCTCGGGGCTCTGGGTCGGTCGCGAGAGGGCCTGTCACTTTTTTCAGCTCCATCGTCATTTCCAATGGACGCTAAACGAACAGTCGTCAGTTGAGGACTACTGCATATGGGAAACTTAGTGTAGTATACTCACCAGTGTAGGCCTATCTGTGGATAAGCCGAACTCAATTTTCAGGGTACTTTTTGGCAGCAAAAATTCTTGCCTTATCTGCAAATATATACCGTCGTTGAAATGTTGGGCTAGGATTCGTCCTGTGTTCGGATCTTGCCCTGTTGCAAAGTTTGTTCTCTCAGCCCGCCCTACCTCAAAGGAGTGGTGTATAAATAAATACAGGGAGGGGGGCAGTTCAAGCCAGGATTCCTTTGGAAGGAGCACGCAGGGTGCAAGCCCTGAAGGGTACTTTCACGTTACTGTGTGAGGAATATTTACCTTTCATAATGTTAATGTTTTTATGCTGTAAGCTGCCCAGTGTCGCTTCAAAATGAAATGGAGGGCAAATAAATTTCAGGAAGAAAGGGAGGGAGGGAGGGAGGGAGGGAGGGAGGAAGAAGCAGGATGGGAGGGAGGGAGGGAGGGAGGAAGGAAGGAAGGAAGGAAGGAAGGAGGGAGGAGTGGGATGAAGAAAGGGAGGGAGGGAGGAAGGAGCGGGAGGAAGGAAGGGAGGGCGGGAGGAAGGAACAGGATGAAGAAAAGGGAGGGAGGGAGGGAGGGAGGAAGGGAGGGAGGGAGAGAGGGAGGGAGGAAGGAAGAAAGGAAGGAAGGAAGGAAGGAGGGGAGGGAGGGAGGGAGGGAGCGAGGAAGAAAGGAAGGAAGGAGTGGGATGAAGAAAGGGAGGGAGGGAGGAAGCAAGCAAGCAAGCAAGCAAGGAAGCTAGCTTATCTAAGCTCACTGGGTAGCTCCCATTACACAGCATATTTAACCCGATTATAGACTGAACCCCTTTCCTGGAACGGCACAATCCACTCAATTCTAAACTAGCCGAAACAGCTGTATTCACACCACACATCCTGCCACAAACTATCCAGGTTAACACTGAGCAATTCTGGCCTGTCAGGCAAAAGATTTTGCTAGGCCTTCACCTGATTCTTCAGGAGGCGCTGTTCGAGGGCTGAGATAAGAAACCAACCAGACCCTCCCCGTTTCTCCCCACCGCCCAGCTCTGACTTCTCTGGATGGTCCTCTCCCTTCTGATGCCAACCTCGCCCTTGGCTCCTGGGCCCGCTAATCCCCTTTGCCGGCATGATAAAAGGAATCTGGATCTTGTCCCAGCCTTGCTTGGGTTTCTCCTGCCAATGGAGGAAGGACCAGCTCCGGCTATTCCCCAGCCTGCAGCGATGGAGGGGTGACTGGAATGGCTTATTAAGGCTCTCCCCTCCACCCACACAGCCCTCCACAGAGAGCAGGCTGAATGGCTCTCCTGACAGCTTGCTGGTGGGAAGGGCACAGATGGGGGAGGGGGGGAGAAGACAATGGGAGCCCCCAGGAGATTTGCCGGCAATATGTTGCAGGCACTGCTGCTCTAATGAAATGCAATAGCTCACCCCAAAGATGCTTTTTTCACAAGGCAACTGGACTTTCTTCGTTTTTCTCTGAAGGCGTTTCGCTTCTCATCCAAGAAACTTCTTCAGCTCTGACTGGATGGTGGAGACATCCTTGCAGACATGTGGCCATTTATTTATTTATTTATTTATTTATTTATTTATTTATTTGGACTTATATGCCGCTCCTCTCCGAAGACTCGGAGCGGCTTACAACATATATAAACAATATTCAATCTAAGTCCAAATTAAAAAAGCATTAAAAATAAAAACACATTCATCATTCACACAACAATCCACAATCATCCCCAGGCCTGCCGGCAAAGATAGGTTTTAAGATTCTTTCGGAAGGCCGGGAGGGTGGGAGAAACGTGGACTTCAGGGGGCAGTTGGTTCCAGAGGGTGGGCGCCACAACAGAGAAGGCCCTCCCCCTAGGACCCGCCAGACGACATTGTTTCGCTGACGGGACTCGGAGGAGGCCGACCCTGTGCGCTCTCACCGGTCGAAGGGAAGTATGTGGCAGAAGACGGTCCCGTAAGTGTCCTGGTCCAGTGCCATGAAGGGCTTTATAGGTAATAACCAACACTTTGAATTGCACTCGGAGACCGATAGGCAACCAATGCAGCATGCGGAGAGTTGGCGAAACGTGGGCACAACGTGGAAGGCCCACAATTGCCTTTTTTTAGCTCTCTGGGTGGACAGAGAGGACCGCTGGTTTGAATGGAAACCAAACAACCACTTCATAAACGCGTGGCCCAACATAGGAGAACAAACCCATCAGGACCAGATTCAGCAGTCCATCTGCACTTAGAAGACAAAGGCCGCTCTTTCGAAGACAGCCAAGTCCACATTTTGGACAGAGAGGACCGCTGGTTTGAAAGAGGGCCGCCTATGTCCAAATTGAACATCCCTCCCTCAACATAGGATATGACATCATCTACCTCCAGTCTACAACACAGTCCTTTCAGCAGTCCCATTTGCACCAGTCAGGTGACCCTGAGAACACAGACTTATTTATTTATTTATTTTATTTATATGCCGCCCCTCTCACAAGACTCGGGGCGGCTCACAACAACAACACAATTAAAAAACACAATTAATTTAAAATTTTAAAAATTAATATCATTCGCACAACATACACATTCAACTCACAATCGTTGATGGCGGGACACTCTTAGGGCCGAGGGGCAGAGCACAGCTCATATGCCCCAAGCCTGTCGGCATAGATGTGTCTTTAGTGCTTTCCGGAAGGCCAGGAGGGAGGAAGCAGTGTGAACCTCTGTGGGAAGCTGGTTCCAGAGGGCTGGGGCAGCAACGGAGAAGGCCCTTGCCCTAGGCCCCGCCAGACGACACTGTCTAACAGACAGGACCCGTAGGAGGCCAACCCTATGCGTCCTAACCGGTCGCTGGGATTCATGAGGCAGAAGACAGTCCCGCAAGTATCCTGGTCCATTGCCATAAAGATGGCCTCAACGACTCTCTCAAAGAATGCAAATGACCAGCGGTCTTCCAGGAGTATAAATCCTTCCATTTCCCTACCATCTGGTCAGAGCTGAAGAAGTTTCTTGGATGAGAAGCGAAACATCTTCAAAGAAAAACGAAGGCAGTTCATCTGCCTCTTGAAAAAGCACCTTTGGGACAACCATGACCTGGTTGATGCAGAATCTCCGTAGACATTTGTGAAAATGGCACACAGGTAGTCCTCGACGTATGACCACAATTGACCCCCAAATTTCCATTCTAAGCAAAGCTGTTGTTAAGTGAGTTGCGTTCCATTTTACAACCTTATTTTTGCCATGGTGTTAAGCCAATGACTTTGCCTGTCGGAAGTTGGCTGGGGTGGTTTTTTATAAATGATGATCCCGTGATCCCGTGGGTTTGCTGCAAGGGTCCTGTGAAAAATGTTCATTTGTCATTTCAATGGTAATCAATTTTTGTTGTCATTTCCAATGGTCATTAAACAAATGATTGTAAGTCAAGGACTATCTGTATCCTAGGTTTACCTAATGGTGAGTCAGAGGGCAAAGATCGGGTTTCCTTCTGCTGTTCGTTAAGTGAACAACACAGTTGTTAAGCAAAGGATGGTCGTTAATCAAACCTCTTGTTGAAAGAAAAAAAAATCAGCGTGGTTCAGTCCAAGCCGGGGATAAACAACATGGCAACTGCTTTAGAAAGACGGTTGCAGTTTATTGAAGAGGAGAGCCAGACAGAAAGATGACTCTGGCAGAAAAAAAGAGAGAGAAAAAGGGCTGAGCACATGTACGGAGTGGGTTTTTATACCCTCTGGAGCCTTTTGTTTGGAGTTGTTTTCTGTTCCTGGTTTAAGGCTTTGTATTTCCTGTGTCATGTATTTTGACCTGTGTCCTTTTGGCATCTCTGTGTTAATTCTATTATGTCCTGTCTTAGACTTTGGGTGGGGTATGTAGATTTTAGGTGTCTTTGTCTTCCTAAGCTTCTAGCTGGAGGGCTCCAACCTTCCTGAATGGATTATTTACATCTGCATTTCTATAGAGCTGGTTTCTGCTTGGGGAAGGGAGAACTGGGGCTATTAAGAAAAACTGGGAATGCTTTTCTGCCTCTTCAAGATCTTTTGAGGAAATATATTTTTCTGCCCTTTTAATATTTCCTTCTCTGGGAGGGTGGGGCTGATTTCCCACACTGTTTTCACTTTAACTGCCAGAAATTGCCAAAATAATACCAAAACCCACAGCCAAGTGACCACATATGCTGCAAACAGCTGTACAGGCAAGGCCAGTTGCCAAGGGCCCACAATGCGATCATGTGACCAGGGGTATGTGACCATCAGAAATTCAAAAATGGGTTATAAATACCCTGGGGAGGTCTGTTATAACTTCAAACAGTTTCTAAGTGATCAGTCATTAAGCAAGGAGTATCTGTCAACGTCAAAAACC
>JARGCV010000739.1:0-30000 GCA_034064705.1 Bothrops alternatus | reverse complement strand
CCTTATTTCAGGGCCATTGCTGCAGTCTGAATGGTCACTAAATGAATTGTTGTTAAGTCAAAGACTACCTGCAGATGAATAAGCACTACATATAGTAGAGGCCAAAACTGTGGAAACCTTTTGGGAAAAGTGTACAGTAGAAATGCCACCTTTAGTTAAGTTTCCACCCATTTTTCTTCTAATTTTTTTATAACTGTAGCCTTGTTCACTTAATAATACTATTTTACATCGCTTTCTGGGTGACCAGTCAACTCTTTGCACCATTCCTTTAATTTTATTACATTTTACAAGCTCGCTAAATGAAAGAACACACAAAAAAAACCCAATCAACTTGATAGCGATCACATAACACACTGACAAATGTTCTCCTCTCAGCTTCAATACATGACATCAATAACTGAATCCTACTGTGATCTGATTGGCTCATTGCCAAAACAAGACGACACCCGATTGGCTCTCTAAACACTCACGCTCATTGGCTACAATCAGATGAAGGAAACCTATCTGATATCAACCTGAGCAAGTTGTGCTTCCTTTTTTCTGGTGATTTGGCTATAACTTTTCATAGAATACAGTACAGATAATTGAACAAACTATGTTGCATTACATTCTTGATTAAATTATCTTTCCATTGATATATAATTTTATGGTACTACTCCCCCCAAAAAAGTGGTGTTATTAGCCATCAAACCTCAAAAATACACTTTTCTTCCCCAAAAGTTTCCACAATTTTGGCCACTGCTGTATAAACATGAGGGAAAGTAACAGCGTTCTGTGTTTCGACATATGGTCTGTGTTGTGGCATCATGTCATGTTGGCTACATGACCACAGAAATGTCTTCGGATCACGCCGGCTCTTTGGCTTAAGAAACAGAGCTGGCACCACCCTAGTCTAAAGCCAGTTCACAACTAGCAGAACACTGTTTCCTCCGGGTGCAGATTTTGACATTTCTCTCCATCCCGTTCCATCTTACTCATTACAGTCCATCGCTCAAGCTGGCCTAGCTTTTTCTGAATTGTGCCTTTTCTCTCCTATAGTCCTCTGAATTTTGTGTCGTCTCCAAATTTGATAATTTTTCCCTTGCCTCCATCTGTTATTAACAAAAATATTGGAATTGCACAGGATCCAGGACAGAGCCCTATGCCCCTCCACTCAAAAGTGCTCTCTGAGCTGGATCGAAAATATTTATGAGTATGTTCTGAGTGCAGTCACCCAGCAAACTGTGAGCATAATGTGCCCTGATGGTTAATTCGGAAACCAGGTTAACTGGAGGCAAACGCACAGCAGCCCAGTGTACAGTGCAAAACGCAGTCATTATGCAGGACAATTTTGCAAAAGCTATATTTTGACATAAGGAGGGAAAGACCCAATTTAGCACTACGAAAGGATCCAGATGGAAGAAGTTTTCTCGTGATAAATTTAAACTTCATCTTTGAAAGAAACCAAGTCACCCTGCAGCCAGCCCCCCAAAAAAAAAATCAGAAGTGGGCAGATGGTGGGATCTAGTTCAATTTGGAATAAAATTTCCAGATCTGCCACTTCGGAGCCAGATGCAAAAATCATGCCTTTCACTTCAGAGCATTCTGATCCCAGGAATTTGTTCTGGGTGCCAGCTCTTATTGCCCACAAAAATCTACTCCTGGTTATTCCCAACCTTTTTTTATATATATATATCAGCTGTATAATTTAGTTGGCTACTTTTGTTAAAAAGTAAAGGTCTGTGGAGATTCTTCATCATCCAAGGTCATGGTTGTCCCAAAAGGAAACTGGACTTTCTCGTTTTTTTTCTTTTGAAAAAGTTTCACTTCACATCCCAGAAGCTTCTTCAGTTCTAAGAAGTAAAGGATTCACCTAGATTAGGTTAACATTCTCTACTCCAGCCATATGAAGCCACAGGGATGGAAAAGTGACCGGCATAGGATGACCCCCCCCACAGTGCAAATCTTGCCCTAACATGCTTGTGTGTTGATGTCTAATGCAAGTAACATGAACTTTAGGTTTATATCACGGCAGCCCCCCCCCAAACACCTGTGTTCTGCATGCAATCAGTTCCAGAACATCAACACCTCTTTGCAAAACAACTCTTTGCTCCAAGTTTGAAGCCCCCTGCATTAGTCAAACTGATTTTGGGCTTAATGAAAGCTTTAATTTTGCCTTGTTTTTTCACCATAAGAACATAAAGTTTTTAATGTGTATGTTAAGTGCTGTAAAATCACCTTGACCGTTGTATGGGCAAAGAGTCAGGATATGAATGAATGAATGAATGAATGAATGAATGAATGAATGAATGAATGAATGAATGAATCAATGAATCAATGAATCAATGAATCAATGAATCAATGAATGAATCAATGAATCAATGAATCAATGAATGAATCGCAAAACCTATGAAAGAATCAAGGTGAATTCCATTTTTCCTTCGTATTAATAGCTCGTTCATTCATACAAACCCCGCTCAGCTCAAGGCAGCATGAAAAAGTATGCCTTTCCTATCAAGCTTTTCACTGCTGTTATTTGGAATCCTCTTTTAATGATATTGGTTTGGTTTTCAATCTGGATCCTATAGATTATGTTTTATGAAGCCCTCTTGTGTGCTTGTGCAGACAGAAAGGTGGGATAGAAGATAAAAATTAAGCTGAATTCTCAGAACGTTGAAGGTGACTTTATTATTATTAGACCATTAATTAAAGAATTGTTTTACAGGTAGTTCTCGGGTGATGACCACAGCTGAGCCCAAAATTTCTGTTGCTAAGCAAGATAGTTGTTAAGTGAATTTTTCCCCACTTTAGGATTTTTCTGGCCACAGTTGTTGTTAGTAACATGGTTGTTAAGTGAATCTGGCTTCCCAATTGACTTTGCTTGTCGGAAGGTCGCAAAATGCGATTATGTGAACCGGGAAATTGGGGACCTTGGTACTCTCTGAGCTTGGTTGTTTTCTTGCAGACGTTTCATTACCAAACCAGATAACATGATCAGTGCTAGAAGGGATGAGGTTTGCAGAGTGGGAAGGAGGAGGAGGAGGAGGAGGAGGAGGAGGAGGAGGAGGAGGAGGAGGAGAGAAAAAGAGAAAGGACTGTGGATTCTTGGTGCCCTCGGAACTGGGTTGTTTTCTTGCAGACGTTTCATGACCCAACCAGGTAACATGATCAGTGCTAGAAGGGAGATTGATTTTTTTATATATATATACACTAGTGCAGACATGTCAAACACAAGGCCCGGGGGCCGGATGCGGCCTGCGAAGTGGTTTCATGTGTCCCGCGAAGCCATCCTGGAAACAGTGTGGGAATGGCCCCTGCTGCCTTGGCCCTGGCCCAGGCCGGCCGGGAGCCAATGTACAATTTTGTGGTGGCCATCTATGCTGAAATGCATTCAGTCTTAGCTCCACAAGACCGTCCAGAAACAGCGAGGAACCAGCCCCTGCCGTGTCGGCCCCGCCCCCTGGGTGCATGCTGGGTGTGTGTGTCCCCCTTTGTGAGGAATGAAGAAATGGACCATGCCTTGGCGCTTGCCCCGGTCCCACCCCCTCCTGCCAGAGACCCTCAGATCTGTCCCACTCCTGTCCAGGCCCCCACAGGCCCCCTTGACGCGAACGATGTAGAGCTGGCCACGCCCACCCAGTAGGCCACACCAACTCCATCCACGCCCACCCAGTAGGCCACACCAACTCCATCCACGCCCACCCAGTAGGCCATACCAACTCCATCCACGCCCACCCAGCAGGCCACACCAACTCCATCCACGCCCACCCAGTAGGCAACACCCACCCGGCCTCCAAGGGCAACCGCAATGCTGATGCGGCCCTCAGTGAAATTGAGTTGTTGTTTTTTTAAGAAAAAAGAATTCTTTATTGGCCAATTATGACTGGACATATAAAAGGAATTTGCATGAGCTCTCAGTGAAATTGAGTTTGACACCCCTGCACTACTGGCTTGCCCTGTCAGTGTTGGTGGGAGTATTCTTGGAGATTCCTTGATTAGATTGTTGTTTATTATTAGTTCATTTATCTGAGTTGGTAGTTTCTTGATTGGACTATTGTTTACTGTTTTGATTGTTGTGCTAGTATTAATCTTGGTGTTAATCTCTGCTTGTCTGAGTATTGATTACTGACGAGGAAGTATTTTGGTCTTTTTATTTTTTATTGTTTTGCTTTTTTTTATTGTCTCATACTGTCCCTGACCGTATGTAGATGTTGTTTGTCTCTGTGTGTCTGTGGATGGCTGATTGTCAGGATGCCAGGCTTCCTAGAATTCTCCAGCATTTTTGAATTTAGGATGTTCCCAGTTTCCCAGTTGAAACTATAGTTACGTTTGTTCATGTGATGTGAAATTAAGAAAAAAAAACCCTCTCCCTTCTAGCACTGATGATGTTACCTACATGGGTAATGAAACGTCTGCAAGAAAACAACCAAGCTCAGCGAATACCAATGACCCCACAGTTCATCCCTGAGCTGTAAATTTTCTATCGGTATGATGAAAAGTAATCCTTGTTCTTCAGCCATTTCCTCTATAACTCTTTCATTTGTGCTTCCATTTTTAATATCCTAGTCTGGTCTTCTCCAGATTCTTCTCCAGTTTGGACATCACAGGCTGCTACCAATGATTTTCTTTCATACTTCAGCCATCCAAAAAGCACCCAGGTAGGTTAAGAAGAGATCGATATTCTTGGGAGATAACTGTTTACTCACAATGATGACTTAGTTCTGAACGGAAGGTTTATAGAGCTGGGAGAAAGCATGCTCCAAATTTAGAAGCTGGCAGGTGGAGAGAATTTTTCTCGGAAAAATCCCAACTGAAAGATGGGATCCCTGACCTGTTTGTCATCCTTGTGGGAAATAGAAGGAAGTTGCCTTTTCTGAGGAGATGAAAGGTGTAGGAAGCATTGAGCAGAGATAGAATTTACCTTTTGAGTCTGGGAATTGCGGGCCCAATCAGAGTGCAATTCTGCCATCTCCTGGACATGCGTACAAAGAGCTGTCCATTGACAGCTGCTCTCCCCAATTTAGTACTTTGCCGATGTTTGGGACTTGCTTCAACCTTTCAACAGAGTTTGTCAACGTTGGCCGCTTTAAGATGTATGGACTTCAACTTTGTGCCTTAGACCGGACTAGAACTCACAGTCTCCTGGTTTATTGGCCAAAAAAAGATAGCCAGCCAGATTTCATACTTAAGGCAGGATTAGAATTCACAGTTTCCTGGTGATTGGCCCAAAGTCACTCAGTCGGCTTTGATGGCCTAAGGCAGAACTAGAATTCAGAGCTCCTGATTTCTAGACTGAAGCCATAACCACTACACCAGTGGTGGCGAACCTGTGGCACACGTGCCAGAGGCGGCACTCAGAGCCCTCTCTGTGGGCACACGGCCATGCCCCGGAGATGGCAACCATCCCTCTTCAGCCAGCTGCCCGCTAACTCGCCGAGGTCCCACGTGGTCGGATGCGTCCCAGCATGGCTGGTTTCCCTCCCCGCCGTCCCATCCCTCCTGGCCTCGCATGCTCTCCTTTTCCCGGGCATGGCCCACTGCATGGCCTCCTCAGCTGTCGGCCGGCCTTCCAGCTCAGAGGTGGCTTCTCTGAATTGCTGGTGGCAGGCTGCACGGCCCCAGAGTGCACCGGTTGAGGGGCCGGCAGGCTCTGCCTGCTGACAGACATTGTCGGCCCCATGCGCTCGCTGGCCTCTGGTGGCCGATGGTGGCAGGCAGGCAGCCGCCCAGGCTCCTGCCTCGCCTTGCCCTGTGACAATGGCACCCCCACCCTGCCTCGCCTTGCCTCGTCCCACCCCACAGGACGAGCCTCTTGCCCATCACCCCACCTGCCAGAGACCCCCTGGATCTCCCCCAACCCTGCCCGGCCCCCGCAGGTGTCCCTCCCCACGAGCAACGTTGAGGTGACCTTGGCCATACCCACCCAGTCTGCCATGACCACCACAGCCACGCCCACCCAGTGGGCCATGCCCACCTGGCACTCGGCGATAAATAAGTGGGTTTTGGGTTGCAGTTTGGGCACTTGGTCTCTAAAAGGTTCTCCATCACTGCACTACACCAAAGTGGCTCTCCATGAAGTCATTTTATATCAATTATAATTATACCAATGATATCAACTTAGGAAGCATAGAATTAGCATCACTTGTGTGATGGAATGTAGTTTGGATTCCCAGGCGTCTTATGCATGAAGATCTGCTTGAGGAATTACATCTTTCTGGGATTTTGGACCCTGAAGCTTGTCTGATGACATCATATTTGTAGTGTCATTTGCCTCCTTTGTTAGAAACTCAGCATCTTAACTTCCCTGAAGCCTTCAGAGGCCCTCTAAGAAGTGAAAATTAAGGGGTGAATTTCTGGAGTTTTGTTCTGTTGCAGCGCATCCATTTCCAGGGTCCAAGGAAAAAAAAAAACATTAAAGAGAAGAGCTGAATTCACACACCACCCTAAACCAGACCAGTAACTGACTGAGAATTTGAACAACTTATTAAACTTAATATTAACTTTTTATTATATTGTTATATTATTATTACATCTCAGTGGCTGCCACAAAGAAAAGGGAGACAAGCTATTCTCCAAAGCACCTGAAGGCAGGACAAGAAGCAAAGGATGGAAACTAACCAAAGAGAGAAGCAATCTAGAACTGACAGTTAGAACAAGTGGAACAACCTGCCACCAGAAGCGGTGAATGCTCCAACACTGGAAGTTTTTAAGAAGAGACTGGACAGCCATTTGTCTGAAATAGTATAGGGTTTCCTGCCTGAGCAGAGGGTTGGACTAGATGACCTCCAAAGTCCCTTCCAACTTATTATTATTATTATTATTATTATTATTATTATTATTATTATTATTATATTTTATTCATTAGACATGAACCTCAGTCAACTGAACATTCAAATTGGCTGGCTCTGATGGTTGACACGGGTTGCTGCCAGCATCCTAGGTGTCAACCAGGTACCTCCTTAAAATATAAGATGTTCCGAGTAGCGCAGTTTTTTGTAACATTGCTGGAGTTATTGCAGGAAGCTGCAGTTTCTTGAAATATTTTGAAAAGTTTTTGGACATAGTTCCCAGTGCCCCGATGACAATGGGTACCACTGTTACACGTTTCATCTATAATCGCGCAGTTTCGATGGCCAGGTCGTGATATTTTGTAATTTTTTCCCGTTCTTTTTCTTCGGCTCTGGCTTCTCCTGGTACAGCGATATCAATCAGCTGTATGCTTCGGTTCTCTACAGCTCCGATATCTGACGTGTTGTGTTCCAAATGGCGATCTGTCTGTATTCGAAAGTCCCACAAGATCTTCACCATCTCATTCTCAACAACTTTTTCCACCCTGTGTCCCCACGACTTTTCGGACACAGACAAGTCGTATTTTTTACACAATGCCCAGTGGATTAATTTAGCGACTCTAAATTAACTCTAGCTTTGTAGTCAGTTTGCGCGATTTTACTGCACTCACAGATTAGATGTGAAACAGTTTCAACTTTGTCACTGCAAAGTCGGAAATTAGGCAATTATGATTATTATTGTTGTTGTTAAATTTTTGTATCTCTTGCAGCCTTTGCACAAGAATATCATAATGCATGTGACATTCTTTGACATCCCTTGTCCCAGTGTCTGCTTTGCATCATCTCCATGATCAAAATGAAGGGAAAAAAATCAATTTGGGGGGGGTCGGGGGTAAAAAATAATGCTAAGAGATTTTCATTTAGTAGAGGTCACTTTATGACCTGGACTTCAGACCTCTTTGAATTTTGAAATGTTTAAATCCGTTTGTGGTTTTATTGCACGAAAATAATTTGAGCTGCTTGAAACGCTCTCTGTTAAAAAAATTATAACTTGATCTGTTTTTATTGGAAACTGCTTGAAGCTCATTAAGGAAAGAAAAATAGATTGTCTGTTCTGAAATGAATTTTATAAGATGCAAGAAAGCTTTCAAGTTTACTGGAACAGTTTCACTCCCTCCCTCTGTGAAAAAAATTAAAAAGGTGGGGAGTGAAGAAAAGACAGTATTTGGTATGATGAAAATGGCCCAACATAGTTTAGATAATCATTGTAAAACTGAATGGAACTGTAAAGAAATTGGTTCTGCTTGCATTTTAATGCAAACGAAACTAATTTGCTTTTCCAACCAGCAAACCAGAAGGCAACTGTTATTCCACAATCAATTTTTATGATCTTTTAAGTTTACATTCTTCAATAAGTAGCTTGAAAAATTCATAGATTACGGAAAAGGTATACAAGTGTGCTTACATTAGGAGATATAGGCGTATTTTTAAAAAGCCATTAAAATCATAAGGTGATGTAAACAGAATGAATAAACTCCCTCATGGAGTTTTATGCATCCCCCAGATAAGCCAACTTTCTCTAGTCATCTAGCTAGGGATCAAAGGAAAAAGACGGATATGTCTGGAGGTGAAAATTGATAAAATGTATGGAGAATCCTGTTGTCTCCAGAAGAAATGGCTAAAAATTAAGGCAAGGTAGACTTGGAACATCAAGAGTGTCATAGTTCCGACGGATGAAACTCTTCAAAAGAACTTCGAGGCATTGTTTACCTTAAAGCATCTTTTATTCGAGTAGCATAATATCGGCACTACATAATCGAAGCCAAAAACTGAATTCCCCTCCCCTGAGCACATAGTATCAAAGCACAATTCCCTCTTCCAATTAACAGTCATAAATCACATTCCCCAATTAGCTTGAAGTGCGGGCTTCCTCTCCAGTTCTCCAGCCCGCCAATTCTTTATCAGCTCTGGGCTCAATAACCTTGATTCTCAGCTCAAGTCTAGTGTTGTTATGTCTAACTGGACTCTCATTCACATGGCCCCCTCCCAGTATCATCTAACTCTAAAAGCGAAAGGGAAAAGATGGCTACATTTCCATCTGTTGTCAATGCAAAAACATCTGATGTTAGCAGCATTGACAAAGAGTTTGGGTCCTGTGGAGGGTTCCTTGGGATGAGCAAGTTTGACCTGGATGGAAAAGATCACAGAGCTGGAAGGTATTTTGGAGGTCTTCTAGTCCAACCTCTTGTCCAATGTAGAAGACCTTATATCATCCCAGACAAATGATTGTCCAATCTTTTCTTGAAGACCTCCAGCAATGGAGCATCCACAACTCTGGGAGGTATGCTATTCTACTGATTAATCATTCTCAGTATCCATAAATGCCTCCTTAGTTCCAGGCTGGATCTCCCAGGTTGGACAATTCAGCATTGTATTGTTTCATTCAGTTACTTTTATTGCTGGCGACTACTTTTTCGTCAAACTTATGGTAACTCTTGTATTTCTGGATTTACTTTTTTTATTTTATCATTATTGGCCACGATTTTGTTGAAATTAATTTAACTTTTCTGTTTGCTGAATTGTCACACACTGAGTTGTCCCACGGCGAGTTGTCCCATTCTGTACATATCTAAAGATTTGTATAGTCGTCCATTTTGAACACAACTCTGGGCAGCTCACAACAGTAAAACCTATAACTACGGTATAAGAAACAACATTCACAAGTTGTGAATGCTCCAACACAGGAATTTTTTAAGAAGAGATTGGACAACCATTTGTCTGAAATGGTATAGAGTTTCCTGCTTGAGCAGGGGGTTGGACTAGATGACCTCAAAGGTCCCCTCCAACTCTGTTGTTCTATTCTATTCTATTCTATTCTATTCTGATCATAAACCATAAAAATTAAACAAAAACTCATCACCTCAATCATCTCCTTGGGATATCCCACAACTAATTCCAGATATTGTCATTTCGGCTGGATGAGAAAATGCGATGGATTCCCAAAGGATGGGAAATTCACTAAATTCAAGACTTATGAACTGATCAAACATGGCCAGAATTACACTATAAAGTTTCCTGTGCGGAATCTCTTCCTGTAGAAACTCCATAATTTTTTTTAAAAAAAAAAACAGACTAAATTGAGAAGTGTGACAGCTATGGCATATTTCTAGGAAGGCTGTCAAGCATCATTTCAGATGAACATCCTCCCTTGGCACTTTCTGACATGAGAGGAGCTGGGGGTGTTTAGCTTGCAAAAATGAACATTAAGGAGAATGAAAATAGAAGGCTATAAATATTGAAAAAGCTTGTGATGGGTAAGAAAGCATGAGCCGCTCCCTGTTGAACCCAGGCGGGGAGACAATGACTAAATAAGTTGACTTTTTTTAAAAAAAGGGAGACTTTCCTGACAGGGAATACTGTTCAAGACTGGACAGTCACTTGTCTGAGATGGTATAAGCCAGGGGTGGGCAACCTGGGCTCTTTTATGACTCGTGGACTTCAACTCCCAGAATTCCTGAGCCAGCCTGGCTCAGCTTGGAAACCTCTCCCTTTCCCCTCAGCATGGCTGGCTCAGGAATTCTGGGAGTTGAAGTCCACGCGTCATAAAAGAGCCAAGATTGCCTACCTCTGGCCTAGGCCTAGGCCACTTCATGACTCGTGGACTCCCAGAATTCCTGAGCCAGCTTGGCTCAGCTTGGAAACCTCTCCCTTTCCCCTCAGCATGGCTGGCTCAGGAATTCTGGGAGTTGAAGTCCATGCGTCATAAAAGAGCCAAGGTGGCCTGCCCCTGGTATAGGGTTTCCTGCTCCAATTCTGTTATTCTGGAACAGGACGTGTGTTCATCTGGCTGGGAATTGAAGTCCAATCAATCAGAATAGTGCTGGAAGACACATTGGAGGTCTTCTAATCCAGCCCCCTGCTCAAGCAGGAGACTCTATACCATTTCAGACAATTGACTGTCCAATCTCTTCTTAAAAACCTCCAGTGATGAAGCCCCTACGGCTTCTGGAGGCAAGCTGTTCCACTAGTTAATTGTTCTCCCTGTCAAGAAGTTTCTCCTTAATTCCAGGTTGCTTCTCTCTTTGATCAGTTTCCAACCATTGTTTCTCTCGGTCCTTCCCTCTGGTGCTTTGGAGGGAACGTGACCCCCCTCTTCTTTGTGGCAGCCCCTCAGATACTGGAACACTGCTATCCTGTCACCCGTTTCTTCTTTTCTTTAGACTAACCAAACCCAGTTCCTGCAGCCGTTCTTGGTATGTTTTAGTCTCCAGGCCTTTAATCATCTTAGTTGCTCTTCTCTGCACTTTTTCCAAAGTCTCAACATCTTTTTTTGTAATGTGGTGATCAAAACTGGATGCAGTATTCCAGGTGTGGCCTTATTAAGGCTTTATAAAGTGGTACTAATGCTTCACGTGATTTTGATTCTGTGCCTCTGTTCATACAACCCTGGTTTATATGAGCTTTTTTGGCGGCGATGGCTGCTGCTGCACACATTGGCTCATGTTTAAGTGATCGTCCATTAGGACTCCAAGGTTCCTCTCACAGTTACTGTTTTTGAGCCAGATTTCCAGTTTGAAGCAAAGCTTTTTTTTTTTTTTTTTTAGTTTTTCACTGATCCTTCCCCAACCACAAGGATGCCAGGCAGCCCTGTCTGTGATTGCCTTCACTTGCTTAAGTTGTTGAAAGATAATGAGGAGCAGCAGCAAAATAAAGCATTACATTTTTTAATCTCTGCACACTGCATTTTCTATGTGCAGAATCAGTTCCTTGAGCTCTCTTGCATTATTGATTGTTGTTGGGAGTTTATAACTTTCTACCCTCTATTCAGAAAGCACCAGTGTTGCTTTTATAGCTACTACATTTGCTGCTTTAATGGTTTCTCGCTGCATAGAAATTACAGTTTTTAACTTGGTTTTGATCTTCTATGTTGCCCAGAAAAATGGTTGGTTAGAAGAAGGAAGGAAGGAAGGAAGGAAGGAAGGAAGGAAGGAAGAAGGAAGGAAGGAAGGAAGGAAGGAAGGAAGGAAGGAAGGAAGGAAGATGCAAGGGGGAGAGAGGGAGGGAGGAAAGAAAGAAGGGAAGGGAAGGAAGGAAGATGCAAGGGAGGGAGGAAAGAAGGAAGGAAAGAAAGGGAAGAAAGGAAGGGAGGGTGGGAGAGACAGCAGACATGGGAGGGAAAGGAATTTGAGGATGAAGGGAGAAAGGAAGGGAGGGAGGGAGGAATGGAGGAAGGAAGGAGAAAAAGTGAGCAAAGATTGGTGAAAAAGATGGCAATGGGAAATGGCCCACCTTCTGGGCATGAAGACGCCCTCGGCACCGTTTGTTTTGTCATATTTTCATGATTTTGTCACATCCGTTGCCATTCGCTCAGGCAGTTTAAAGTTCCGACCTCTCCTTTGGAAGGACAGACCCTGAAGCCGAAGCTCAAATCCTTTGGCCACTGAATGAGAAGAGAGGACTCCTTGGGAAAGACACACACCCCCCCCATGTTGGGAAAAGGAGAAGGGGACGGTGGAGGAGGAGATGGCTAGATAGTGTCATCAGAGCAATGAACAGGAATTGGGACAAACTCCCGGAGAACAGTGGAGGGCAAGAGGGAGGGGAGGCCTGGCGTGCTGTGTTCCAGGGGATCCCAAAGTGTCAGACATGGTTGAGCGATGGAACAACAACAAAGTACTAGGTCCCTGACTGGTTCAGTGGGTTGTGTGAACACAAACCTTCCCTATTCCCTATGGCCTATGGAAAGATCCAGGACAGCAGGAAGGCAAGCAAGCAAAGCAAAGGATCAGGAAGTTCACACACGCACACACACACACACACACACACACACAAAAACACAAACACACACACACACACACACTCCTGTCCTGGCCTCTTGGTCCTCCTTCCATGCCTCACTGATCTGATGTGGGCTTTGGATGCTTGCTAAAAATAACCCTGGGAATGATGAATTGGGGGGGGAGAGAGAGGGAGGGAGAGGGAGGGAGAGAGAGGGAGAGAGAGGGAGGAAGGGAGGGAGAGGGAGGGAGGGAGAGAGAGAGATGGGAAGAGAGAGAGGGAGAGGGAGGGAGAGAGAGATGGGAAGAGAAAGAGAGAAAGGGAGGTAGGGAGGGAGAGAGAGAGAGAGATGGGAAGAGAAAGAGAGAGAGAAAGAGGGAGAAAGGGAGGGAGAGGGAGAGAGAAAGAAGGGAGAGAGAGAGAAAGAGAGATGGGGAAAGGGAGGTAGGGAAGGAGAGAGAGAGATGGGAAGAGAAAGAGAGAGAGAAAGAGGGAGAAAGAGAGAAAGAGAGGGGGAAAGGGAGGGAGGGAGGGAGAGAGATGGGAAGAGAAAGAGAGAAAGAGAGAGGGGGAAAGGGAGGTAGGGAAGGAGAGAGAGAGATGGGAAGAGAAAGAGAGAGAGAAAGAGGGAGAAAGAGAGAAAGAGAGAGGGGGAAAGGGAGGTAGGGAGGGAGAGAGATGGGAAGAGAAAGAGAGAGAAAGAGGGAGAAAGGGAGGGAGAGGGAGAGAGAAAGAAGGGAGGGAGAGAGAGAGACAGAGAGAGAGAGAGAGAGAGAAAGAGGGAGAAAGAGAGAAAGAGAGAGGGGGAAAGGGAGGTAGGGAGGGAGAGAGAGATGGGAAGAGAAAGAGAGAGAAAGAGGGAGAAAGGGAGGGAGAGGAAAGAAGGGAGGGAGGGAGGGAGGGAGAGAGAGGGAGAGAGAGAGAGAGAGGAGAGAGAGAGAGAGAGAGAGAGAGAGAGAGAGAGAGAGAGAGAGAGAGAGAGAGAGAGAGAGAGAGAATGAGAATTTGGTGGCCTGCAAGTGAACCAGAATGATCAGGAGGAACTCTGCCATGCAGAAGAATGGAGGGCTGGCACAGCAGGCTAGGGAATTACTGCAGCATCCCACAAGCCTTCAGCATCTCCAGAGGCCTCACACAGGACCACCAGGGGACCCTGTGAGGACTGACCCTCTCCTGCCTTGTCCAATGTATCCAACCTTCGCCCAGCAGAACAGCTTGACCCACCTGAGGAGAAACCTTGGACTCACCTTTTCCAAGCTCGGGGGGGGGGCCTCGGCTAGGAGAGAGGAGCGGCTCTGGGGATTTCCAGCTGGTGGGGGGGGGCAGCCCCTGGGCGATGCCAGGGGGTTAAGAGCAGGCCAGCTTCCTTTCTTCTCTTAATTAAAATTCCCCCCCCAGCTGGCCTTGTGGATTGTCATGCGGTAATCTTTGATAAGCAAGGGACCCCAGCAACTTATTAAATCCCTAATGACAAGTTAGACAGATGGACCTTTTTGCCATGTGGGTCAATCTGCACGCTTGGTTTATTTAGGGAGGGGTTGGAGCTTCCGAGAAACATCTACCCAGGGTTTCTGTGTTTCTAGATCTCCTGGTGAGCTGTATGTTATCCAGCCGCCATCCTCTTAAGATAAGGGGATCTTATCTTCTTATTGTTGCATGTGCCCTGGGTGGGAACTGGAATACAGGTAGCCCTTGATTTACAACCATTCCATTTAGTGACCGTTCAAGGTTGCAAGGGCACTGAAGAAAAAGACACTAACACAGTGGTTCTCAACCTTTTTCAGTTTGAGACCCCACTTGCCCCGCCCATGTGCGGCGCGACCCCGGCGCGACCCCGGCGTGACCCTGGTGCGCGCGTGCACGCGCACGCACACCGGGCCAATCCGCGCATGCGCAGCGCGCACGCGACAAAAAAAAAACAAAAAAAACAAAATGGCGGACCGCGACGGGCCGATCCATGCATGCGCGGCGCACGCACGACAAAAAAACCCAAACAAAAACAAATTGGCGGATCGCATGCGCGGCACGTGCGCAACGAAAAAAACAAAACAAAACAAAACAAAAAACAAAATGGCGGACCGCGGTGTCCGGCGACCCCCGCGAAACGGTTGTTCGACCCCAAATGGGGTCGCGACCCATAGGATGAGAACCGCTGCACTAATAGCTGCTGCAACATCCCCACTTCTCACGTGATCAAAACTTGGGCCCTTGGGAAACAGTACATATTTACCACTCTTGCAATGTCCTGGAATCATAGGATCACGATTTGTGAGCCTTCCCGCTGGCTATTTTGCAAGCAAAGTCAAATGGGGGAAAGCTGGCTATGCTTAATGACCCATGTGATCCATTTAACAACCGCAGTGAACAACTGTGACAGAAAAAGTCGTAAAATCAGGCATGACTCCCTTAAGAACCACTTTGCTTAGCAATGGGAAAATCCGGTCCCAGTTGTGATTATAAGCAGTGGTGGGATTCAAATACCTAAACAACCGGTTCTCTTATTGGATGCAGGCCTGGAACAGATGTCCGGAAGTGGCATCCATGCACTTTCTGGTGAGCCGTTCTAGGCCTCAGAGGCCTAGAATGGACTTCCGGAAGCACTGTGCATTAAGCCGGTTCTCCGAACTCAACAAAATTTAGCTCCCGATTTTGCTGAACCGGTGCGAACCGGCTGAATCCCACCACGGATTATAACTCAAGGGCTACCTGTATTCTCATTTTTGACAAGATCAGTTCAGATAGAGCAGTGTTTCTCAACCTTGACAATTTTAAGGCATGTGGACTTCAACTCCCAGAATTCCACAGCCAGCATTGCTGGCTGTGGAATTCTGGGCGTTGAAGTCCACATGCCTTAAAATTGTCAAGGTTGAGAAACACTGAGGTAGAGGCTGCCAATTCTCCCTACACCTTTGTCCTTTTCAATCTCACGACGGCCGAGTTCACGTAACACACTAGAGACCGGTGTTTCTCAACCTCGGCAACGTTAAGTTGTGTGGACTGGCTGGGTCACCTTTTGCGACTTTCTGACAAGCGAACTCTATGGGGAAGCTTAGTCACCGAACAGCCGCGTTGCTAACTCAACAACAGCAGCGATTCACACTTAACAACCATGGCAAGGAAGGCCGTAAAATGGGGCAAGATGCACTTAACATCTGCCTTGCTTAGCAAGATAAATATCGGGCTCCATTGTGGCCGTAATTCAAGGAGTGCCTGTGTGAGGATACCTTCATTAGCACAAAACCTTCAACCCTGAGTCTACTGATGCTATGATTCTGACATACAGCAGGAGACCCCAACCCCCGGTCTGTGGATCGGTACCGGGCCGCAGCATACTAGCAACCGGCAGCACACAAAACCACACATTCTCCGGTCTGTGGAAAAGGCTTTCTCCATGCAACCGGTCCCTGGTGCCCAAAAGATTTGACATACAGTCTTGCAACTATGTCCACAAGGAAATGGTGGTGGATTCCCCAGAATTTGAAAAAAAAAAAAAAAAGAATCTCAACCCAACAGTCCTGGTATGGTGGAATTCCAGATCCCCTGTCTTCCTCAACTGAATATTTTTGTGTTCCAATATTCATTTTTCTTTCTCTCCACCCATCTCTTTTCCCCTCTCCCACTCACCCACCCACCCACCGTTTTATTTCGTTTCCCCATAAAAGGAAACACTCAGCTCGGCTTCTTCCTCTCCCCCTTGAACTGGTTTAATGAAGAGAAGGACAAGGGGTGACGTGAGAGCCGTCTTCCAATATTTGAGGGGTTGCCACAAAAAAGAGCACCAGGAGACAAGACAAGAAGCAACGGATGCCCTTTATGGCAATGGACCAGGATACTTGCGGGACCGTCTTCTGCCTCATGAATCCCAGCGACCGGTTAGGGCACATAGGGTTGGCCTCCTACGAGTCCCGTCTGTTAGGCAATGTCATCTGGCGGGGCCTAGGGCAAGGGCCTTCTCCGTTGCTGCCCCAGCCCTCTGGAACCAGCTTCCCACAGAGGTTCGCACTGCTTCCTCCCTCCTAGTTTTCCGAAAACTATTGAAGACGCATTTATGCCGACAGGCTTGGGGCGTATGAACTGCACTCTGCCCCTGGCCCTAGGAAATGTCCCTCCATCAGCGACTGTGTGCTGACTGCGATTGTATGCTGTATGGATGTAAATTAATTTTATTATTATTATTATTGTATTGTTGTTGTGAGCCGCCCTGGGTCCTAGGAGAAGAGCGGCATAGAAGTTTGAACAAATAAATAAATAAATAAATAAATAAACTAATCTAGGAGAGAACCAATCTGGAACTAAGGAAGAATTTCCTGACAATGAGAACAATTAATCAGTGGAACGACTTGCCTCCAGAAGCTGTGGGTGCCCCATCACTGGAGGTTTTTAAGACAAAATCAGAGAATTGTCTGAAACGGTATAGGATCTTCTGGCTGAACAGGGGGTTGGACTAGAAGACCTCCACGGTCCCTTCCAACTCTGTTGTTCTGTTATTCTGGTAGTAGTCCTCTGCACCACTTTGATGTGGATGGAACCACAGTGTCCCCTGCTGGAACGAGACCCATCTTCATCTCCTCCTTGCTTGAGGACCAGTAACAAAAATCAGCCCCAGGTTTAATAAGCAGCAGTATATTCATAGAACAGAATCCAAAATGCGGAGGGCTGGGAGAGGGTGAAGGCATCAAATCCAAATGTCTCCCTCCATGAGAAACTCAAGTTCAAGAAATTCACAGCTGTCTCCTCTCAACTCATCCGGGAAAGGAGAGCCTGAGTTCTCGTCCTACTTTCTCATGGCTAAATTTTCCCAGCTCCCGTCCTGTCTATTTCCGTAGGGCTACGCTGCTAGTTCCACGGTCATCTTCTTTTGGAGTGGTTTACACTTCACTTGAACTCATCTGGATCCCGCCCAGAACTGGATATGGACCTCAGGGTAAGATCTGACCCCTTCAGAATGAAATGGAGGTGTTCCTTCTAAAGATGTGGAAATAACACTTCCAAGGGAACCATCAAAAATGGCGCTCATGTTGCTGGCAACCATCACTCACTCAGCCTGTCACATTGCGACCAGCTACAGTTCCTCGGTCATCTTCATGCACATTGGATAAACCTCACTCATATCTCAATTCTTCATCTAAATTATGGGAGCAGATGCTGCCTTGGCCACATGAACATCTGCTATATATACTGCACGAGAGTTGCATTTCTCAGGATGAAATCCTGAGAACTTAGTCCAAGGGTAGGCAACCTTGACTCTTTTATGGCTCGTGGACTTCAACTCCCAAAATTCCTGAGCCAGCCACACTGAGGGGAAAGGGAGAGGTTTCCAAGCTGAGCCATGCTGGCTCAGGAATTCTGGGAGTTGAAGTCCATGAGTCATCTATCTCTATCTCTCTTATATCTATCTATCTATATCTATCTCTATCTTATATCTACTCTCTATCGCTATCTACTATCTCTATCTATCTATATCTACCTCTATCTCTCTATCTATATCTATCTATCTCTATCTTATATCTACTCTCTATCTCTATCTATCTCTAATTATCTATCTACTATCTATCTATATCTATCTCTATCTTATATCTATCTACTCTATCTCTCTATCTATATCTATCTATATCTATCTTATATCTGCTCTCTATCTCTATCTACTATCTCTAATTATCTCTCTATCTACTATATCTATATCTACTATCTCTATCTATCTTATATCTATCTACTCTCTATCTCTATCTAACTATATCTATCTCTGTTATATCTACTCTCTATCTACTATCTCTCTCTATCTCTAATTATCTATCTCCTATCTCTATCTATCTCTAATTATCTCTCTATCTATCTATCTATATCTATCTCCTATCTCTATCTATCTCTCTTATATCTACTCTCTCTCTACTATCTCTATCTCTATAATCATCTATCTACTATCTATATCTACTATCTCTATCTATCTATCCATCTATATCTGTCTCTATCATCTATCCATTTATCATTCTCTTCTGTCTATCTATATTATCATGTCTATCATTATCTATCCTTTTATCATTCTATTTATATCTATCCATCATCATTCTCTCTACCATCTATCCATCTATCCACCCATCCATCATTATCTATCTATCATCTATCATCCTCTATCATGTCTTTACCATCTATCTATCTATCTATCTATCTATCTATCTATCTATCTATCTATCTATCTATCTATCTATCTATCTATCTATCTATCTATCTATCTATCTCTGTCTACCATCTCTCCCCGCCCTGTGGGGAGTCTGTGTGTGTGTGTGTGTGTGTGTGTGTGTGTGTGTGATCAGCTAATTCTACTTTTGGGTCTTAAGGTTACATTCACAGAACCTTGAAAATCCAAAAACTGCATTTCTAGCACAAAGTGTGTAACTCGAGATTGAACTGTGTGCAGTACCTGGTTCTCTCTGAGCTGGGTTGTTTCCTTGCAGACGTTACCCAGTCAGATAATGGGAGTTACCACAAACTCCACAGGGCATTTCTCCCATCCCTTTTACAGCCTAAGAAAGTAGTGAGGGTCCCTTCTGAGTATCCCATCCCACCCCCATTCCTCCTATGGGCTAAGCTGCCTCCCATCCCACCGGTCCTGCCTCCCAAGGTCATTTCCACATACCATTACTGAGGGTCAGGTTAAACACACAAATGGATACAACCTTTTTCTTGCTTTGCACACTTCGAGGATATTTCTGGAGAAGAGGGGGGGGTCTTTCTTTATGATATTCCGATCTGTCTGAAGCTTTCCCACACTTACTAAAATGGTTTCCCAGTGCTGTTATTTGTTTGATGAATGTCTAGAGCAGGGGTGGGCAACCTCGGCTCTTTTATGACTCATGGACTTCAACTCCCAGAATTCCTGAGCCAGCCATGCTGAGGGGAAAGGGAGAGGTTTCCAAGCTGAGCCAAGTTGGCTCAGGAATTCTGGGAGTTGAAGTCCACGAGTCATGAAGGGGCCTAGGCCTAGGCCAGAGGTTGGCAACCTTGGCTCTTTTATGACTCATGGACTTCAACTCCCAGAATTCCTGAGCCAGCCATGCTGAGGGGGAAAGGGAGAGGTTTCCAAGCTGAGCCATGCTGGCTCAGGAATTCTGGGAGTTGAAGTCCACGAGTCATGAAGGGGCTAGGCCTAGGCCAGAGGTTGGCAACCTTGGCTCTTTTATGACTCATGGACTTCAACTCCCAGAATTCCTGAGCCAGCCATGCTGAGGGGAAAGGGAGAGGTTTCCAAGCTGAGCCAAGCTGGCTCAGGAATTCTGGGAGTCCACGAGTCATGGAGTGGCCTAGGCCAGAGGTTGGCAACTTTGGCTCTTTTATGACTCATGGACTTCCAGAATTCCTCAGCCAGCCATGCTGAGGGGAAAGGGAGAGGTTTCCAAGCTGAGCCAAGCTGGCTCAGGAATTCTGGGAGTTGAAGTCCACGAGTCATAAAAGAGCCAAGGTTGCCTACCCCTGCTCTAGAGGGAACGTTAGGGGATTCCAGAACATACTTAGCAGTCAGGAGGAGTGAGGAATAACCAGCTTGGGAGGGTTTTGAGAAAGGGAATAAGATGTCAACCAAATTGACGTAGTCGGTAAAAATCAGCCAAGTCAATGGTGACAAATAAGGGACAACTTCAAGTGGGAATCCCACAAACAGAAGACAGGACGTCTGATTTGGGCCCAGACATTTTTCTTCATTTCTTGCCCAAGCCAGCTTCAATCCACCCCAGTGGCTCATTTTCTCCATACAGGTAGTCCTCAACTTATGACTTATAACTGGACGGTAAGCACAGCCATAAAGACCACGCTGGGCAAGCATCCAACTCTTTAGCAGCTTTTGTTTTTCTGTTATAACTGGTGTATGGGGGACACTCTGAGGACGGCAGCCTCGGTTCCCAGCCAGCCATCCGACAAGCAAAGTCAATGGGGGGGGGGAAGCCAGATTTGCTTAACGACCGCACGGATTGACTTCACGACGGCAGCGATTCACTTGGCAAACCAAAGCAAAAAGGTTGTAAAAGGAGAGGCAACTCGCTTAACCACTGCTCTGCTAAGCAACAGAAATGTTGGGGTCTGTTGTAGTCATAAGTCAAGGACCAACTGTAATTATTCTTCCTGAGGCTCCACCCTCACCAAGCCTTTAGACCAGAGGTCCCCAACGTTTTGGGCAGCAGGGACCGGTTCCGTGGAGAGAGGTTTTTCCACGGACTGGAAAGTGTGTGGTTTTGTGTGCTGCCTGCATCTTGCAGATGGGGCTTTGCTTGTTTGTGCGGACTGGTTGCTGGCATGCCGCAGCCCGGTACCGGTCCATGGACCGGGGTTGGGGACCCCTGCTTTAGAGGCCTCCTGACTCCACAATTTCCCCTTCCAGACCCGTCTGAACTGTGGGATTCTTCTCATTCCAGTTTTTTTCCCCAACCAACTTTTTTAAAAAACAAACAAAAAACTAGGTGAAACTTGGCTTAATGCCAGTAATTGTGAGAGGGATCTCAGAGTCCTAGTGGACAATCACTTCGATATGAGTCAACTATGTGCGGCAGCTGCCAAAAAGGCCAACACAGTGCTGGGCTGCAATTAATAGAGGGATAGAGTCAAGATCACGTGAAGGGTTAATACCACTTTACAATGCCTTGGTAAGGCCACACTTGGAATATTGCATCCAGTTTTGGTCACCACAATGTAAAAAAGATGCTGAGACTCTAGAAAGAGTGCAGAGAAGAGCAACAAAGATGATCAGGGGACTGGAGGCTAAAACATATAAGGAACAGTTGCTGGAATTGGGTATGTCTAGTTTAATGAAGAGAAGGACGAGGGGGGACATGATAGCAGTCTTCCAATATCTCAGGGGCTGCCCCAAAGAAGAGGGAGACAAGCCATTCTCCAAGGCGCCTGAAGGCAGGACAAGAAGCAATGGATGGAAACTAATCAAGGAGACAAGCAACCTGGAACTAAGGAGAAATTTCCCGACAGTGAGAACAATTAACCAGTGGAACAACCGGCCTCCAGGAGCTGTGAATGCTCCAACACTGGAGGTTTTTAAGAAGAGACTGGACAGCCATTTGTCTGAAATGATATAGGGTTTCCTGCCTGAGCAGTGGGTTGGACTAGATAACCTCCAAGGTCCCTTTCAACTTTATTATTATTAATAATAATTATTAATTATTATTATTATTATTGATCATTGCACAGTCAGTTCAGACTGGATTTGGCATTTTTATCTACCTATCGAGTCCTTCCCAAGGACCTGGGATAGGCAGATGTGGATGTTCGATGGTATTACAGATCTCGTCGCAGGATGGAAGCAGTTCCTAGTAAGGCCGCCTTTTGCAATTGACTTATGGCGAATTTGTCAATGCCGATGATGGTGTTCAAGTGGTGCTCCAGTTGTTTTGGGATTGCACCCAAGGCGCCTATTACTATTGGTACTACCCTTGCTTGCCTTTGCCACAGTCTTTCTGTTTCTATTTGTAGGTCTTTGTATTTTATTATCTTCTCCAGTTCTTTCTCGTCTATTTTGCTGTCTCCAGGCACTGCCATTATCAAGTTTTTATTATTAAGTTTTATTATTATTAAGTTTTATTATTATTAAGTTTTTAAAAAGAGATTAGACAACCATTTGTCTGAAATGGTATAGAGCAGCGGTTCTCAACCTGTGGGTCGTGACCCCATTTGGGGTCGAACGACCATTTCACGGGGTCACCAAACACCGCAGTCCGCCATTTTTTTTAATTTTTTTTTTGGTCGGCCATTTTTTTTTGGTCGGCCATTTTTTTCCCCTTTGTGATGCAGGCCGTCGCGCCGCGCATGCGCGATGCGGTCCTGCCATTTTATTTTTGGTCGGCCATTTTCTTTTTTTTTTTGGTCCGCCATTTTTTTTTATTTTTTTATTTTGGTCTGCCATTTTTTTCCCCTTTGCGATGCGGGCCGTCGCGCCGCGCATGCGTGATGCGGGCCCGCCATTTTTTTGGGGGGTCAGCCATTTTTTCCCCCTTTGCGATGCGCCCGTTGCGCCACACATGCGCGATGCGGGCCGGGGTCGAGCCCCGGGAAAGGTTGAGAACCGCTGGTATAGAGTCTCCCGTTCCAGCAGGGGGTTAGACTAGAAGACCTCCGAGGTCCCTTCCAAGAGTATTATTCTGTGTTTGATGTTCTGTTCAGTCCTCAGCCCAAAGCAAAGACAGGGTGGAAATAATTTAATAAATAAAACATCCAGCCCTCCCGGTGCAGTTTAACAACCATCAAGGTCAGAAGGGTGAAAACAACAGCAGCAGCAACAACAAAATAATGGTTTGTCACAAAAGTCATAATAAATTATCAGAAAATTAAAGGTTGAAGGTTGGCTGTTTCTTCTCTTTTTATAGAAGGGCTTCAGATTCACCAAGGAGCTCGTCTCTTCTCTTCGGCAAAATGGAACGTGAGATTTGTCCACGGATCTTCGCTCAACGGAGGAGTTACCACACCTTTTCTGCTCTCCTGTACAGCACCCCCAAAGAAAAGAAAAGCTTCATGTTCTGCTGGGTTCATATCGAAAAAAACAAAACAAAAAATTAAAGAGAAATATCCTGGTGGAAAGAAGAGACCAAAACAAATGCCATACAACTTCCTCTATCTCTAAGGTGGACAGAGCCATTACCAGCTTCTCCGGACGTTCCTGAGCCTGCAATTTGAAAGCCAGAAGTGGTTCCCCTGGCATGGCCGGTTGGCTGGCAATCCCTTCACCTGGTGAGCTTCTCCGTGCCTCCGAGGGCACCTCAACAGGTCCTCATGAGTTGGACTCTTCCTGGGTTGATCGTGGCAATAGGTGTTCACTTGGGATCTCGACCAGGTATCTGTAGGACAGCCCCACCATGATCTGCAGGGAAAAGACAGATAGGTGTTGATTGAAAAAATGATCAAATATGGGATTGACAGGGTGACTGTTAGGTGGGTTCATAACTGGCTTAGTAACCGTACTCAAAGAGTGGCTATAAATGGCTGCACATCCAACTGGAAGAAAGTCTCAAGCGGAGTGCCACAAGGCTCTGTTCTGGGCCCAGTTATGTTTAATATTTTTATAAATGATTTGGATAAGGGAATTGAGGGGAAACTGATCAAATTTGCAGATAACACAAAGCTAGGAGGGATTGCAAACACCAGAGCAGAGAGAGAAAGGATTCAAAAAGATTTAGAGAAACTCGAACAATGGGCTGCAACGAATAAAATGGTATTTAACAAGGAAAAAATGCAAGGTACTACATCTGGGTAAGAAAAATGAAAAAAGCACATATAGTATGGGAGGAATCCAGCTGAGCAGCAGTACATGTGAAAAGGACCTCGGTGTCCTAGTGGATCATCGATTGAACATGAGGCAACAGTGTGAAGCAGCTGCAAAAAAGGCAAACACGATCCTGGGGTGTATCAAGAGAAGCATAGAGTCCAGATCACGTGAAGTTATTATTCCCCTCTACTCTGCCTTGGTCCGACCTCACCTGGAGTACTGTGTCCAGTTCTGGTCACCCCAGTTCAAGGAAGACACTGACAAACTGGAGCAGGTTCAAAGGAGAGCTACCAAGATGGTGAACGGACTACAAACCATGTCCTATGAGGAACGGTTAAAGGAATTGGGAATGTTTAGTCTACAGAAAAGAAGACTGAGAGGAGACATGATAGCTGTCTACAAATACCTGAAGGGCTGTCACAGTGCAGAGGGATCAGCCCTGTTCTCACTTGCTCAAGGAAGGACTAGAAACAATGGGATGAAACTGCAGGGGAAAAGATTCAGATTAGATGTTAGAAAAAAATTTCTAACAGTGAGGGTGATCGACCAGTGGAACAGGTTGCCACAGGAGGTGGTGAGCTCCCCTTCGATGGAGGTCTTCAAGCAGAGACTGGACGGCCATCTGTCTGGGATGGTTTAGGGAATCCTGCCTCGAGCAGGGGGTTGGACTCGATGACCCGGGAGGTCCCCTCCAACTCTACGATTCTACGATTCTATGTAACTTATAAGGGCAGGGGTCCCCAACCCCCGGTCTGTGGACCGGTAAAGGTCCTCAGCATGCCAGCAACCAGTCCCCACAAACAAGCGAAGCCCCATTCGTGGGATGCAGGCAGCACAAATAGGAGTCCATTGCCAAGCATCTGGATTTGGGTCACATGACCCCCGAGGGAGGCTGCAACGGTCGTTAACTGTGAAAAACGGTCATAAGTCGCTTTTTTTAAGTGTCCGTGTAACTTCAAAGGGTCACTAAATGAACTGCTGTAACTTGGGGACTGCCTGAAGTCACAAAGCTAGGCACTTCCTGCCTCCTGTACTTCTCCCTCGCTCTCTGTTTTAGAGTTTTATTGGTTTATAACATACAATGCAATTGAAATACCAAGTAAATAGCGGGAAAGATGGGGAAGAAAAAAAGGGAGGACAGCAGTGAGGTAAGGGAGGAAAAAAAGGGGGGGGAGGCACTGACTTCCAACTTCCTTTGGTGCAACAGAGCAGGGCTTTTCAACCTTTTCACCCATTGTCCCACTTTTAGGATATGGCAGCATCCGAGGACCAACAGTCGCCTAGCAAGGTGTCAAAAACTTGATGACCAGAAAAAAAAAGGGAAAAAAAGGAAAAAAGTGATAAAGTACAGGTAGTCCTCGACTTACAACAGTTCGCTTAGTGACTGTTCAAAGTTACAACGGCACTTAAAAAAATGGCCCCCAAGCCACAGCTGAGCAAGACACCTGCCTGCCCGCCTGGCCACGCTCTTCCTCCTGTCCGAGGTTTCCATTGTTCTGAGCATTTCTATTGAGGATTGGCAGTGGGGGTGCGGTGGGGGGGGGTGTTTGGTTTTTATCCCCCCCCCATCTGCTGGGTAGTTGCAGCAGGTTTTGGTCACTTCACATGACCTCGGGACACTGTGACCGTCATAAATATGAATCAGTTGCCAAGCATCTGAATGTAAATCACAAGACCCTGGAGAGGCTGCAACATTCCAGCTGATCGGCGCTTCTTCTGGGCTCAGCAGAAGCTCCAGGATCAGTGCTGCTTTCCAGCTGATTGGTGCTTCGTCAGGCCTCAGCAGAAGCTCCAGGATCAGTGCTGCTTTCCAGCTAATTGTGCTTCGTCAGGGCTCAGCAGAAGCTCCAGGATCAGTGCTGCTTTCCAGCTGATCGGCGCTTCTTCTGGGCTCAGCAGAAGCTCCAGGATCAGTGCTGCTTTCCAGCTGATTGGTGCTTCGTCAGGGCTCAGCAGAAGCTCCAGGATCAGTGCTGCTTTCCAGCTGATCGGTGCTTCTTCTGGGCTCAGCAGAAGCTCCAGGATCAGTGCTACTTTCCAGCTGATTGGTGCTTCGTCAGGGCTCAGCAGAAGCTCCAGGATCAGTGCCTAGCTCCAGCTGGAGCCTGGCACTGATTCTGGCGCTTCCGCTGAGCCCTGACAGCCCTGAAGCTCCAGCCGTCTCTCGCTCAGGCTGGTGTGGTGCTACCACAAGTTCAGCTCATTCCCCTCCCCCGCTACCACTTCTAGGATGGCCGCGTACCCCCTGCGAGGTGCCAATGTACCACAGGTGGTACCCATACCACTGGTTGAAAAGCCCTGCAATAGAGTATCAACTTCAACCCTCCACTTCACTGCCTCCTGCACTTCTCAAATTTTACTTTTCTATGCTTTTTTTTCCGCCCCACAGCTGCTTCTCACAGCCGGGGAAACCCAGGAAGATTCTCTTCTCAAAACAGAGACGCTGACAGAACAGAGGAATCTGGGATCTCAGAATTATACTTCAACGCAGGGCGTTACGGCTGGAGAAAGAGAAAGAATGCGGGCCTTCGAACACTTACCGTCAATAGGCTGAGCAGCCCCATCATCACTCCGAGCATGATGTACAGATTATCCGTCAATCCCCCGGCCCACAGAGGCCCAAGGATGGTGGCAATTCCCCCAACGGAGCGACGGAGCCCGTGGCTGAACCCTGCCAAAGAAGGAAAAAATGAGACGTGAAATAAATCCGGCTATACAGGGGAGTCCTCAAACATCCAAAGTGAGCCCAAAATTCTTGTTGCTAAGCAAGACGGTCGTTGAGTTTTGCCCCATTTTACGACTTTTCTTGCCACAGAGGTTAAGTGAATCGCTGCAGCGGTTATGTTACTAACGCCGTTCTTACGTGAATCTGGCCTCCCCATTGACTTTGCTTGTCGGAAGGGTGCAAAAGGTAAATTACATGACCCCGGGATGCTGCAAACAGTCATAAATTTGAACCGGTTGGATCCAACTGTAAATCGCACGATTTCTGGGAGTTGAAGTCCACAAGTCATAAAAGGGCCAAGTTTGAAGGCCCCTGGCCTTATCCTTCAGCAACCTTGAGCATAGCCAAGAGAGAGCTTGTTGTCTTCCAACAGGGTGCGGTATGAAGAAAACACATTCAAAGCAGCTTGTCCAACTCTAGAGTAGCCGTGCCAGCCCTTTCGAGAGGAAAAGCAGATGGGAGAAGGCTGGAATCAGGAACGGGGTGGGCTTACCTTGTGTTCTCTCTGCTGTGACTTTGGAGAAGAGGGACACCTGGGAGACAGCGACGAAGGGCAGGCCCAAGACCTGCAAGAAGACCCCCACTACCAGCTCCGTGAGGAGGACAGCAAAGGTACCTTGCGCAGGGGAGGGAGACAGATGCAAAACACACGGTAAGGAGAAAGTTCACAGCAGAGCATACCAAATTGCACCTCGCTCAGAGCCAGCTTCTTCAACTGGACACCGTCCACTGGCTCTTTGGTGGCTCAACATGTCCTACAGGTCTTCATCATCGTCCATCCCAAGATACGGAAAGGGGAAAAACCTGCTAATAAAAACCTTTTAATGCAGCGGTTCTCAACCTGTGGGTTGCGACCCCATTTGGGGTCAAACGACCATTTCACGGGGGTCGCCAAACACCACAGTCCGCCATTTTTTTTTTGGTCGGCCATTTTTTTTGGGTCGGCCATTTTTTTCCCCTTTGCGATGCGGGCCGTCGCGCCGCGCATGAGCGATGCGGGCCCGCCATTTTTTTTTGGTCGGCCATTTTTTTTTTGGTCGGCCATTTTTTTGGGTCGGCCATTTTTTTCCCCTTTGCGATGCGGGCCATTGAGATTAAAACCGCTGTTTTAATGCCTATTTGGGCTAAGAGGAGATTCCAGGTCGTCCTCAACTTATAGCCCCACATTTCTGTTGCCAAGCGAGACAGCGGTGAAGTGACATTCGATGACCTTCCTTGTCACAGTTGCTAAGTCAGTGGTTCTCAACCTTTTTTAGGTTGAGACCCCACTTGCCCCGCCCATGCGCGGCGCGACCCCGGCGCGCGCACGCAGGCCGATCCGCGCATGCGCGGCGCGCGAGCAACAAAAAAAACCAAAATGGCAGACCGCAACGGGCCGATCCGCGCATGCGTGGCACGCGCGCGACGGCCCGACCGCTCATGCGCGGCACGCGTGCTGCAAAACAACAAAAAAACAAAAACAAAATGGCGGACCCCGGTGTCCGGCAATCCCCGCGAAACGGTCGTTCGACCCATAGGTTGAGAACCGCTGTGTTAAGTGAATCACTGCAGTTGTTAAATTAGTAACAACTTCCCCCATTGATTTTGCTTATGTCGGGAGGTCGCAAAAGGGGATCGCGTGACCCAGGGACGCTGCAACCGTCTTAAATACGAGTCAGTGGCCAAGCGTCTGAATTCTTGTCACGTTGACTGTGGGGATGCTGAATGGCCGTAAGTGTGAAAAAACGATCACAAGCCCCTTTTTTCAGTGCCACTGTAACTTCCAACGGTCACTAAATGAATTGAGAACGACCTGTGTAGATATGACAATATTCAAGGTTCCTTTTTTTTTTTTTTTGAGCCAGCAACATCTGACCGTCATCTAGTTTACACTACCTGCTGAATTTCTCTTTTGCAGGACAAGGATTTTATAAGAGCTGCTCTCATTGAGGAGACTATAAAACATGAGCTGGTAAATAGTAGTAGTAGTAGTAGTAGTAGTAGTAGTAGTAGTAGTAGTAGTAGTAGTAGTAGGAGGAGGAGGAGGAGGAGGAGGAGGAGGAGGAGGAGTAAAGTTGGAAGGGACCTTGGAGGTCATCTAGTCCAATCCCCTGCTCAGGCAGGAAACTCTATACCATTTCAGACAAATGGCTGTCCAGTCTCTTCTTAAAGACTTCCGGTGTTGGAGCATTCACCGCTTCTGGAGGCAGGTTGTTCCACTGGTTAATTGTTCTAACTGTCAGGAAGTTTCTCCTTAGTTCTAGGTTGCTTCTCTCCTTGATGAGTTTCCATCCGTTGCTTCTTGTCCTGCCTTCAGGGGCCTTGGAGAATAGCTTGACTCCCTCTTCTTTGTGGCAGCCCTGAGATACTGGAACACTGCTATCCTGTCCCCCCTCGTCCTTCTCTTCATTAAACTAGACATACCCAATTCCAGCAACCGTTCCTTATGTGTTTTAGCCTCGAGTCCCCTAATCATCCTTGTTGCTCTTCTCTGTACTCTTTCTAGAGTCTCAACATCTTTTTTACATTGTGGTGACCAAAACTGGATGCCGTATTCCAAGTGTGGCCTTACCAAGGCGTTGTAAAGTGGTATTAACACTTCACGTGATCTTGATTCTGTCCCTCTGTTAATGCAGCCTAGCTCTGTGTTGGCCCTTTTGGCAGCTGCAGCACACGGCTGGCTCATATTCAAGTGGTTTATTTATTTATTTATTTGACTTCTATGGCGCCCTATTCCGGAGAACTCAGGGCGGCTCACAACATAATAGAAATCAACAGTTAAAAATACATATATATAAAAACCCCTAATTTAAAAGGGGTTTACCTCGGGGTGTGCCAGGAACAGCAGGCACCAGACACAGGCTACGTTGCAGATGACCAGACCCATGAGCAAGATGATCCGATCTGATAGCCGGATGCTGAGAAAGTGCACCAGAAGAAGCCAGCAATGACCTGAAAGAGAAGAGGCAGCACACTTGACGTTATAACCAGACCCTGTGTGTGCAGTGACTCTCACAACCTGCTTCCAGGTTGTCAATCAAAGAGATCAGAAATTACTCCGAATCTTTCGGCATTCAAAGGAAGGGCCTGCCTCTGAATGGCTCCCCTTGTCCACTAACCAAAGAACTTGGCTTCGTGTGCATGACACAGCTTGTCATGCAAACCCCATCCCATTAGGTTGATTTGTTTTATTCATCAAATTTTGAAACCGTCCATCTCCCTCCCTCCATTCAGTTGATGCAGAAATGGATTAAGAGACTCATAAATTTAGATTAATTCAGTAAACAGCTTAATTGGATTGTACGGATACAGGCCAAATCATGAGATGGACACTGAAATTTAATTGGTGGCCAAGGCCTTCATTTTGACTCACAGAACATCAACGGGAAGGAGGGAAGGAGGAGGGAAGGGGAGAGAGAGAGAGAGAGAGAGAGAGAGAGAGAGAGAGAGAGAGAGAGAGAGAGAGAGAGAGAGAGAGAGAGAGAAGAGAGAGACAG
>JARGCV010000738.1:257500-315421 GCA_034064705.1 Bothrops alternatus | reverse complement strand
AGGCAGATTTGGCACACGTGACCGTGGGGATGCTGTGACAGTGCTAAGTGTGAGGAGGGGTTAGGCGTCACCCTTTTTTCAGCGCCCACGTAAGGGGGCCTTGAAGGGTCTCCACCCAAATGGCTGTAAAGTTGAAGGCCATCTGTAGATTTGGACAAGACGTCCGGGATTAAATGCAAGGCAGGGCACTCCTGAGAGGGCAGGAGATGGACAGAGGTCAGCGGCTAGGCGCTTCAGCACCAGGGACCCTCCCGGAGAGCGATGTAGGCCTCCCATTACAGGGGGTCCTTGACTTAAGACCACAGTTTGAGCCCGAACTTTCTCTTGCTAATCAAGACAGTGGAGTGCATTTTGCCTCTCTCCCTCTCCCTCTCCCTCTCCCTCTCCCTCCCTCCCTTTCTTCCTTCCTCCCTCTTTTCCATCCTCCCTCCCTCCCTCTCTCTCTCTCTCTCTCTTTCTTTCCTCCCTGTTTTCCTTCCTCTCTCTTTTCCTCCCTCCCTCCCTCCTTTCCTCCCTTTTTCTTCCTTCTTTCCTCCCTCCCTTCCTCCTTTCCTCCCACCCTCCCTCCTTTTCCTTCCTTCCTTGCTCCCTCCTTCCTCCCTCCATCCTCCCTACCTCCCTTTTTCCTTTCTTTCCTCCCTCCCTCCTTCCTTCCTCCCACCCTCCCTCTCTCCTTTTCCTTCCTTCCTCCCTCCCTCCTTCCTACCTCAATTTTTCCTTCCTTTCCTCCCTCCCTCCTCCTTCCTTCCTTCCTTCCTTCCTCCCTTCCTCCCTCCCTCCCTCCCTCCTTCCTTCTTTCCTCCCTCCCTCCCTCCTTTCCTCCCTCCCTCCTTCCTTCTTTCCTCCCTCCCTCCTTCCTTCTTTCCTCCCTCCCTCCCTCCCTCCTTCCTTCCTTCTTTCCTTCCTTCCTCCCTTCTTTCCTCCCTCCCTTCCTCCCTCCCTCCTCCCTCCTTCCCTCCCTCTTTTCCTTCCTCTCTTTTCCTCCCTCCCTCCTTTTTTCCTTCCTTCTTTCCTCCCACCCTCCCTTCCTCCTTTCCTCCCTCGCTCATCCTTCTTCCCACCCTCCCTCTCTCCTTTTCCTTCCTTCCTTCCTCCCTCCTTCCTACCTCCATTTTTCCTTCCTTTCCTCCCTCCCTCCTCTTTGCTTCCTTCCTCCCTCCCTCCTTCCTTCTTTCCTCCCTCCCTCCTTCCTCCTTCTTTCCTTCCTACCTCCATCCTTCCTCCCTCCCTTTTTCCTTCCTTTCCTCCCTCCCTCCTCCCTCCCTCCCTCCTCCCTTCCTTCTTTCCTTCCTTCCTCCCTCCCTCCTTCCTTCTTTCCTCCCTCCCTTCCTCCTTTCCTCCCTCCCTCCTTCTTTCCTCCCTCCCTCCTTCTTTCCTTCCTCTCTCTCTCCCTCCCTCCTTCTTTCCTTCCTTCCTCCCTCCCTCCCTCCCTCCTTCCTTCTTTCCTCCCTCCCTCCCTCCCTCCCTCCTTTTTTCCTTCCTTTCCTCCTTCCCTCCTCCCTCCCTCCCTCCTCCCTTCCTTCTTTCCTTCCTTCCTCCCCCCTCCTTCCTTCTTTCCTTCCTTCCTCCCTCCCTCCCTCCTTCCTTCTTTCCTCCCTCCCTCCTTCCTTTCCTCCCTCGCTCCTTCCTTCTTCCCACCCTCCCTCCTTCCTCCTTCTTTCCTTCCTACCTCCATCCTTCCTCCCTCCCTTTTTCCTTCCTTTCCTCCCTCCCTCCTCCCTCCTCCCTTCCTTCTTTCCTTCCTTCTTTCCTCCCTTCCTTCCTCCCTCCCTCCTTCCTTCTTTCCTCCCTCCCTCCCTCATTCCTTCCTTCTTTCCTCCCTCCCTCCTTCCTCCTTCTTTCCTTCCTACCTCCATCCTTCCTCCCTCCCTTTTTCCTTCCTTTCCTCCCTCCCTCCTCCCTCCCTCCCTCCTTTTTTCCTTCCTTTCCTCCCACCCTTCCTCCTTTCCTCCCTCGCTCCTTCCTTCTTCCCACCCTCCCTCTCTCCTTTTCCTTCCTTCCTTCCTCCCTCCTTCCTTCTTTCCTCCCTTCCTCCTTCTTTCCTTCCTACCTCCATCCTTCCTCCCTCCCTTTTTCCTTCCTTTCCTCTCTCCCTCCTCCCTTCCTTCTTTCCTTCCTCCCTCCCTCCCTCCCTCCCTCCTTCCTTCCTTCTTTCCTTCCTCCCTCCCTCCCTCCTTCCTTCTTTCCTTCCTCCCTCCCTCCCTCCTTCCTTCTTTCCTTACTTCTTTCCTCCCTCCCTCCTTCCTCCTTCTTTCCTTCCTACCTCCATCCTTCCTCCCTCTCTTTTTCCTTCCTTTCCTCCCTCCTTTCCTCCCTCCCTCCCTCCTTCCTTCCTTCCTTCCTTCCTTCTTTCCTTCCTCCCTCCTTCCTTCCTTCTTTCCTCCCTCCCTCCCTCCTTCCTTCCTTCTTTCCTCCCTCCTTCCTTCCTTCTTTCCTCCCTCCCTCCCTCCCTCCTCCCTCCCTCCCTCCCTCCCTTTTTCCTTCCTTCTTGCCTTCCTTGGAGCCCCTTCTCCTGAAGCCCAGGGTGTTGCTTCACCTCCTCTGGTGCAGCCCCTGTTGCAACTTCCACTGTGTTTATTGTCGCCAATTAGGCCTGGCACGGCCACCCGTTTATTCACCTAAGCTTTTAATTAACATTATCGTCCTGCTGTTTGGCAGCAGTTTAATACTTCTCCCTTGCCTTTCCTCTGGAAATATTCTGTGGAATATCCCTCTGGGGGGGGGTTTCACTTGGCGGTTTCTGAGCTCGGGTTGGGAAGATCTGTGGAGACATTTTTACATTTTAAAAAATCAAGATTGGGGTTTTTTTTTAAAAGAAATGTAATGTTCAGGCATTCAGGCAAAACGGTTGTCTGTTTGGTTAGTAACCGGGTCGTTAAGTGAATCCAGCTTCCCCCACTGACTTTGCTGGTCAGAAGGCCGGAGAAGAGGGTCACCTGACCCCAGGACACTGCGACCGTCATAAAGAGGACCGGTTACCAAAAGTCTGGATTTGGATCACGTGACCGTGGGGGGGGGTGTGCTGCAATGGTCGTAAGTGTGAAAATAATAATAATAATAATAATAAGCGATGATCCATAATAATAATGATAGTAATAGTAGTAATAGTAATAATAGTAATAGTAATAGCAATAATAGTAATAATAATAATAATAAAGTTAGAAGGGACCTTGGAGGTCATCTAGTCCAACCCCCTGCTCAGGCAAGAAACCTTATACCATTTTGGACAAAAGCAATCAATCCACCAGTCCCTGTTTTGGGGAAGCCAGATTCACTTAACCACTGTGTTACGAATGTAGCAATGGCAGCTATTCACTTAACAACCGGGGCGAGAAAGGTCGTAAAATGGGGCAAGATTTGCTGCACAAACGTCTCGCTTAGCAACAACCTCCAGATTCGACTACTGTAATGCTCTCTACATGGGGCAATCTTTGAAGAATGTCCGGAGACTGCAGGTAGTCCAGAATGCGGCCGCGCGAGCCGTCTTGGGTCTCATATCACTCCGGCCCTCCGTGAGCTGCACTGGCTACCAATCGGTCTCCGGACACAATTCAAAGTGTTGGTTATGACCTATAAAGCCCTTTATGGCAATGGGCCAGGATACTTGCGGGACCGTCTCCTGCCTCATGAATCCCAGTGACCGGTTAGGGCACACAGGGTTGGCCTCCTACGAGTCCCGTCTGTTACACAATGCCATCTGGCGGGACCCAGGGCCAGGGCCTTCTCCGTTGCTGCCCCAGCCCTCTGAAATCAACTTCCCTCAGAGGTTCGTACTGCTCCTTCTCTCCTAGCTCTCCGAAAACTTTTAAAAACACATCTATGCAGACAGGCCTGGGGCGTGTGAGCTGCGCTCTGCCCCTGGGCCTTTGTTTGGGACTGTATGTTGTATGAGTGGTAATAGTTTTATAGTTTTTTATATTGTATATTATTATTTTAAATGATTTATATTTTGTACTTGTATTATTTGCTGTGAGCCGCCCTGAGTCTGAGGAGAAGGGCGGCATATAAGTCAAAATAATAATAATAATAATAATTAATTCTGGGCTCCGCGGCGCTCGTAGGTCGGGAGCCACCTGTACCAGGAGGTACCCTTCCTAGTCCAGCTGGGCGAACAGGCCTCTGATTCTCCGCTTCTTGCCCGCAGGGAGGTCATCCAGATTGACCAGTTCCTGAAGGAGACGGCCGTCCGCGAAGCCAACGCCAAAGTCCGCCTGCAGCAGTTCATCGAGGAGCTGCTGGACCGAGCGGACCGAGCCGAGAAGCAGCTTCAGATCATCAGCAGCAGTTGTGGAACCACCCCAAATTGTAGTTTGGGAAGATGTAGTATGCCGGGATCCAAAAACACCAGCCGAGACGGAGCGAATGAAGCCAATCTCCTAAAGGGGGAGGTGGGTCTTCCCAAAGCGATGGAGATGGTGGTCAAGGCAGGATCTCCTCTTGGTTCCTCCTCCTTCCACTCCGTGGAAGTCTCGGCTCACTCAGGGCAACCTCCAGCCGTAAAAGCATGCAAGTCCATACGCCAGGTCTGCGTGGAGTCGGTCAGTGTAAGTGGGGCCGACCTGGGTAAATAGAAGCTCCACATTCAAGAGCATTATGCTTGTCAATAACAGAATTTCAGAGTCGGAAGAGACCGTGGAGGTCTTCTAGTCCAGCCCGCTGCTCAGGCAGGAGATCCTATACCAGGGGTAGGCCACCTTGGCCCTTTTATGACTCATGGACTTCAACTCCCAGAATTCCTGAGCCAACCTGGCTCAGCTTGGAAACCTCTCCCTTTCCCCTCAGCGTGGCTGGCTCAGGAATTCTGGGAGTTGAAGTCCACGAGTCATAAAAGAGCCAAGGTTGCCTACCTCTGGCCTAGGCCTAGGCCGCTTTATGACTCGTGGACTTCAACTCCCAGAATTCCTGAGCCAGCCTGGCTCAGCTTGGGAACCTCTCCCTTTCCCCTCAGCATGGCTGGCTCAGGAATTCTGGGAGTTGAAGTCCACGAGTCATAAAGAGGCCTAGGCCTAGGCTGCTTTATGACTCATGGACTTCAACTCCTAGAATTCCTGAGCCAGCATGGGGGGGGGGAACTACGGCCCCTTCATGACTTGTGGACTCCCAGGTCATAAAGCGGCCTAAGCCTAGGCCTAGGCCAGGCAACCTTGGCCCTTTTATGACTGGTGGACTTCAACTCCCAGAATTCCTCAGCCAGCCACGCTGAGGGGAAAGGGAGAGGTTTCCAAGCTGAGCCAGGCTGGCTCAGGAATTCTGGGAGTTGAAGTCCACCAGTCATAAAAGAGCCAAGGTTGCCTACCTCTGGCCTATGCCATTTCAGACAAATGGCTGTCCAGCCTCTTCTTAAAAACCTCCAGGGATGGAGCACCCACAACCTCTAGAGGCAAAACAATCCAGTGATTAATTCTCCTCATTCTTAGGAAAATTCTCCTTGGTCCTAGGTTGCTTCAATGCTGGATTAATTTCGCTGCATTGCTTCTTGTCCCGTCTTGTCTTCAGGACAAAAAGCAATCTTCCAAACAAGATCCCAAAGATGCTTTTTTTTTTTTTTTCCACGAGGCAAGTGGACTTTCTGGTTTTTCCTTTGAAGATGTTTCGCTTCTCACCCAAGAAGCTTCTTCCGCTCTGACTGGACGGTGGGGGAATGGAAGGATTTATCCTCCTTGCAGACAGTTGTTCATTTTGAAGGGCCAGCTGTCTTCAAGGAGTATAAATCCTTCCATTTCCCCACCATCCCGTCAGAACCTGAAGAAGCCTCTTGGATGAGAAGCGAAACGACTTCAGGGAAAAACTAGAGAGTCCAGTTGCCTCGTGAAAAAAAAACATCCTTGGGATAACTATGACCCAAGTCTCCATAGAGCAGGGGTTCTCAACCTTGGCAACTTTAAGACTTGTGGACTTCAACTCCCAGAATTCCTCAGCCAGCAAAGCTGGCTGAGGAATTCTGGAAGTTGAAGTCCACAAGTCTTAAAGTTGTCAAGGTTGAGAACCCCTGCCATAGAGATTCCAAACAAGATCACCAGGCTTGTGTGGTTGAAACCAATCGTGGAGCTGTTTTTTTTAAGTAGGATTTTATTTTATTCTGGCTCGCTTCCTTCATGCGGGCTGGGGGATTCTGGGAGTTGAAGTGCACCCGCTGGAAGTCTGAAAAACGTCCCTTTTTGGTTTAAGTCAATGCAGTGAGGTCGGTCGATGGCAGTGTGGTGGCTACGGTACTTGCAGAGGTGTGTCCTCACTGTTAGAAACGGGATGTGAAGGGTGAGGATCCCATTGAATTTGAGGAGCATGGTCTGACCATCGGAGTTGTTCCCGGGGGATTATCAGCAAGGGGATGGTGGGGATATGCAAGGGCGTCCATATTTTGGGTTCCTTCAGATGGATTGAGGTGAACCCGGGGCAGTTTTGGTCTTCAAGAGAAGCTTAGGACTTTACGCTGGTCTTCTCTGGAAGCCACGTGGTCTCCAACCGATTTCTGGTGGCCTTGACCAGCCAGAATTGGTTTGCAGTGAAGCATTGATTATCCACACGCAGCGTTTTATCAAACTTGGCCCCTGTAAGATGTGTGGAGTCCATGTCCTCTCACAGGTCATTGAAAGTCTACTCCTCATAGGTGGACACACACACATTGGACCTCTTGAAAGAGCTGCTGAGCTATCAGGGTGGACCTTAAAAGAAAACTGGGGGGTCCTTGGGGTTCTCTGAGCTTGGTGGTCTTCTTGCAGATGTTTCATGACCAAACTAGCTAACCTCATCAGGGATGATCATTAGCACACTCATAATGTTTCCTAGTTGGGTAATGAATGTCTGCCAGAAAAACCACCAAGCTTGAAGAGCACCAAGGACTCAACAATCCTCCTCCTCCTCTCTGCAAACCCCTCCCCCTTCTAGCATTGATGTTGTTACCTAGTTGGGTCATAAAACGTCTGCAAGAAAACAACTAACCTCCAGGAGCACAAAGGACCTGGCAGTCGTTGTTGTCCTCCTCCTCCTCCTCCTCCTCCTCCTCCTCCTCCTCCTCCTCCTCCTCCTCCTCCTCCTCCTCCTCCTCCTCCTCCTCCTCTCCACAAACCCCTCTCCCTTCTAGCACTGATGATGTTACCTAGTTGGGCCATGAAACGTCTGCAAGGAAATCACCCAGGTCAGAGAGTACCAAGGACCCCACATCTCCTCCTCCTCCTCCTCCTCCTCCTCCTCCCCCTCTCCTTTCTAGCATTGATGATACTACCTACTTGGGTCATAAAACATCTGCAAGAAAACAACTAACGTCCGTCCGGGAGCACCAAGGGCCCCACAGTTCCACACGGAACCACAAATATTTTCTTCTAAAAAATATTTTAGAAGATGAATGAAGCTTATTCAACGTATCCAAGGTGTGCCTTAAGAGGATGCACCAAGCAGAACATTCGGCTTATATTTACATCGTGGTAAACCTCTGTTTTTGCTCTAAAATATTTGTATCGTGGTAAACCTCTGTTTTTTGCTCCCTAAAATCTACGTTTCAATCTGGGAAAACGTCCTAAGATTCTTCTTTCTTCTTAAGCAACCGTGGGAGGCTAAAACTGAACGTTGTTCTTCTCAGCCTCGGCTGTGATAAGGTAGATTGGCAGACTTTAACCTGTATCCTTGGAGACTGTTGTTATACAACAAGTTGCATAGTTACACATAGTTACTGAGTTATGCATCGCAGGGTCTAGAGTCGGTAGTTCAGCATCCATGTTGGAAGGAGATGGCTTTTCAGAACAAAATGGTTCCTACTGAAAGACAGCCCTCCCACATCTGGGACGTTGGGCCTTTTGTTAAGTCCTCTGGCGTGGTCAGATCCCATCCAAGTTAAAATGAGATGATCACCAGCCAGGATCTGTGCAGGGTAAGAGAACCAATTAGAAGGATTTTCTCCAGGTATCTTATGGATTCAAAAATCCCCATTCAGAATAGAAGGGATCTTGGAGGCCTTCTAGTCCAACCCCTACACCAGGGGTCTTCAAACTTGGCCCTTTGAGGACTTATGGACTTCAACTCCCAGAATTCCTCAGCCAGGCACGCTGGCTGAGGAATTCTGGGAGTCGAAGTCCACTCCTCTTAAAGTCTCTATCAGGGGGTCTTCAAACTTGGCCCTTTGATGACTTGTGGACTTCAACTCCCGGAATTCCTCAGCTAGGCACGCTGGCTGAGGAATTCTGGGAGTCGAAGTCCACTCCTCTTAAAGTCTATATGAGGGGTCTTCAAACTTGGCCCTTTGAGGACTTGTGGACTTCAACTCCCAGAATTCCTCAGCCAGGCACGCTGGCTGAGGAATTCTGGGAGTCGAAGTCCACTCTTCTTAAAGTCTCTATCAGGGGGTCTTCAAACTTGGCCCTTTGATGACTTATGGACTTCAACTCCCGGAATTCCTCAGCTAGGCACGCTGGCTGAGGAATTCTGGGAGTCGAAGTCCACTCCTCTTAAAGTCTATATGAGGGGTCTTCAAACTTGGCCCTTTGAGGACTTGTGGACTTCAACTCCCAGAATTCCTCAGCCAGGCACGCTGGCTGAGGAATTCTGGGAGTCGAAGTCCACTCCTCTTAAAGTCTCTATCAGGGGGTCTTCAAACTTGGCCCTTTGATGACTTATGGACTTCAACTCCCAGAATTCCTCAGCTAGGCACGCTGGCTGAGGAATTCTGGGAGTCGAAGTCCACTCCTCTTAAAGTCTATATGAGGGGTCTTCAAACTTGGCCCTTTGAGGACTTGTGGACTTCAACTCCTAGAATTCCTCAGCCAGGCATGCTGGTTGAGGAATTCTGGGAGTCGAAGCCCACTCCTCTTAAAGTCTATATGAGGGGTCTTCAAACTTGGCCCTTTGAGGACTTGTGGACTTCAACTCCCAGAATTCCTCAGCCAGGCACGCGTGCCTGGCTGAGGAATTCTGGGAGTTGAAGTCCACAAGTCCTCAAAGGGCCAAGTTTGAAGACCCCTGCCCTACATCATTCCGGACAAGTGATTGTCCAATCTCTTCTTAAAATCCTCCAGTGATGAAGCACTCACAATGTCTGGTGGCTAGCTGTTCCACTGGTTAATTGTTCTCCTTATTTCCAGGTTGCTTCTCTCCTTGGTGAGTTTCCATCCGTTGCTTCTTGTCCTGCCTTCAGGCGCTTTGGAGAATAGCTTGACTCCCTCATCTTTGTGTCAGCCCCTCAAATATTGGAATACTGCTATCCTGTCAGGGGTGGGCCATGAATTTCACAAGGGGACATGAGAAATTAGAATGATTGTGGAGGGCCAAACCAACAGGGCTTTAAAGAGAGGCTGCCACAGAGAAGAAGGGGTCAACCTATTCTCCAAGAGCACCAGAGGGCAGGACAAGAAACAATGGATGGAAAGCAGTCAAGGAGAGAAGCCACCTGGAATTAAGGAGGAATTTCCTGACAGGGAGAACAATTAACCAGTGGAACAGCTTGCCACCAGAAGTTGTGGGTGTTTCATCATTGGAGGTTTTTAAGAAGAGACTGAAATGGTATAGGTCAGCGTCTCCTGCTTGAGCAGGGGGCTGGACTAGAAGACCTTCAAGGTCCCTTCCAGCTCTATTCTGATTGATTGATGGATGGATTGATTGATGGATTGATTGATTGATTGAAAAAAGACACAGCTGTGTTAAAAAGAACATCCTGGAACTGCCGCAATTATGCTTCCTCAAATAAGGATTTCTCTTTTAAAATAATGCAAATTTGAATTCCTGACCTCCTCCGTCATCATTCTATACGTCTGCGGAGGTGGGTGGTGGTACCCTAAGGGGAGCAGGAACTAGTGGTTTGATTGACGTGGGATGAAGTGACCTCCCTGTTGTGTCTCTTTTCAGAGAGACAAGCATCCGATGGCTGACACAACCCCACACAGCTCCTACACCGTGTCGAATCAGAGATCATCGTCCAGCACCGGGTATGGAATCAATTCTCTCTGTGCGTTTTGCGCGTCTGGTAGTTTCCCTGTTGTTTTTTTTCTATTTCAATTTTAAAAATAATAATAATTCAAAGCGTTAAAACACCTTTCTGGCTATGTGTGTGTGTGTGTGGGTGGGGGAAGCGGGATGATTTTGCACTGCGCACTCACCTGCGCAGCTTCATTTGCACAAATGGCGGGGCACAAAGACTTACCACTCGCCCAGGGCAGCTGTGAGTATGTGCTTGCCCGCCACTTGCACAGCCCGGTTCTGAATGGGTCGATTCCCGATATCGAGCCTTAGCCCACAGGTTGTGAACTCCTGAATTAAAATATAGTCTTTCACAAAGAGGAAAAAACATGAGCATAAAAAGGGGGGGAGGCAAATATATACATAAATTCAGCATACTAAAAGGCAGAGACATCACACTGCCAAGAAAAGTGTGTATAGTCCAGGCCATGGTTTTCCCAGTTCCAACGTATGGCTGTGAAAGTTGGACCATAAGAAAGGCTGAGCGCCAAACAATGGAGGCCTTTGAACTCTGGTGCTGGAGAAGACTCCGCTGGACTGCAAGACGATCCAACCGGTCGGTCCTGGAGGAGATCAACCCCGACTGCTCTTTAGAAGGCCAGATCCTGAGGTTGAAACTCAAGTCCTTTGGCCACCTAATGAGAAGGAAGGACTCCCTGGAGAAGAGCCTGACGCTGGGAAAGATGGAGGGCAAGAGAAGAAGAAGGGGACGACGGAGAAGGAGGTGGCTGGATGGAGTCCCTGAAGCAGCAGGCAGGAGCTTCAATGGACTCCAGAAGATGGTAGAAGACAGGAAGGCCTGGAGGAACGTGGTCCGTGGGGTCCGCGATGGGTCGGACACGACTTCGCAATTAACAACATCTATCTATCTATCTATCTATCTATCTATCTATCTATCTATCTATCTATCTATCTATCTATCTATCTATCTATTTGTCTATCTATCTCCATCCATCCATCCATCCATCCACCTAATGAGAAGGAAGGACTCCCTGGAGAAGAGCCTGATGCTGGGAAAGATGGAGGGCAAGAGAAGAAGGGGACGATGGAGAAGGAGATGGCTGGATGGAGTCCCTGAAGCAGGAGGCGTGAGCTTCAGTGGACTCCAGAAGATGGTAGAGGACAGGAAGGCCTGGAGGAACGTTGTCCATGGGGTCGCGGTGGGTCGGACACGACTGCGCAACTAACAACATCTATCTATCTGTCTATCTATCTATCTATCTATCTCCATCCATCCATCCATCCATCCATCCTTCCATCCACTTAATGAGAAGGAAGGACTCACTGGAGAAGAACCTGATGCTGGGAAAGATGGAGGGCAAGAGAAGAAGGGGACGACGGAGAATGAGGTGGCTGGATGGAGTCCCTGAAGCAGGAGGCGGCAGCTTCAATGGACTCCAGAAGATGGTAGAGGACAGGAAGGCCTGGAGGAACGTGGTCCGTGGGGTCACGATGAGTCGGACACGACTTTGCAACCAACAACAACAAATTATGTAAATTGTCCCCTCGCCAGTTGAATACTGAGGAATGTATTTCAAAAATATATTGTTGAAGCAGGACTTTCTGTACTCTACCACACCCTTTCCTCTCTTAGTATTATTAGTAGCATTATTATTAATAATAATATTAATAATAATACTTTAGTTATTTAGATTTAGATAACCTTTATTGCCATTTTTTTCCTGTGGGCACAACGGCACACATTAAAAAATGGAATTTAGTTGCTTCCTCTCAAAGTATACACCTACATAACACACCTTTAAAACATACTATATACAACACCCCTACAAATAAGTAACATATAAATATTATTCACTGTCCATCTTGAATACATAACGGAAGGAGGAAGCTTGAGAGTCTTGCATTGAGTTGTTTCACAGCGAGCTGGCCACAATGAATTGTCCCATTCTATTTACAATCGGCCAGCCTTTTATCCTAATGCTCCCTGTTGTTAAGTAATAATAATAATAAAGTTGGAAACGACCTTGGAGGTCATCTAGTCCAACCCCCTGCTCAGACAGGAAACCCTATACCCTTTCAGACAAAGGGCTGTCCAGTCTCTTCTTAAAAACTTCCAGTGGAGCATTCACCACTTCTGGAGGCAGGTTGTTCCACTGGTTAATTGTTCTAACTGTCAGGAAGTTTCTCCTTAGTTCCAGGTTGCTTCTCTCCTTGGTGAGTTTCCATCCGTTGCTTCTTGTCCTGTCTTCAGGGGCTTTGGAGAAGAGCTTGACTCCCTCTTCTTTGGGGCAGCCCCTGAGATACTGGAAGACTGCTATCCTGTCCCCCCCCCTTGTCCTTCTCTTCATTAAACTAGACATCCCCAATTCCAGCAACCATTGGGTAGGGTCTTCTCATTAGCCCCCCACCCAAAAATACTAGCTCTGCAGCTGCACAGCTCAGAGACCAGAGACCCCGACGTTGCCCTCTCTCCCAGGATCTTGTCCAGGTGATGCTCGATTGATCCTTTGACCGGTCCAGATTCCCAGAGATCATCAGGGACCCCTCATTTCAACTCTGAGTTACAAATATCTTGCTTGATAAGGTTCCAGATGTTTTGGCTGTCTGCTTTCAGGGCTTCCAGCTGTGCCAAGGCTGTCTCCCAGAGTTCGGGCTGCTACGACAGCGACAGCCCCGAAGCCTATCATGGGGGTGAGAACAGCAACGGGCCCCCCCTACCAGTCTCGGGGTTCGGAGAGCGGCTTTGACCGGCCCGCTGGGGTGCGCAGCTCGGCTTTGCGCAGACAGGCGATTCAGAATTGGCACCGCCGGCCGTACCGGAACAGCACCGAGGGCGAGGAAGGCGACATCTCCGACATTGGATCCCGGACCACCGAGTCGGAGGCCGAAATGTGGGATCCGGAACCCAGGCTGCCCGCTGAGGTCCAGCAGGTGAATTTCTCCAGGCCAGGACACAATTCCAGGATGGCAGGTAGGTTTTTGCCCACCGAGCAGATCAACGTCCAGAGGTCAGTCATCAGTTAGCTATTAACAGAATCACAGAGTTGGGAGGGACCTTGGAGGTCTTCTAGACCAACCCCCTGCTCCAGCAGGAGACCCTGTGCCATTTCAGACAGTGGGCTGTTCAGTCTCTTCTTGAAAGCCTCCAGTGATGGAGCACCCACAACTTCTGGTGGCAAGTTGTTCCACTGGTTAATTGTTCTCACTGCTAGGAATTTTCTCCTTAAGTCCAGGTTGCTTCTCTCCTTATAGTTTCCATCCATGGTTTCTTGTCTTGGAAGGGATCTTGGAGGTCTTCTAGACCAACCCCCTGCTCAAGCAGGAGACCCTGTGCCATTTCAGACAAAGATCTGACTCCATGGACCACAAAGTCTTTTTCTGCCATCAGTTTTCCTCTATTTCTATTTAATGCAGGTAGTCCTCAACGTACGACCACAATTCACGTCGCTAAGTGTGACATTTGTCAAATGAGTTCTGCCCCCTTTTACAATGTTTCCTGCCACCTTTGTTAAGTGGATCCCTGCATTTGTTCAATTATTAACACGGCCGTTAAGTGAATCTGGCTTTCCCCCTGGACTTTGCCCATCGTAAAAGGGGATCGCATGACCTCAGGACACTGCCACTGTCCTAAATGGGAGTCAGTTGTCAAACATCCGAATGTAAAGCCCGTGACCACAAGGATGCTACCACGGTCGTTAAGTGTGAAAAATGGTCGTAAGTCCTTTTCTACAGTGCCGCTGTAACTTCAAGCAGTCACGAAAGGAACGGTTGTAAGTTGAGGACTACCGATATTTAATCCCTCAAGGATTGCACCTCTGTTTTGATGATGCCCACGGTTATATAGGTATAATCAATCATTTTTTACAACCCAGCCAGGTCCGATGCTGGAAAGGGGGGACGGTCCGAGAGGGGAAACAACTCCCGTTCCAACGAGGTCATCAGCCCGGAGATCCTGAAGATGCGGGCTGCCCTTTTCTGCATTTTCACGTACCTCGACACCAAGACCCTGCTCAGGGCCGCGGAAGTCTGCAAGGACTGGAAATTTGTGGCCCGACATCCCGCCGTGTGGACCAGAGTGTTGCTGGAAAACGCCAGAGTCTCGTCAAAGGTAACGTGGAGCTTTCCGCTGCTGGGCTTGGGGCGGGGGGGTCTTCTCTTTTACTAGAGTTCCTCGTCGGCGTACAACTCTTCGTTTAGTGACCGAAGTAACAATGACACCGAAAAAGTGACTTGTGACCGTTTTGCGCCCTTACGGCCGTTACAGCCTCCCAGTGGTCATGTGATTGAAATTCAGATGCTTGGCAACTGGCAGGATGGTTGCAATGTCCTAGGGTCATCTGATCCCTTTTGGCAACCTCCCGACGAGCAAAATCAATAGGGAAGCCAGGTCCATTTAAAAAAAAAATGAGTTACCAACTCAGCAACTGCAGTGACTCACTTACCGACCGGGGCGTGAAAGGTCGTTAAAGGGGGCAAAACTCGCTTGACAACTGTTTTGCTTGCCAAGAGAAATTTTGATTGTAAGTCTCACGTGGCTCCCTTTATACGCCAGTAGCCAAACAGCTGAATTTTGATCCTGTTGTAAATCTTTTTTTTTTCATTGCTCTTGTAATTTTGAACGGTCACTAAAAGAATAGGTGTAAGTCAAGGACTACTTCTGTGGCTGCCCATTTAAAAACAACTTGGTGGATGCCCATGCTTTCCTTGGCAGCTGTGATCTTGCCTTAGTAATTTTCAGTGAGCTGGGTAAGAAGGGGGAGGTTCCCTTTTTTTCCCGCCTTTTTTTAAATTCTGTGTGCTCTGTAGGCTGTTCTGCGATTTACCTGACAATTTACCTCAGGATGTATGTTGCTTGCTGTAAATATACAGATAGTCCTCGACTTACAACAGTTCATTTAGATAGATTCATGGATGCAAAGTGTATCGGTGGTTATTAAAACGGATGTCCATGTGCCACCTCTATGTTGGTTGAGGCAGGCAGGATTCCCTTGAGTCCCATTTGTTGGGGGTCAAGGGAAAGGGAGGGTTTTGCCTTCTCTTTCTGCCCAAGATCCCCATGTACAATTGGTGGGCCACTGTGTGACACAGAATGCTGGACTCGATGGGCTTTGGCCTGATTCAGCAGGGCTCTTCTTTATGTTCTTAGGTTCTTATGACCCTTTGAAGTTACAACAGCCCTGAAAAAAGTGACTTATGCCTTAAAATTGCCAAGGTTGAGAAACACTGCCTTAGTAATCTGCAGTGAGCTGGGTAAGAAGGGGGAGGTTCCCTTTTTCCCCGCCTTTTTTTAAATTCTGTGTGCTCTGTAGGCTGTTCTGCGGTTTACCTGACAATTTACCTCAGGATGTATCTTGCTTGCTGTAAATATACAGATAGTCCTCGACTTACAACAGTTCCTTTAGTGACCCTTTGAAGTTACAACAGCCCTGAAAAAAGTGACTTATGACCGTTTTTCACACTGACGACCGTTGCAGCCTCATATGATCAAAATTCAGACATTGGGCAACTGACCCATATTTATGACGGTCTCAGCCTCCCGTGGACATATGATCCCCTTCTGTTGACCTTTTGACAAGCGAAGTCAATGGGGAAGCCAGTTTCACTTCACACCCATCGTTACAAACTTAATAACTGTAGCGATTCACTTCACACCCGTGGCAGGAAAAGTCCGTAAAATGGGGCAAAGCTCGCCGAACCAATGTCTCGCTGAGTGACAGAAATTTTGGACTCACTTATGGTCGTAAGTCGAGGACTACCTGCCAATGTAAAATATATATTTTAATAGAGATAAAACTACAAGGTCATGCTGGTGTCCCTGACCCTGTCGGGGACACCAGTTGTGTAATTCCCTGACAATTTTCTCTGTTTTTTTTGTTTTGTTTTGTTTTGTTTTCTTGCTCAGTTCCTGGTCATGCTGTCACAATGGTGCACACAGACCCACTCGCTCACCCTCCAAAATCTTAAGCCCAGACAAAGAGGGAAGAAAGAGACGAAGGAGGATTACATGAAAAGCACACGGTGAGGAAGAGAGCAGTCTTCCAGTATCTCAGGGGCTGCCCCAAATAAGAGGGAGTCAAGCTATTCTCCAAAGCCCCTGAAGGCAGGACAAGAAGCAACGGATGGAAACTGATCAAGGGGAGAAGCAACCGAGGAGAAATGTCCTGACAGGGAGGACCATTAACCAGTGGGACAGCTTGCCACCAGAAGTTGTGGGTACTCCAACACTGGAGGCTTTTAAGAAGAGAGTGGACAGCCATTTGTCCGAAATGGTAGATGGTCTCCCGTTTCAGCAGAGAAGATCTGCACGGTCGCTTCCAGCCCTAGGATTCTATAACACAGGAAGGCAGGAGAAAGAGATAGAGGGATGGATGGATACAAGGAAGGGAGGGAGGGAGGGAGGAAGGAAAGGAAGAGCTGGAATTTAGGATGGATGGATAGAGAAAGGAAGGAAGGAAGGAAGGAAGGAAGGAAGGAAGGAAGGAAGGAAGGAAGGAAGGAAGGAAGGAAGGAAGGAAGGAAGGAAGGAAGGAAAAAAGACCTGGAATTGAGGATGGATGGATGGATGGCCTGGAAGTTTGGTTGGATGGATAGATGAAAGGAAGGAAGGTCTGGAGTTTAGGATGGATTGATAGGTGGATGGAAGGAAGAAAAGAAAGAAAGAAAGAAAGAAAGAAAGAAAGAAAGAAAGAAAGAAAGAAAGAAAGAAAGAAAGAAAGACAGACAGACAGACCTGGAATTTAGGATGAATGGATGGCCTGGAAGTTTGGATGGATGGATAGATGAAAGAAAGGAAGGTCTGGAGTGGATGGATGGATGGATGGGAGGAAGGAAGGAAGGAAGGAAGGAAGAAAGAAAGAAAGAAAGGAAGGAAGGAAGGAAGGAAGGAAAGGAAGGAAGGAAGGAAAGAAAGAAAGAAAAAGAGAAAGAAAGAAAGAAAGAAAGAAAGAAAGAAAGAAAGAAAGAAAGAAAGAAAGAAAGAAAGAAAGACCTGGAATTTAGGATGAATGGATGGCCTGGAAGTTTGGATGGATGGATAGATGAAAGGAAGGAAGGTCTGGAGTGGATGGATAGATGGATGGATGGATGGGAGGAAGGAAGGAAGGAAGGAAGGAAGGAAGGAAGGAAGGAAGGAAGGAAGGAAGGAAGGAAGGAAGGAAGGAGATCCACCTATTGTCCTGCAGCCGATCAACATAGTTTCATAGTGATTTAATCCTTGTTTCGCTGAAGAGTTTAAATTTGCAGAAAGGGCCACTATGGCCATAAGCATCTCCGCTTATTATTACAGAAAACTAGCAGAGCGACAAGCGATGTAAAGAATTTACGATTTTCTCTTCCTTTTGGGGGGGATTTGTCTTGCTAGGGGCTGCCTCGAAGCAGGACTGGAGTCCTTACTCAAAGCTTCCGGGAGTAACCTCTTGATCCTACGGGTTTCCCACTGCCCCAACATTTTGACGGACCGCTCCCTCTGGCTGGCCAGCTGCTACTGCCGAGCTCTCCAAGCCGTCACCTACCGGTAAGCGGGTGCCATTGGGGGCGTCCAACCAAACCAGAGCTTCTCATTCCAAGGAGAACAACTGACCACGTTTGGCGGGCCAACCTCAGCTCAAGATTGGCCAAAATCACACTCAAAAATGTCTTCCCAGCAAAATTGAGATGCTATAGGAGGAAAGGCAGAACCTTTCCAGGGGTGGAGTCAAGGGAGTAATAAGCCTAGAATCCTTACGTTCCCCCAAGCTACAAGTAGTCCTCAGCGTAAACTATTCGTTTAGTGACCGTTCCAGCGGCGCCGGAAAAAGGGATTTATGGCCGTTGTCCGTGCTTACAACCATTGGCAGCATCCCCCTGGTCAATGAAAATTCGGACGCCTGGCAACTGGCCTGCATTTATGACGGTTGCCGTGTCCTACGGTCGTATGATCATCTTTCACGACAAGCAAAGTCAACGGGAAAGGCAGATTCACTTAACAACCGTGTTACTAATTAAATAACCGCAGGGATTCGCTTACCAACTAAACCATCCGTTCGGTGACCCTTCGCAGTTACAACAGCCCTGGGAAAAAAAGACATGACTTATGAGCCTTTTTCACACTTACGACCATTAGAGCAGGGCTTTTCAACCAGCGGTACGAGTACCACCTGGGGTCCATTGGCACCTGGCAGGGGGTACGCGACCATCCTAGAAAAGGGGTAGCGGGGGAGGGGAATGAGCTGAACTGGTGGCAGCACCGCACAAGCCTGAGCGAGAGACGGCTGGAGCTGCAGGGCTGTCAGGGCTCAGCGGAAGCGCCAGGATCAGCGCCAGGATCCAGCTGGAGCTCGGCACTGATCCTGGCGCTTCCGCTGAGCCCAGAAGAAGCGCCGATCAGCTGGAATGTTGCAGCCCCTCCAGGGTCTTGTGATTTACATTCAGATGCTTGGCAGCTGACTCATATTTATGACGGTCACTGAGTCCCAGGGTCATGTGAAGGGACCAAAACCTGCTGCAACCACCCAGCAGATGGGGGGGGAATAAAAACCAAACACCCCCCCTTAAATATTAGTGGGGTCGCGACACAATTTCGCGGGGGTCGCCGGGCACCGCCGGCCGCCATTTTGTTTTTTTATTTTTATTTTTTTTAATTTTTTAAAAAAAATTTTAAATTTTTTTTATTTTTTTTATTTTTTTTGGCGCGCGCGCGCTGCGCGCGCTCAGATCCACCCGTTGCACTGGAAAAATTTTTTAAAAAAAAATAAAAAAAAATAAAAAAAAATAAATAAAATAAAATAAAATAAAAACAAAATGGCGGACCGCAACGGGCGGATCCACGCATGCGTGGCGTGTGTGACGGGCCGATCTGTGTAGGCGCAGATCCGCCCGTCGTGGCCGCCATTTTGTTTTTTTTAATTTTTTTAAAAAAATTTTTAAATAAAAAATAAAAAAACCAAAATGGCGGCCCACGATGGGCGGATGTGCGCATGCATGGCACGTGCGACGGGCCGATCCGTGCATGCGCAGATCCGCCCGTCGCGGCCGCCATTTTGTTTTGTTTTTTGATTTTTTAAAAAAAATTTTAAAAAAAAGAATAAAAAAAACAAAATGGCGGCCCGCGACGGGCGGATTTACGCATGCGTGGCGCGTGCGACGGGCCGATCCGCGCATGCGCAGATCCGCCCGTCGCGGCCACCTTTTTTTTTTTTGATTTTTAAAAAAAAAAATTTAAAAAATTTTTTTTTGCGCACACGCGCGCACCCCGAGTCGAGGTCGTGGCGCGCATGGGCGGGGCAAGTGGGGTCTCAACCTCAGAAAGGTTGAGAACCACTGAATTAGTTGATAAGTTATTAAGTATGGATATCTATTTAGAGGAACGTTACTTATTCATCAAATTTTAGTTATGCGATTATAGTTAATTTTATCTTTACAACTGTTTAATATTATATAAATTATGTTTATTCAATATTTAGATCTGGACGGTAGCTTGTTTGTTAAAGCTTGGGATGATTATGCGGGATTACCCCGTTATTGTACCTGCCCTTATCCTACCCCAAATTCCTCCTCCCATTCCCCCTATACCTGTATTGATCCTATCCTTTCCTTACCTATATAAAATCTAATAAAATATTTATATATATTAAAAAAACCAAACACCCCCCCACTCCACCCCCGCTGCCAATCCTCAACAGAAATGCTCACAACAATGGAAACCTCGGACAGGAGGAAGAGCGCCGCCGGGGGGGGCAGGCGGGTGTCTTGCTCGGCTGTGGCTTGCGGGGGCCCTTTTTTCAGTGCCACTGTAACTTTGAACAGTCATTAAGCGAACTGTTGTAAGTTGAGGACTACCTGGACTTTATCACTTTTTTCCTTTTTGTGGGGGGTCATCACGTTTTTGACCCCTTGCTAGGCGACGGATGGTCCTCGGATGTTGCCCTATCCTAAAAGCGGCACAATGGGTGAAAAAGGTTGAAAAGCCCTGCCTTAGAGCATCCCCCCCAGGGTCACGCTTGGCAACCGACTCATACTTACGACGGTTGCCGTGTCCCGAGGTCAGGTGATCCCCTTTTAATGAGCAAAGTCGAGGGGAAAAGCCAGATTCGCTTAATGGCCACGTTCATAACTTAACACTGCAGTGATTCACTTAACGAACAGGGCAAGGGAGATCGTAAAACGGGGGGGGGCAAAGCTCCCTTAACCTCTGCCTGGCTTAGCAACAGAAAGGTCGGGCTCCATGGCAGTCGTAAGGCGAGGACTACCTGTATTGCATCCTCTTCTTTGGGGACAGGAGGAGCACCCACCCCGCCAGTCCTGTTTCCAGTGTGGCAGATCTGAAGCAACATTCCCAGGAGACGGATTTGAATCCCAGGGAGATCCATGGCGGAGTTGGCAGCCATGCCACCCAGACAGTCCTTGGCACCGTGCGGAGAAGAGACAGGCTGCGTGAAATAATCACAGCCTTTCCTCTCTCTCCGTCGGGACTGGAGAAGCAGCAAGAGAACAAAAGATTGGGGTGGCGGCACCCCCGCCTCCCGGGCTCCCTCCGCAGGGCTCCGTTCCTGGCACAGTTGGCATTGCCAAGGAGCCAAGCGCTCCCGTGGGTTGCGACGACGGGCTGTTGTGCTGTCAGCTTTGGAGGGAGACATCTTGTAATAATAAGCCCAGCTGGATTCAATCCCTCAGACGGTTTAGGAAGTGGGGGGGAAGGGAGGGGGAGCAGCTCTCAAAATATAGAATCAAAGGATAACAGAGTGGGAAGGGAGCGTGGAGGTCATCTAGTCCAACCCCTTGCTCAGGCAGGAAACCCTATGCCATTTCAGACAAATGGCTGTCCGGTCTCTTCTTAAAAACTTCCAGTGTTGGAGAAGGAAGGGAGGGAGGGAGGGAGGAAGGAAGGAAGGAAGGAAGCAAGCAAGCAAGCAAGCAAGCAAGCAAGGAAGGAAGGAAGGATAACAGAATAACAGAGTGGGAATGGAGCGTGGAGGTCATCTAATCCAACCCCCTGCTCAGGCAGGAAACCCTATGCCATTTCAGACAAATGGCTGTCTGGTCTCTTCTTAAAAACTTCCAGTGTTGGAGAAGGAAGGGAGGGAGGGAGGGAGGGAGGGAGGAAGGAAGGAAGGAAGGAAGGAAGGAAGGAAGGAAGGATAACAGAACAACAGAGTGGAAAGGGAGCGTGGAGGTCATCTAGTCCAACCCCCTACTCAGGCAGGAAACCCTATGCCATTTCAGACACATGGCAATTATCCAATTTCTTCTTGAAAACGCTGCCCTCCAGCGTGATGTCTGCAGGTAAAGTCCTCAGCTTACGACCCGAAAGAGACCAAAATTCCTGCTGCTAAACAAGACATTTGTGAAGGGACTTTGGCCCCCCCTTTTACAGCCCTTATTGCTGCAGCGGTTGAATGAGTAACACAGGGGTTGAATAAGCCTGGCTTCCCCACTGCGGCCGTTCTGGGATCACCTGACCCTGGGACACTGCACCCGTCACCAATAGGAATTCAGTTGTCAAAAATCTGGATTTGGACCACGTGACCTTGGGGATGCTGCGACGGTCACAAGTGTGAAAAATGGTCCTAAGTCTGTTTTTTTTTCCCCTCTTCATTGCTGTTGTAACAGCTATAAGTCAAGGACTGGCCTGTATTTTTTCATATTTTTGATCTTTGTCTGTTTTGGGGGGTCCTTTACGGGGCTGATGGCTGAACTTTGCAAAAAAAATAATAATAATCAGCGTTTTGGAGTCTGCTCTGGACCACACACACACACACACCCCATCCTGGACAGTTTTGCATTTTTGGGAAAAGAAAAGGGCTCAGCCATTGCCAGGTCTTGTTATTATCTGCTTTCCCAGCTTTTTTTTTTTTTTAATGTACTGGCCGTGTGGTGCTTTGCCTTCCCATGCCTCTATTCCAGCGGTTCTCAACCTTTTCCGGGGCTCGACCCCGGCCCGCATCGCGCATGCGCGGCGCGACCCCGGCCCGCATTGCACATGCGCGGCGCAACGGCCGGCATCGCAAAGGGGAAAAAAAATGGCCGACCAAAAAAAAATGGCCGACCAAAATTTAAAAAAAATGCCGGGCCCCCATCGTGCATGCGCGGCGCGACGGCCCACATCACAAAGGGGAAAAAGTGGCTGACCAAAAAAAAAAAAAATGGCCGACCAAAATTTTAAAAAATGGCGGGCCCACATCGCGCATGCGCGGTGCAACGGCCCGCATCGCAAAGGGGAAAAAAATGGCCGACCAAAAAAAAATGGCGGGCCCGCATCGTGCATGCGCGGCGCGACAGCCCACATCGCAAAGGCGGAAAAAATGGCCGACCCCAAAAAAATGGCCGACCAAAATTAAAAAAAAATGGCGGGCCTGCATCGCGCATGCGCAGCGCAACGGCCCGCATCGCAAAGGGGAAAAAAATGGCCAACCAAAAAAAAATGGCCGACCCAAAAAAAAATGGCGGACTCCGTTGTTTGGCGACTCCCGTGAAATGGTCGTTCGACCCCAAATGGGGTCGAGACCCACAGGTTGAGAACCGCTGCTCTATTCTGTTCTTCATTTGGTCTTTCTTGTAGGCCAGTTTGGTCTCTCCAGTAGCCAGTAAGCCTTCCTGATATACTAATTTCAGTGCATCTTCATCCTTGTCCTTCAGATATTCTTCCAAAGCCATTTTTTCTTCTTCTTCAACCATCTGATGTACTTGCAGCATTCCACACCCACCTATTTGCCTTGGTAGATAAAGCCTGTCAATGTCACTGCGTGGATGAAGGGCATGATTCATTGTCATTATTTCTCTGGTCTTCCTATCCATTGCTTTTAGTTCTGCTTGAGTCCAATCCACTATTCCAGCTGTGTATCTAATGACTGGAATTGCCCAGGTGTTGAATACCTTTATGGTATTTCCTCCATAGAGTTTGGACTTTAAGCTCTTCTTCACTCTCTTGATGTATTCACCTCTAATCTTTTTCTTGACTTCAGTGTGCTTGATGTTGTCAGCTTGAAGGATACCCAAGTATTTGTACTAATCTTCCTCATCCAGACTCTTAATGTTATTTTCGTGGGGCATCTTGATTCCTTCAGTTTTCACTATTTTTCCTTGTTTGATAGTAAGTGTGGCACACTTGTCCAAGCCAAACTCCACTGCAATATCTTGGCTCTATATACGGACAGTGTTGAGCAGTGATTCTATTTCAGATGATGTTTTTCCATACAGCTTCAGATCATCCATGTAAAGGAGGTGGGATAGTCTGGCAGATGTTTTTGATGTTTGATAGCCATGTCCTGAGTTATTCAGTATTGTTGACAGAGGAAACAGGGCAATAACAAATAGTAGTGGTGATAATGAATCTCCTTGAAATATTCCTTTCTTGATATTAACCTCTCCCAGTCTCTCACCATTGATCTGCAACTGTGTCTTCCATTGTGCCATTGATCTTTGCACAAATTTTCTGATGTTTCTACTGACTCCTGTTATTTCTAGGCACTTGATTATTATTTATTATTATTATTTGGCAGGAACATCTATAGGGCACAGTGAAAAAAAATTAAGATGGCAGCCATAACAGTGCTGCTGAAGTTTCTGCCTGTTTTTATGAGCAATCCTCACACTTACGACTATCTCCACAATCACACCATCAACATTCAGACACGTGGCAAGGGACGTATTTACGCCGGTCGCAGTGTCAACTCTGGGCTGAATTACGGTCATAAATCGAGGACTACCTGTGCTCTAGTCGCACCCAATATTGAGGTTCGATCCGATTCAGGACATCCTTTTCCCTCCGTGATGCAGGCGTGGGAGATTACTTTAATTGCCTCGTTGCCTGCTTGCAACGCCTCTGAGTCATTTGCTGTGCTTCTGCCGAAGGAAATTCGCGGCAGAGACAACAAGATGCTTGTCAAGGGCTCGAGGTGGCATTCAGACATGACACTGCTTCTAAGAATAGAAGGTGCCGGGGACACAGGGCTGGCAGAAGGGAGGAGAGATGGGAACAATTTCTCCACTGCAGAATTTTCCAGAGCAGATTGTGCAAAAGCAAACAGACAAAACACACACACACACACACACACACACACACACACTACATGAGACATCTGCTGGGTTGGCATCTCAGTTCTTGCCATCCTTACTCAGCCAGCCTGGAGATTAATTCATGGTTGGTATCTAAGAGGGCATCACGTGGGCAACCTGCTCTAGAGACACTCTAGCCCTCTCCTGGTGATGTGCCTGGCTGAGGAATTCTGGGAGTTGAAGTCCACAAGCCATCAAAGGGCCAAGTTTGAAGACCCCTGATATAGACTTTAAGAGGAGTGGACTTCAACTCCCAGAATTCCTCAGCCTGCGTGCCTGGCTGGGGAATTCTGGGAGTTGAAGTCCACAAGTCATCAGAGGGCCAAGTTTGAAGACATCTGATATAGACTTTAAGAGGAGTGGACTTCAACTCCCAGAATTCCTCAGCCAGGCACACTGGCTGAGGAATTCTGGGAGTTGAAGTCCACAAGCCATAAAAGGGCCAAGTCTGAAAACCCTATATTTAATAATATTTAATATTTAGTATTAAATTTAATCTCAATGGTCTGGCTTGGAGCAAGGGCTTGCATTAGATCAGTGGTCCTTCCGGGGGCAAATATCCCATCCTCCACTCCTTCCCTTTCTTTCCTCTTTTTTTCACTCTGGACAGTCAGGTGTACCTGCACCGTTTGGCAGCCTTCTAATCTGCCAGGATGACTCATCCCTTTAATTAAGGCCACACGAAACAATCCGGGAGCCTTGGCAGGCCACTGCGGGAGAGGCAGAGGGACTTTTCCAGATAATTCATGCTTGTTTATTTTTAGGCTCTTCTCTAGCGTGGAACTGGGTCATGCCAAAAGCCAAGCTAGTTTTTATAAAGGGATATTTTTATTAATTGGTTGATTTGCCACCTCTGAGGCTCATGGGGGGTGTGTGGGGATTTATAATGCTTACCGTGTTAGGGAGGGAAAGGGACCGAAGATGAACGAGGCGTCCCAATCTCATAACGGGAGCCGGCATCTTCCCGCTAAAATCCCCCCTTTGAGAAAGTTTTAATTCAGTTTTCATTTAGGCTTGTTGTCATCTATGTGGCCTCTTTCATCATGCAGGAATATGCAAGGCACTTCCTATTGGATGGGCGGGGGATTACTGATTTGTGTACCCCCAAATCTATGGTGGAGAGCAATCCTTTGTCTTGCCCTATCATGGGATGGTGGTCAAGTGTAAATGGGGTCCTGGGTGCTCTCTGAGCTTGGTTGTTTCCTTGCAGACGTTTCATTACCCAACTAGGTAACATCATCAGTGCTACAAAGATTGGGGCGTGCTCTCTGTTTATAATCAAGTGGCTTTTCCTTGTCAATATTGGTGGGAGAATTCTTGGTGGTTCCTCAGTTAGACTGTTGTTTACTGCTGGATTGTTGGTCTGAGTTGGAAGTTTCTTGACGGGGGGGGTTGTTAATGACTTGGTTGTTGGTCTAGTCTGGGTGTTGATTGCTGTCAAGAAAGTGGTGTCATCTTTTCGTTTCCCTTTTAGCTTTTTCCTGTTCTCTTTGGAACAGTGTGCAAACGTTGTTTATCTCTACGTGCCCGTTGATGGCTGAGTCGTCTGAGTGTCAGGCATCCAGGAATTCTCTAGTGTTTTAGGGGATGTAGCTCAGTCCAGGACGCTCGTCGTTTCTCAGTTGAAACTGTGATGAAGTCTGTCCATATTTTGCGCAATTAAGGAGTTTCCATCCTGTCTCCCAACTTCTAGTTAAGTCCGGCTTGTTGAGAAACAAGTGCAGCCTACCTCTGAGAACATACAGATCCAGCAACTGCTGACCCACAAAATTAAGTTGCAGATCAATTCTCTCAAGCTTTGCTCTCGTTTTGTGGTTTATTTATTTTTTAGAAAAATATATATATAAACAGATAGGAGCACTTGTTCCCACACGCAGCTCCTGTCCCAGGCCCATCTGTGGGTCTCTTTCCCTAATCCGTGCCAGTTTTCCAGAAGAATTAATCTTTTGCTGTCTTCTATTTTCCCTGTCCAGGAGCTCCACCGATCCTGTGGGCCACGAAGTCATCTGGGCCTTGGGAGCAGGTTGCCGAGATATCATCTCTCTTCAGGTGGCACCTCTTCATCCATGGTAAGAGGACCACCACCACCACCCATGTCTGCTTTCTCTTTTTTGACACCCCCTCCCACACCACTCCCTGCTCTCTGGCGCTCAGGCTATGAAGATGCTCCAACCAGCTCTGTTGACCAGGTTCTCTTCCTAATGTAGGGGTGGGGAACCTTGGCTCTTTTATGACTGGTGGACTTCAACTCTCAGAATTCCTGGGCCAGCCACGCTGAGGGGAAAGGGAGAGGTTTCTAAGCTGAGCCGTTCTGGCTCGGGAATTCTGGGAGTTGAAGTCCACGCGTCATAAAAGAGCCAAGGTTGCCTACCTCTGGCCTAGGCCTAGGCCGCTTTACAACTCGTGGACTTCAACTCCCAGAATTCCTGAGCCAGCCTGGCTCAGCTTGGAAACCTCTCCCTTTCCCCTCAGCATGGCTGGCTCAGGAATTCTGGGAGTTGAAGTCCATGAGCCATAAAAGAGCCAAGGTTGCCTACCTCTGGCCTAGGCCTAGGCCGCTTTATGACTGGTGGACTTCAACTCCCAGAATTCCTGATCCAGCCTGGCTCAGCTTGGAAACCTCTCCCTTTCCCCTCAGCGTGGCTGGCTCAGGAATTCTGGGAGTTGAAGTCCACGAGTCATAAAAGAGCCCAGGTTGCCCAACCCTGGCCTAATGTGTATCTCCATGACGTGATATTCACGATTAGCTTCTTGTCTCTCTCCTTTCAAACATGTTTTCCAGCCAGCAACCCACCAGGTTTAGCAACCGCTGTCTGCAGATGATTGGCCGTTGCTGGCCACACTTGAGAGCACTGGGCGTCGGAGGAGCCGGCTGCGGCCTGCAGGGACTGGCTTCCTTAGGTGAGTCCAGGTTTGGGGCCTTTTTGGGCCCAGGAAGAAGGAAGGAAAAGAGACACGGAAGGTGCTTTTCCCATGTCTTCAGACTGAACGTGGTTTAAGGCAGGGATGTCCAAACTCGGCCATTTTAAGACTTGTGGACTTCAACTCCCAGAATTCCCCAGCCAGCAATGCTGGCTGGGGAATTCTGGGAGTCGAAGTCCACCCATCTTAAATATAGCATCGTGACTACCCTGGTTTGCAAGGAGCATGGCCTCTTGACCCTCCTGGTGTGCAAGTACTATGGCCTCTTAACCACCCTGGTGTGTAAGGACTGTGGCCTGTTGACCCCCCTGGTGTGCAAGGACCGTGGCCTCTTGACCATTGTAGTGTGCAAGAACTGTGGCCTCTTTGACCCCCTTGGTGTGCAAGGACCGTGGCCTCTTGACCCCCCCCCCCGGTGTGCAAGGACCGTGGCCGGCCTGACTCTCCGATGATTTTTCTCTCCTATCAGCCCGGAACTGCATGCGTCTTCAGGTGCTGGAGCTGGACCACGTGACGGAGGTCAACCAAGAGGTGGCGGCCGAGGTGTGTCGGGAAGGCTTGAAAGGCCTGGAGATGCTGGTCCTCACGTCCACCCCGGTGACCCCCAAAGCCTTACTGCACTTCAACAGTGAGTGGATGCTCAGGAAGGTGGGGGGGGGCTGGAAGGAGGGAGGGGGCGACTTTCATTTCTGCCTGATGGCTGCAAAAAGCAGAGTACGTAAATCTGGGCCAGGCCGCTAGGTGGCGGCAAACAACCAGCCCAGGCGTGTCCAAGGTGGGCTGCTTGAAGACCTGCGGACTTCAACTCCCAGAATCCCCCAGCCAGCCACGCTGTTGAAGTCCACAGGTCTTAAAGTGGTCAAGGTTGGACTCCCGGGTTAGTGTGTCCTTTCACTGACAGTCTAGAGCAGCGGTTCTCAACCTTTTCCGGGGCTCAACCCCGGCCTGCGCCGCACAAGCACGGCGCGACCCCGGCCTGCATCGCGCATGCGTGGTGCAACAGGCGCATCGCGCATGCGCGGCGCGACGGCCCGCATCGCAAAGGGGAAAAAAATGGCAGACCAAAAATTTTTTTTAAAAAAAATGGCCGACCAAAAAAAAAAATGGCGGGCCCGCATCGCGCATGCGCGGCACGACGGCCCACATCGCAAAGGGGGAAAAAATGGCGGACCAAAAAAAAAATTAAAAAAAATGGCCAACCAAAGAAAAATGGCGGGCCCGCATCGTGCATGCGCGGCGCAACCGCCCGCATTGCAAAGGGGAAAAAAATGACGGACCCAAAAAAAAAATGGCCGACCCAAAAAAAAAATGGCGGACTGCGGTGTTTGGCGACCCCCGTGAAATGGTCGTTCGACCCACAGGTTGAGAACCGCTGGTCTAAGAGGTCACCTGGATAGGGAAGCCCAGATACAGGCAGTCCCTGATTTACAACCAGCCATTTAGTGACCCTTCCCAATTATACAAACTATCTGAAAAAAGCGGATTTAGCAGCCAGATCCAAAATGAGGATGGTCAGCCCTCCATTACACACACACACACACACACACACACACACACACACACACACACCATGCCCATGTGAGGCTTCGCAACATGGCCGCATGAACAGTTGTTTTGCAGCATCCCACAATTGTGGGACTGTGTTTTGGCAGAAAAGCAGCACTGACTCCCATTTGGGGGCAAAAAAATGACATCTGTGGCGAGGGACCCGGTTCCCATTGATGACCCCTACATTTGCTTAACGACCGGTGCAAAAAAAAAAAAACCCCACACAACAGTTGGTCATGTGACTGACTCATTTTATGACCATCACGACATACGTCTGTTAAGAAGAAGCAGGCTCCGTTACAGTCACATGACAAGGACTAGAGGTCATTCTTGACCTACACCCGCAACGGGCGCCCAAAATTTCTCTTGCTCAGCAAGAGGATGCTAAGTGAGGCTTTCGCCCCCCGCCCCGTTTTACGACCTTTCTTGCCACAGTTGTTAAGTGGCTGTTAAGTGAATCAGAAGGTCACAAAAGGGAATGACGTGACCCCCCCCCCCCCCGTCAAGCGTCTACATTTTGATCCTGGGGATGCTGCCACAGCTGTATGTGTGAAAGAGAGTTGTAAGTCACTTTTTTTTAGTGCCCTTGCAACTTTGAACAGCCACTAAATGAACTGTTGTTAAGTCAAGAAATATTTACACAAGTGCTTTCAGCATTTTATTTTGTGTTCTGCTGTGCTGCCTTTTATTGTTCTTGGTGTTTTTATCTGGGCTGGCAGTTTATGTGGTTGTTGTTTTTTTCATTGTTTCATTGTTTGGGGGATTTGTGTAAGGCGGCTAAAGTCTGAGTGGAAGGGATAGCCATAACAAAGCTAATTAAGTGAAATTACTCCTGTAAAAGTGCCCAGCAGCCCATCCTCCTTAAAACCGAAGGACTCTGCCTGTTCAGTCCAAAGACGCTGATAAAATCTGCTATGAAATCTTTTGTCTATGGATTGATACACACTGTTGATTGATGTGGTAATTAAAAACCGGCAGCCCCATTAATTAAGTAAAAGAACATCCTTTATTTTCCATTTTGAGAGACCTTGGAGAAACTGACCTGCTGGGAATGAAGCAGCCAGAACCAGAAATAGCAGCTCTTGTCAGCAAAAAGAATGAATGGTTGTCGTCAACTTATGACCACAATTGGCACTGAAAGTTCTATCCTTAAGCAATGCAGTCATTAAGTGAGTCGTGCCCAGTTTTACAACCTTTTGCCTGTGGTCCTTAAGCGGCTCACTGTGAGATAGATAGATAGATAGATAGAGAGAGAGAGAGAGAGAGAGAGAGAGAGAGAGAGAGAGAGAGAGAGAGAGAGAGAGAGAGAGAGAGAGAGAGAGAGGAAAGAAATGTGATAGATAAATAGAAATATAGATAGATAGATAGATAGATAGATAGATAGATAGATAGATAGATAGATAGATAGATAGATAGGAGAAGAGAGATAGAAGAGAGATAGAAGAAAGATAGAAGAGATAGAGATGATAGATAGATAGATAGACAGACAGACAGACAGACAAATGAAAGAGAGATGAGAGAGATATAAGATAGATAGATAGAGAGACATAGACAGATAGAGAGAAGAGATAGATAGATAGAGAGAGAGAGAGAGAGAGAGAGAAGAGATAGATAGATAGAGAGAGAGAGAGAGAGAGAGAGAGAGAAGAGATAGATAGATAGAGAGAGAGAGAGAGAGAGAGAGAGAGAGATGAGAGAGAGAAGAGACAGACAGACAGATAGATAGAAGATAGATATGATAAATAGAGAGAGAGAGGGAGAGAGAGATGAGATGAGAGATAGGGTAGATAATAATAATAATAATAATAATAATAATAATAATAATAATAATAATAAAGTTGGAAGGGACCTTGGAGGTCATCTAGTCCAACCCCCTGCTCAGGCAGGAAACCCTATACCATTCCGGACAAATGGCTGTCCAGTCTCTTCTTAAAAACTTCCAGTGTTGGAGCATTCACCGCTTCTGGAGGCAGGTGGTTCCACTGGTTAATTGTTCTAACGATCAGGAAGTTTCTCCTTAGTTCCAGGTTGCTTCTCTCCTTGGTCAGTTTCCATCCGTTGCTTCTTGTCCTGCCTTCTTCAGGCGCTTTGGAGAATAGCTTGACTGCCTCTTCTTTGGGGCAGCCCCTGAGATACTGGAAGACTGCTATCCTGTCCCTCCTCGTCCTTCTCTCCGTTCAACTGGACATCCCCAATTCCAGCAACTGTTCCTTACATGTTTTAGCCTCCGGTCCCCTGATCCTCTTCGTTGCTCTTCTCTGCCCTCTTTCTAGAGTCTTTCTAGATAGACAGACATAGACATATAGGTAGTCCTCGACTTATAATCATTTGTTTAGTGGCCATTCGAACTTACAACAGCACTGAAAAAAAGATTTGTGACCAGTTTTCAGACTTACGACCGTGGAAGCATCCCCACGGTCTCATAGCCAAAATTCGTATGCTTGACAACTGGCCCATATTTATGATGGCTTCGCTGGCCTGGGATCCTGTGATCGTCATCTGTCACCTTCCCAGCCTGCTTCCCACAAGCAAAGGCAACAGGGGCAGCCAGATTCACTTAGCAACCTCACGATTCATTTAACAACATTTAAGCTCCTTTAAGAACGGGGGCAAAAAAGGTCGTACATTGGGGCACAACTATGCCATCTTGACTTTTTCGCCCTTGGTGTCCCCCAATATCAAACCAAGTTCTCTCTCCTTTGAGGTGTTTGCCGGAACCTGAAATCCATTGTGGTCCAAGTGGGGATTGCCGATTACTTTAAGGAACCAAATAGTTCGGAGGCCAAGAAAATGTTTGATGAAATGATCAACAAACTCCAGGTAAACGGATTCCTCCATTGGCGGATTATTGATGGGAATGGCGGGTGCATTCTTCACAGGCCTGCAGCCCTTGAGCGGCAGGGACTAGAAACCTGGGTAGTGCCAAGGGATGGAGCTGTGTGGAAAAGAGGCCAGAGGAGGCTGAGAAGAGAAACACTCGGAGTGCAGAGACTGAAGACAGATGTTGTATTTCCAGCTGCTGCTGTGTTCCAAAGGAGGCTTCTCCAGATCACTGAGCTTGGTAAGTTTTCTTGCAAACGTTTAATCACCCACCTAGGTGATAGCATCAGGGCTCTGTGCATTGGTGAGGTTATCTAGTTTACTAATGAAACAGCTGAAATATAAAACTACAAAGCTCACAGAGCATCAAGGACCCCACAGTTGTCATGCTCCTCCTCCTCCTCCTCCACTCTGCAAACCCCAACCGTTTCCAGCACTGATAATGTTACCTAGTTGGGTGATGAAACGTCTGCCAGAAAACTACCAAGCTCAGTGATCTGGTGAAGCCTCCTTTGGAATGCTGAGAGAGCATCAAGGACCCCATAGTTCACACCCCAGATTTCCACTCATCCTACATGTCTGGGGCATGGAGACCATCTTTACCTCCTTAACCCCACCATGGATGCCCCCAACTACTCAAGTCAGCTTAGAGGTGAGATGGTTTTGATCCAGATAATGGAATGGAATCATAGAACAGAACAGAACAGAATAATGATAGAATGGAATGGAATGGAATGGAATGGAATGGAATGGAATGGAATAGAATAGAATAGAATAGAATAGAATAGAATAGAATAGAATAGAATAGAATAGAATAGAATAGAATAGAATAGAATGAAACGGAATAGAATAGAACAAAATAGAATAGAAATACAAAATTAGAATAGAATGGAATAGAATAGAATAGAATAGAATAGAATAGAATAGAATAGAATAGAATAGAATAGAATAGAATAGAATAGAATAGAATAGAATAGAATAGAATAGAATAGAATAGGATAGAAATACAGAATTAGAATAGAATGGAATAGAATGGAATGGAATAGAATAGAATAGAATAGAAATACAGAATTAGAATAGAATAGAATAGAAATAGAATAGAATAGAATAGAATAGAAATACAGAATTAGAATAGAATAGAATAGAATAGAAATACAGAATTAGAATAGAATAGAATAGAAATACAGAATTAGAATAGAATAGAATAGAATAGAATAGAATAGAATAGAATAGAAAATGGAATAGAAAACGGAATAGAAAATGGAATAGAAAATGGAATACAATAGAATAAGGAATAGAATAGAATAGAATAGAATAGAATAGAATAGAATAGAATAGAATAGAATAGAATAGAATAGAATTACAGAATAGAATAGAATAGAACAGAACAGAATAGAATAGAATAATGAACAGGATAGAACGGAATAGAATAGAAATACAGAATTAGAGTAGAATAGAATAGAATTACAAGGAGTAGAGTAGAGTATTCTATTCTATTCATTCTTATTGTTATTTCTATTCTATTCTATTCTATTCTATTCTATCATTATTCTATTCTATTCATTCTTTCCTATTGTTATTTCTATTCTATTCTATCTTATCATTATTCTATTCCAGGGATATCAAACTCAATTTCATTGAGGGCCGCATCAGCATTGCGGTTGCCTGGGTGTGGGTGTGGGTGTGGCCAGGGTGGGTGCGGCCTACTGGGTGGGCGTAGATGGAGTGGGTGTGGCCTATTGGGTGCGCGTGGCCAGCTTTACATCGTTCGCGTCAAGGGGGCCTGGGGGGGCCTGGGCAGGAGTGGGACAGATCTGAGGGTCTCTGGCAGAGGGGGGGGACCGGGGCAAGCCCCAAGGCATGGTCCATTTCTTCATTCCTCACAAAAGGGGACCCCTCCCCAGCAGGCACCCAGGGAGCGCGGGCGACGCGGCAGGGGCCGGTCCCTCGCTGTTTCCAGGATGGCTTCGCGGGCCACATGAAACCACTACGCGGGCCTTGTGTTTGACATGTCTGCCATAGACCATTCCCTGACGTCTTCCTCCTTTCTCTTCCTCCTCCTCCTCCTCCTCCTCCTCCTCCTCCTCCTCCTCCTCCTCCTCCTCCTCCTCCAGGCGTTGAAGAAAAGGCCAGGCTTCTCAAAGATTTTACACATTAAGGTGGAATCCGGTTGCTAACCTTGGCGAGGGACAGCCCGACCGACCGTCGCGTACGCCTTCCGTACATCTTCCGTTTTGACAGACTGTCCGGGATTCCCAACCGACAGCCTCGCCCTCTTCAGTGGCTCTGAACCGGCAACCTTGGCAGGCCACCTAAGCCCAGCTGAGGCCACCTCATTTTGGAGCAGGTCTTGAGTTCCAGAAGAGACGGGCGGAGGAGCCGAGGAACATCAGAGACGTTGGTGCTACCCAGACCGTGCAGGAGAGACATCCTCCCGTCTCCCTTAATTCCGCTCGCTTTGCTTTTCTCCCAGGGGCAGCTGGGCCGCCATCTGCTTTCGTCGGCTGCGTCGTTTTCGTTGTCCCCTCTCTCTCTCTCTCATCTAAATCGAGGGTGACTTTGTGCAGGAAGGCCGAAGATCGTGCCGAAAAAAGAGGTTTTGTAGTTCCTCGCTGGGCCCTCCGGCCTTGGATGGAGCCGTGGTTTCCCGCTACCCAAGAACGCAAAACTCAGCCGCCGAGGGCCTCTGTCCTCTTGCTTGCTTTTTGTTTTTTCCAACCGGCATTTATTTTGGATTATTTTTTGGGGGGGGGGGAAGATTTAAGGATGGGTGAGTTTCTTCTACGATGTAAAGGAACCCAGATCTAACACTGTCGCGCTTTTTTGGGGGGAGGTTGTTTTGTGGAAAGGCTAAAGCAGCATGAAGCAGAATTTCTCCACCCAAAACACCTGGATAGGTAGAATAGCGTTCTCCGCAGCCTGGAAATGTCTTGTGGACGACGACGTAACGGAATCCGTATTTTTCCATCTCCGAAGTGAACGTTCACACATGCGCTCTTCTCCTCTTTCGAGCCAGGATGCTTCATCCTCATCCTGTCCAGGGTGTTTAAAAAAAAAAAGAGCATTTTGTCAGCGTTCGGGTGGCCTTTGTTTTTGCTATCAGTCACTCCTCTTTTCTGATAGACTGGAATAAATGGGTTCCTCTCCTGGATGGCAGCTCCAGCATGGAACCCCTGAAATTTGAGACAAGAGCTGGAGGAGGGGGGGTGTTAGAAAAATGGTCTACTTGGATGTAGACCTTTCTCTTGAGTAAGGCTGGCTTTGTAAAGAGACCCAAGATCCACCAACTTACTTACTTCCTTCCTTCCTTCCTTCCTTCCTTCCTTCCTTCCTTCCTTCCTTCCTTCCTTCCTTTCTTTCTTCTTTCCTCCCTCCCTCCCTCCTTTCTTTCTTTCTTTCTTCTTTCTTTCTTTCTTTCTTCTTTCCTCCCTCTTTCTTTCTTTCTTTCTTTCTTCTTTCCTCCCTCCCTCTTTCTTTCTTCCTTTCTTCTTTCTTTCTTTCCTCCCTCCCTCTTTCTTTCTTTCTTCTTTCTTTCTTTCTTTCTTTGTTTCTTTCCTTCTTTCTTTCTTTCTTCTTTCCTCCCTCCCTCCCCCTTTCTTTCTTCTTTCTTTCTTTCTTCTTTCCTCCCTCCCTCCCTCTTTCTTTCTTTCTTCTTTTCTCCCTCCCTCCCTCTTTCTTCTTTCTTTCTTTCTTTCCTTCTTTCTTTCTTCTTTCCTCCCTCTCTCTCTCTTTCTTTCTTTCTTTCTTCCTTTCTTTTTCTTTCCTTTCCTTCCTATCTCCCTCCCTCTTTCTTTCTTTCTTTCCTTCCTTCTTTTTTTCTTTCTTTCTTTCTTTCTTTCTTTCTTTCTTTCTTTCTTTCTTTCTTTCTTTCTTTCTTTCTTTCTTTCTTTCTTTCCTCTGTAAATGTCCTCTGGACAAAGCTTAGCGGGTTGCTGGTTTCTGCCGACGGAATAGCAGAGTTGGAAGGGACCTTGGAGGTCTTCTAGTCCAACCTTTTGGAAATATCCGCGATCAGGAGGGTGGAACAGCTCCTTTCCTGTTTATTTTTACAGCTTTGTTGTGATTGTTTGAAGAACATGAGCTTGAAACTCAGATGCTGGTTCGGTCTCACCAGGAGAAGCTTGCAAAAAAAAAACCCCCAGCTGGCTATCAGGGATGGTGAAGCTGACTTCTGGAAGGTGGTAGCTACTACTTGGGAGTAGTAGATCTTGCCCGGTGGAGCTGGTTTAGAAGTTTCAAACGGAAGCTTTCGCTCTAAATTCACCCTTTTTTGAAGAGCCCTTTTCGGGGAAAGACTTGAGGGCATCCAATCTGGCCTTCGAAGAACCTACAGGAACTCTTTCCCAACTAAACTCTGAAAGTCAAGCTCTGCCCAGATGCCTCAGGATCTGGAGACAAGGGAAAACATCTGACCCACCGTGGGACGTCTACTTATTACACCCAAAGCCTTGCCCAAAGGAGAGTTGGCTGCCCTCTTCAAGCGCCCCTCGTGTGACTCACAACTTCCACGAAACAACTGGTGCCCATGACGCCAACTGCCTCTTTTCCAAAGCCAGCGTTGGCGCAGTCTAACCCGTCTGCGACGAGAATAAACGAGGCCAAGTAAAGTGGATTCTCATTACCAGGAGCCGATAGGAGCAACCGTAGCCTCGTTGCATCTTGTCTTTTGGGAGGAACACAAAAAAAAAAACAAGGGCCAGAAAAGACGCAGCGGTGCCCACATTGGGACCCTTTGAATCTGGATTTCTTGCCCAAGCCAAGGTTAGAGAATTGAAAGGGAGATGCCCCATGCCGAGGGCATCCACAAAAGGGCCTGAAAAAGTCAAGATGGCGACTCTAATGGCCCCGTCAAAGCCTTACTCTCCAGCAACACACAGAAAAAGGAAGTGGCTTTGCTGGTGCAGCCGCCATCTTGACTTTTCTGACCTCTCCCGAGGCCCGCTTTCGAGAGCCAGCGCTAAATTGGCATAGAAATCTCATTTTCACTGGTTGTCCTATCAACAATCTCCCCTTTCAGAGAGAGAGAGAAAAAAGCAATCTTTTCTTATTCCGTTAAATAGGCGAGACTGGTTAGCGTCCCAAATGATAAAGGCCCAGACCTCAAGTTGGTTGGCGGTCATTCTACCCTTCTCAAAGGACCGCGGGATACAGGGTTGGTTTGGACCAGAAGCTCAGCATCCTGGCCAAACAAAAATTCTCAGGAGTCTCTGCGAGGAAGCAATGACCGGCATAAAACGTAAGGTCCGTTGGGAGGGGAGACGGCCCACCGCTTTTGGGGTTTAAGAGGAACCTCGGACACGAAAGAAAGACATTTTTCCTTGACACACACACACTCACACACACACCCCAGCTGCGAATCAAGAGTAAGAACTGGGAGTCCAGATGGAGGTCATCTCTTCTGGATCCCAGGACAGGGAGGGCCGCCCAATTGGTCAGCAGTTCAAAGTGTTAGAGGGACTCTGTCGCTGGGAGCAGACCAGGCTGGCACGCACGAGCCACCCTCAGAAAATTGAAGAGGAAAAGGCATCTCCGAATATCTTTCGGAGCGGCGGCCAATCTGTCCCACAGCAGCCAATTCTGAGCTGCAAGTCTGGAAGTGCCCACAAGGGGGCAGCAAAGGACGCAATCTTTCTGCACCATTTTGCTGCCCTCTAGTGGTAACTCGGGTCAGTATGCGCTGAGGCTGTCTGCGTCTCACAGCCTGGATCAGCACAGCTTCTGAGGTTCCTCTACAATCAGGGGTCTTCAAACTGGGCCCTTTGAGGACTCGTGGACTTCAATTCCCAGAATTCCTCAGCCAGCGTGCCTATCTGAGGAATTCTGGGAGTTGAAGTCCTCTCCTCTTAAAGTCTATAGCAGGGGTCTTCAAACTTGGCCCTTTTAGGACTTGTGGACTTCAACTCCCAGAATCCCTCAGCCGGCATGCCTATCTGAGGAATTCTGGGAGTTGAAGTCCACAAGTCCTAAAAGGGCCAAGTTTGAAGACCCCTCATCTACATTAAGGGTGTGTGGGCCCTGCAGCTGGCCACAACTGGACTGGGTTTTTTGGGGTGTTTTTTTTTTTAAAGAGAGTACAGTCTCCTAGGAGAGGTAGAGTCTTGACTACACCCCTGGACATGAGATTGAAAGAACTTAGTTTGTAGAAACAGCCCGGGTGGGGGGCGGCCATTTCAGACTGCAGGAGGAAGTCCTTTTGATTATTATTATTTTTTAAAGGGCTAATTTGAAAATTCATACTATATCTGCAAGCAAAAAAAAAAAACCAATGTCCAGCTTTGCACTTGGATCAGTCTCCATCGAGATTTCCTATTTTAGAGGGATTTCCTCCCCCCCCACCCCCGCCCCAACAAAAAATTAAGTGTAGGAGCCAAGAATAGATTAGCTGACTATTTCCTAAGCTTGGCCATTTTAAGATGGGTGGGCTTCAACTCCCAGAATTCCCCAGCCAGCCAGGAATCCTGGGAACTGAAGTCCACGCGTCTTCAAAGTGGCCCGCTTTCTACACTATTCCCAAGGGCATCATTTATTCAGCCCTTTGGAAAGACAGTTGGAAATAAGAATGGGAAGCTTTGGATGTTTGTTTTAATTTTAGGCCTGGCTCAACAGAGGGGAATGGAGAAAGCCTAGGCCAGGGGTAGGCAACCTTGGCTCTTTTATGACTCGTGGACTTCAACTCCCAGAATTCCTGAGCCAGCCACGCTGAGGGGAAAGGGAGAGGTTTCCAAGCTGAGGCAGGCTGGCTCAGGAATTCTGGGAGTTGAAGTCCACCAGTCATGAGGGGGCCAAGGTTTCCCTCATGCTGGCTCAGGAATTCTGGGAATTGAAGTCCACGAGTCATAAAAGAGCCAAGGTTGTCTACCTCTGGCCTAGGCCGATTTATGACTGGTGGACTTCAACTCCCAGAATTCCTGAGCCAGCCATGCTGAGGGGAAAGGGAGAGTTTCCAAGCTGAGCCAGGCTGGCTCAGGAATTCTGGGAGTTGAAGTCCACCAGTCATAAAAGAGCCAAGCTTGCCTACCCCTGGCCTAGCCCCAAAACGTGTGACAAATCCTGTAATCAAAATGTGTTCATTTGTCGCTTTGCAGATTTATAGAGCAACCATTAGCATTAACTCTGGAAGGGTATTTTTTTTTCCAGTCACTTTAAGATGGGTGGACTTCAATTCCCAGAATTCCCCAGCCAGCATGGCTGGCTGGGGAATTCTGGGAGTTGAAGCCCACCCATCTTAAAGTGACCAGAGTTGAAAGAAATACTGTTCTGCAACCTTCACGAGTTGCTGTCACCATCCTATCAACCAGCTTTTAAAAGATACCGGTAGTCCTCGATTTACAACCGTTCACTTAGCGACCGTTCAGAGTTGCAACGGACACTGAAAAAAAGTGACTTATGACTGTTTTTCAGTCTTAACCCTCGTTGGTCACGTGATCAAAATTCGGACGCTGGGCAACTGACTCACATTTACGACGGTCAGAGCGTCCCAGAGTCACGTGATCCCCCTTTTTTTTTTTGACAAGCAAAGTCAATGGGGGAAGCCGGATTCTCTTAACGACCGTGTTACTAACATTACAACTGCAGCGGTTCCCTTGACAACCACTGTGGCAAGAAAGGTCGCAAAGAGGGGCGAAATCCGCTTCACGACGGTCTCCCTCGTGGTCGTAAGTCGAGGACTACCTGGGCTTGACAGCAAGCCCGCTTTGGTGCCAAAATGCAGCCATATGAATAATGTTGTTTTTCAGCCTTCCTCAACTGGCTGCCTCCCAAGGCTGTCGGGCTTCATCTCCCACAATCCCCTGGCTCTCCTTTGGCTGTGCTGCCTGGTGCATTCTGGGAGTCGAAGTCCAGACGGGAGTCAGCGGGTGCAAGCTAGCTTCCTTTGCAGGGCCAGAAAATCAGCATAATTAGCCCCAAAGCCGACATGAAACTTTGCTACAGAGCTGCCAAAATCCTTTTTATTTTATTTTTTTTCCTGCCCTTCGTCCCATCGGAGTCAAGCTCTTTTAAAAAGATTAGTTGCGGGAAAGAATTATTTTTCTACCTTCGTTTTGCAAACTTGCACACGCTTCGACCTTGTTCTGTTTGGGGTTGGGGGGATAGCACAACGGCGACGTTCTCCGAGGCTTCCGGCAAGGGTGGGGAGAGAGAGAGAGAGACAGGTCACAAAAGGAGGCCAGGCGGTTCCAGAATTGACCGTGGACCGAAATGTGGACGGTGTGAGGAAGGACAACTCTCCCGAAACAAGCCACCTTCCACTTTGCAGGAAAGGGGGCCACTTTGATCAAACTCTGGTTTCCTACAGAAAGAGTGGCGACCTCGGCCGACGCGGCTGAAGAGTCAAGGATGCCTCAAAACCAGCAAAAAAAAAAAAAAGTTAATTCAGAGTGCAAAAATAGATATATATATCTATATATATATTAACCAGGCGCAGGGAGACGGGGAAAGCCATCTTCCTGAGTTTCACGTTTTGATATTTGCAAACTGCCTTGTTTTGGATCACCGCGTGCCGAACATTTCGATGCCGCTGGAACCGTCCGAAACTCCGGAACTTTCCTTCCGCGCGAGAAAGCTCGTTCCTGCTTTCCCACGCCCCCCCCTGCCCGCCCCACGAAGGCATCTCAAAACAGCAGACCAAACCCAGGAGAGGTTTTTGAAAGCTTATGTATTCGAGCATGTGTCTAAAGATCTGTCCTTTAGTGAGGCATTTCCTTTTGGGGGGGCGGGCAAAGTTCAGGGGGGGGTTCTTTTTGTTCCTCATTCAATCTTTCCCAGAGTTGGAGAGGTCAAGGGCCGCGGGTACCAATCGCATCCATCTTTAATCCTTGGATCTCCTACAAAAGGAGACAGGCCGTCGGATGCGCAGAGGACTAAGAAGAAGAAAAAGAAGAATAAGGATAAGGATTTGAGCATTGCACCTTTATTTATTTGCTTATTTATTTATTTATGGGGGGGAGTTATTGCCTGGGTTCTGCAGAGAACCTCACCGGGGTTCTGAAATATATATATATATTGAAAGAGTTGGGGGCTCCCCCTGATTAATCCAGGGGGGGTCCCCTTGCAATTGTGAATCGAGCTGGGTGGGGTACCCTTCCCTCTCCGGGTGTGGGGCAGGGGCCCGCTGGATGCAAGGAGAGCCCCGTCTCCCAGCTGGGGAAGGGAGGGGATTCAACCCAGGAAAAATTGGGAGGGGGGCCTTGGGGAGAAGGCCAAAGGTTATTTTTGTGCTGGTGGCATCCAGATGTGGAGAACGGGGGTGGGGAGGCAGCTTGAAAAGAAAACAGGGTAGGGCTGATCAGAAGCCAAAGGGATCTTTGAAGATATAATCTCGCTTCCGGGGGTCCCGGAGGATCGAAGAAAGCAAATGGATTTCTGGAGAGGCTGGGTGGCTGAGCTCTCCTTGCGGGGTTTATTTTTATCAGGAAAAAAATAATAATAATTGTCATTGTGGTACTCTTTGCGGCAGTGTGTTTTTCAAAGTCGGTCACTTGAAAATGGGTGGACTTTGACTCCCAGAATCCCCCAGCTGGCATGCTTTCAGATGTTTGGGCTGCTTCAACGGCTGGCAGGGGAATTCTGGGAGTTGAAGCCAAAACATTTGTGAAACATGCCGGCTAGGGGATTCTGGGAGCTGAAATGCGTGCATCTTAAACCATGGTGACTGGGGGATTCTGGGAGTTGAAGCCCAAACATTGTAAAACATGCCGGCTAGGGGATTCTGGGAGCTGAAATGCGTGCATCTTAAACCATGGTGACTGGGGGATTCTGGGAGTTGAAGCCCAAACATTGTAAAACATGCCGGCTAGGGGATTCTGGGAGCTGAAATGCGTGCATCTTAAACCATGGTGACTGGGGGATTCTGGGAGTTGAAGCCCAAACATTGTAAAACATGCCGGCTAGGGGATTCTGGGAGCTGAAATGCGTGCATCTTAAACCATGGTGACTGGGGGATTCTGGGAGTTGAAGCCCAAACATTTGTGAAACATGCCGGCTGGGGGATTCTGGGAATGGAAGTCCCAGCATCTTAAAGAACGCCAGCTGTGGAATTCTGGGAGTTTGAGCCCACTCACGTTCAAGTTCCCACGGTGGAAAACATTGCGGCATTTACTGCTTGCGGTCCTATTCAGTTGTGAGTGCATGTTTTGCTCTTGGCATCCATGTGTTGGTTTCTGACCTTAAGGTACCCCCCCTTTGCTGTTTGGGGGGGGAGAGAGAAAAAAAGGCTAAAAAGGAAACTTGGTCCATCCTTTCCATTTGGAGGACATCTCCCTACAGTGCCAAGGTTTTTTTGGGGGGAGGATGCTATCCTTCCTAAGACCCCCCCAAAACTCATTAATGTCAATGCAAGTTTGAGGAAACTGCTCGCCCCCCCAAAAAAAACCCCAAGTCTCGTTTAAAAGGGGTTAATTCTGCATTCTTCTGTATCATCACGATGCTGTACTCAGCGTTTCTCAACCTTGGCAGCTTTAAGACCGGTGGACTTCTAACTCCCAGAATCCCCCAGCCAACCCCGTAGCATTTAAACTCCCAGAATCCCCCAGCCAATCTGCTGGATGGGAAATGCTGGGCGTTGAAATCCCACAGGTCTTAAAATCGCCACGTTTGGGCACCTTTGCTCTGTCTTCACTGTGGTTCTCCACCTTGAAAGCTTTTTTAAGTTGTCTGGATTCCAACTCCCCAAATTCCTGGAACCGGTATACTGGATGGGGAATTCTGGGAGTTGACGTTCACACATCTCCAAGCTGCCAAAGATGGAGAAAAAAGGGGGAAAAAGGAAAGCCTAAATACGCTGATTAACCTCAGTATTGTTGTCTTAGGGAAGGATGTTGTAAAGCAGAGATTATTCCCTGTTTTTCTTTTCCTTTGCTTTTACTCACAGCCTGTTTCTGAGCCTAGTTTACTTCCCTCACACACACACACACACACACACACACACACACACACACACACACACACACACACACACAGAGGTAGTCACTGTTAGCTGAAAGTTAGGGCAATTTAGCATCTGCGCTCTTCATTCATCTATTCCAAGCTGTATCATACGGCCTTGCGAAGGGTGGTGGAGAAGGGACTGGAGGGTTAATGGCTTTCCGCTGGAAAGGAAAGGGCACCACACAGTGTGAGATGTTATTGGCCACACAGGGAGAGGTTGGGTGTTTTCAGCTCCTCTGGTGAGAAGCTTAAAGGGGGAAGCGGAAATCAGGAGGCATCTGGGTGTGTCTTTTCTGACAAACAGCATCTGGAAGCAGGTTGCTTCTGGTTGGGGGTTAACGTGGGTCTCCTACACAGTGTCTAAAGGGGCGGGGGGAGGTCGCCCCAGGATATGCTTGTCTTTAAAGGAAGGAAGGAAGGAAGGAAGGAAGGAAGGAAGGAAGGAAGGAAGGAAGGAAGGAAGGAAGGAAGACAGGACTGGAATTTAGGATGGATGGATAGGAAGGAAGGAAGGAAGGAAGGAAGAAAAAGAAAGAAAGAAAGAAAGAAAGAAAGAAAGAAAGAAAGAAAGAAAGAAAGAAAGAAAGAAAGAAAGAAAGAAAAAGACAGGCCTGGAATTTAGGAAGGAAGCAAGGAAGGAAGGAAGGAAGGAAGGAAGGAAGGAAGGAAGGAAGGAAGGAAGGAAGGAAGGAAGGAAGGAAGACAGGCCTGGAATTTAGGATGGATGGATAGGAAGGAAGGAAGAAAAAGAAAGAAAAGAAAGAAAGAAAGAAAGAAAGAAAGAAAGAAAGAAAGAAAGAAAGAAAGACCTAGAATTTAGGAAGGAAGGAAGGAAGGAAGGAAGGAAGGAAGGAAGGAAGGAAGGAAGGAAGGAAGGAAGGCCTGGAATTTAGGATGGATGTATGGTCTGGAAGTTGGATGGATGGATAGATGGAAGGAAGGAAAGCCTGGAATTTAGGATGGATGGATATCTTGAAATTTATGATGGATGGATGGAAGGAAGGAAGGAAGGAAGGAAGGAAGGAAGGAAGGAAGGAAGGAAGGAAGGAAGGAAGGAAGGCTGAGCATCCTATCCATAAGCACTCAGGATGGGGCTCCAGCAAACAAGCAGAGAATGCCACCTCATTGCTTGCTGCCAAAAGAATACCAACACACACACACACACAGACACACAAAGCCAGGCTCCTTGGTTAGTCAATGGTCTGATTTAACCCAGAGAAATGGGTCAATTCAGAGCGAGGCAGAGGGTCGGCCACACACAAGAGCCTTTGTCCCTCTCAGGCCTTGAACCCAGTCAAGGAAGCCAAAAGAAGTGGGGAAGGAACCAACTGGGTGGACAGTTATATGACCGGGTTTTTTTACCATGGTCATTAAGCAAACCATTTAACCACATGCGGTGGTTGAAACGAATCCAGCTTCCCTTACTGGTTTTGCTGGTTGAAAGCTGACCAGGAAGATCAGAAATGCTGAAATGCTGGAACCGTCATAAGTACCTGCCAGTTGCCTTTAAATTTTGATCATGTTAGTGTGGGGATGCCGGGAGCAGTCATAAGTTGAGGGACATAAATCCCATTTTTCCAATGCCATTGTAAGTTTGGTTGCTAAACTAAGGGATGTAAGTTGAGGATTATCTGCATTCAGGACAGTTGTCTGAACATGGGCAAGATCGTGCTGAGCATGTAAAATTGTGATATGCCCAGAATTTCTGCGCTGCAGTTTTGCTGAGGGCTCAGTTAGCCAAGACCAGGAGGAAATGGATAAAAAGTTGGAAGAGAGGCAGGCCAAAATTAATTGCCAGCCTCAAACTGATGATGAAGTGATGCAGGGAGACGCTCCAGGTAGATAATTGGGTGTGTTGGGTGTCTATTTTTAATATTTTGATTGGACTTAGATTCTTTGATGTTTTGTATATGTTGTAAGCCGCTCCGAGTCTCCGGAGAGGAGCGGCATACAAGTCCAATTAATAAATAATAAATAATAAATAATAATAAATAATCATTTCAGATTTTGCTCCTGGAAGATAGATAGGGGGGGGAAAAGCTTGGTTTCTGAAAAGCACTTAATAGTCTTTCTAAATCAATCATTATAAATGACTGAAAATGTTTAAAGTGGGCCAGAAATAAAGAAGGAATGAAAGAATGAAGAAAGGAAGGGAAAGGAAGGAAGGATGGATGGATGGATGGATGGATGGATGGATGGATGGATGGGAGGGAGGGAGGATGGAAGGAAGGAAGAAAGGAAGAAAGAAAGAAAGGAGGGAGGGAGGGAGGGAGGGAAGGAGGAGAGAGAAAAAAAGGAAGGAAGGAAGGAAAGAAAGAAAGATGGATGGATGAATAGATGGATGTTTGGCTTTTAAGCTATTTTTTAATTATATAAATATATGTATATTTCAGGCGTCAGCAGAAATGTGGCAGCGATTTTTTAAGAAGCAAAAGTTTCTTTTTTTTTTTTCCTGCGTAGAAACGAATCTTAAATATAACACAGAGAAAGCCAAGAGAGCAACTAGGAAGGGGGAAAGACAAATTTAACGGAACACTGATCTTTTTCTAACTGGAGTCATAGATGGGGTAAAAATGCCCCTGTGGAAAACCTTGGGGCCCTGGTGAATTTAAATTAATTTTTGCAGGCTTCCGAGAAAGTTAAGCCCTGCCGTTCCTTTGCAGCAAAGGTTCACGCTCCCAAAATGCCTCTTTTGCAATTGTGTGGAAAAGGTCAGCACAGATGTTTTTGTGTTCCCCCCCCCCGTGCAAACGAGAGCCCCCCGAATTCCAGATGTCAAGATTAGGCGATATTCTGCTACCCCGTGTTGCATTTTTTTTCACACGAAGCGAAAAAAATTAAAAAAATTCACCTCTTTAGGAACATGCAGCAATTCTCACATTGGGTTCTATTGTTAAAACAGGGGCCCAGCTGTCGCCATGACAACAGGCAAGCCACCTTTTAGATAAATCATCTTTCCCTGGATTGCAAATGGAGCTTTCTAAGCCCAGAGATAAAGCTGGTCAGGCCCCGCCCCCCCCCCACCTCACGTTAGTCAGAGGAAAGAGCTACAAGCCAGGTTGAGCCCTGGAAAACAGATGTCACTCCAGGGGATGATGGATGGGATGGCAGCCGTGGCGTTTGAGCCGGGTACCACTTCTGAGCTGCAGAACTCTATGCAGCCACGAGAGGGCAGCAGGGGGCAAGACAGAAGGTTTGCATCTCGGGGTTGCCCTCTAGTGGTGGGTTTAGTCTACACACCCGGAGTGGCAGTCCTTGACTTACGAGCATTCATTTAGTGCAGCGGTTCTCAACCTATGGGTCGCGACCCCATTTGGGGTCGAATGACCGTTTCGCGGGGGTCGCCGGACACCGCAGTCCGCCATTTTGTTTTTTGTTTTTTTCGTCGCGCGCGCGCCGGGCGTGCGCGGTTCGGGCCGTCGCACGCGCGCGCGGGTCGGGGTCACACCGCGCACGGGCGGTGCAAGTGGGGTTTCAACCTGAAAAAGGTTGAGAACCACTGGTTTAGTGGCCAGTTGAAGTTACAACGGCACTGAAAGAAGTTACGGGCAGCCAATCCTCACACTTAACGACTGCCGCAGTGTTCAGAACTGTCACACGGTCAGAATTTGGACACCAGGCACCTGGGATGCCTTTAGGATGGTTTCAGCATTCTGGGGAGGGGGTCACGCGATCAGCCTTTGCGGAGGCTGGGAACGAGCAACGGGAACAGGGACAGTTGCCATTTGCTCAGTCACGGTGCCACAAAGAAGCCTGTAAAATTGATTCGTTTTGCTTGTTTAATAAATACAATTTATTTATTAAATTCCCATGGTGCTCACCTCTCCTAGTAGAAGGCGACTCTGGGCAGCTTGATTCAATGAGTGCCTTGCTTCGTGACGGAAGGCCCTGTCCTGATGCTGGTCATAAGCTGGGGACTGCCTGCACTGTGTCTATTCATCTATGGTACAGGTTGTCCTCGATTTACAGCCCTCCTTGGGACTAGAATGTCTCTTGCCGGTCGTTAAGCAAGTCGTCCCCAGTTTTACACCCTTTTTTTTTTTGCCAGAGCTGTCAAGCAAATCACTACAGATCCGTGTTTCTCAACCTTGACAATTTTAAGGCATGTGGATTTCAACTCCCAGAATTCCACAGCCAGCGTTGCTGTGGAATATGCTGTTCACATATATATATATGTGAAATCACACTAAGAAAAAGGCAGATAAGCCTATGATGCCCAAAAGCTGGTGATGGAGTACATCATTCCATTTTTACTAACTATTTAGTGTTTCTCGAGCTTAGCAACTTTAAGAGGCCTAGACCTCAACTCCCAGAATTCCCTGGCCAGCTTCAATTCCAGGAGTTGAAGTCCAGGCCTTCTTAAAATTGTCAAGCTTCAGAAACGCAGTGCTGTATTACGAGAAAGCGCTTGGAAGCTTGTTCTTCTTTTCCTTTATTTGTTGGTTGGTTTTATTTATGTATTTATTCAATTTATTTTCCTATTTGCCACATTCATTTATTAAATTGATTGATTTGTTACACTTATTAAAATTTATTTATTTGCTTCGTTAAATGTGTATTTTTCCGATTTATTCAATTGATTTGCTAGATTTATTTTTTCCAATTTACTCAATTGATTTATTTTTCCGGTTTATTCAATTGATTGGCTATATTTATTTTTCCGATTTATTCAGATGATTTATTTTTCCGATTTATTCAGTTGATTTGCTATATTTATCTTTCCTGTTTCTTCAACTGACTTTATTTTTCCTGTTTATTCGATTGATTTGCTTTTCTCGTTGATTCAACGGATGGGTTTATTTTTCCTATTTATGCAGTGGATTTGCTGTTTATCTTTCCTATTTATTTCCTTTTATTTATTGGCTATATTTATTTATTAAATTGATTTATTTATTTGCTATGCTGGTTATCTTTATTAAATGTGTTTTCTTTACTTTTCCTGTGCACTGCATGTATTCATTTGCTGGGTTTGTTTATTAAATTGATTTATTTGCTATGTTTATTTATTCAACGGATTTGCTGGCTGTCCACAAGGATCCCTTCCCTCCAGTTGGACCTTCTTGGGTGTCTCTCTTCTCCCGCTGTCGGTTGGGCTTGTGTCCTACACTGGATTTCTTGGAGAGCCCCTGGCCCAGACAGGACCACCACCCTACCCCAAATCAAATAGCTTTGCACCCCTAAATTTCTTGACAAAGGGAGATTATTACTGCGGTTGTCGTTTGGCGGTGGAATTTTAGGCGGGGATGTCGGAGGAAAAAATTGCCATTTCAGACCCATCCACGTACAGCTGGCGGCTGACTTATTTATTTCTTATCAATTGACTTTGCAGGGATTCCTCGACTTACGACCGTACCCTTAGTGACCGTTCAAAGTCGCAGCGGCCCTGAAAAACATGACTTAGGCCCGTTTTTCACACTTAGCGACCGTTAAGCGGCCTCCCCTGTGGTCATGCGATCAAACTTCCCCCTCTTGGCAGCTGACTCGTATTTATGACCCCTTTTTGCGACCGCCTTCCGAAAGAGCAAACTCAACCGGGGTGGGGGGTGGGGGGTGGAGAGCCAGATTCATTGAATGACCGCGCGACTAACTGAACAAGCGCAACGATTCCTTTGAACGGCTCCGGCAAGATAGGGCGTAAAGCAGGGGGGGGGGTGAAACTCCCTAGAACGACTGTCCCGCTGAGCGACGGGAAACGTGGGGCTCGATTCCGGCCGTGAAGCCGAGGACTTACCTGTACTGGAATCGTTCCCACTATTGGCCGGCCCCGGTCTCGTTTCTGAAACGAATCGGGTCCAGTTTTATGACTCCAAAGAAAATGTGGACAGATCGGTGTTTGTGTGTGCGTGCGTATGTGTGTATGTCTCTCTGTGTGTGTGTGTGTATGTGCAAAACCCAAACCTGGGCACAACTGCTTGGAGGGAAGATCTGGGTTGTGAGAACCAGTTTTTGGGGGGGGGGGAGAAGGGAGGTTGACCGTGACGAGGGAGGTCTTTGTAATTGGCAGATTGGAGTAGGGGTCTTTTTTTTCCCTCCCCCTCTTAAGGCTAGCCTGATCCTACTCGGCCTCTTCCAGATGTGCTGGGCTCACTCCAAGAAAAAAAAAACCCTCCCGTGGTCCCCAAACATCTGGAGGGTGCCTCTTTTGGGAAGCAGCTGGCTTCCAGAGGTGCATTGGCAAAGGATGAGGTTCAGACAGGTGAGATGTGGGCAGGTGTCTCTTACTATTTTCTCCCCCTGCTGAAGGGAAGCAACGACAGATGCCTCCGTGTCATTCATCCTGGCGACCCTCTCAGGAGGCAGGGGTGGGGTGGGGGGGTCCGTCCGGAGACCATCGTGGTTTGTTTGTTTTTTAAAAAAAAAAAACCACCGGGGCTGGGGTGGGGGCAGAATTCTTGTCTGTAAAATGCACTTTGATGTTGTTGCTCTTGAACTTTGCCGAATGTAAACCACGCGTTGTTTAAAACTTACGACACAAAAAGAAGCGAAGAAGAAGAAGAGGAAACGAAACAAAAACGGAACGAAAGGAAAACCGACGCATAAGAGCTATTTTATGATTCAGTGTTGAATAAAGGTTCTTCGAAATAAAAGGCGGCTTCTTCTTGCGGCGCGTTGGGAAGGGGACGCGGCGAGGGGATGTGATTGTGCGTTTGGGTGCGGGTGTTGGGTGTTGGGTTGTGGGTCTTTGGGGACCAAGGCCAAAAGGGCTTGGGATCGGGGATGTCCGACAGCCTTTAGGACTTGCGGGTTTCACCTCCAAGGATTCGGCCTAATTGGATGCTGAGAGTTAAAGTCCACAAGTCTTAAAAAGTGGCCGAGGCTGGACACTCCTGCTTTAGGGCATTTCCAATTGGAAGGGACCTTGGAGGTCATCTAGTCCAACCCCCTGCTCAGGCAGGAAACCCTAGACCATTTCGGACAAATGGCTGTCCAGTCTCTTCTTAAAAACTTCCAGGGTTGGAGCATTCACCGCTTCTGGAGGCAGGTGGTTCCACTGGTTAATTGTCCTCACTGTCAGGAAGTTTCTCCTTAGTTCTAGGTTGCTTCTCTCCTTGCTTAGTTTCCATCCGTTGCTTCTTGTCCTGCCTTCAGGCGCTTTGGAGCATAGCTTGATGTGGGAGATGTGTTGGGGAACGGGTGGGGAAGCACCCGCTGGTCCGGTTGCTGAAACACAACACCATCCCATCATCCAGATCCATTTGGGCAGATAGAGTGCTCCGGGGAAGGGGAGTCAGGGTGGTGCCAGTTACAGGAAACCCACCCCCTTTTATGGACATTGATCATGTGTGCAGCTGTCATTTATTGTTTCTTTCTTCTTCCTCCCTCCCATCCTGTTTCCTCCTGTTCTTCCTTCCCTATTTTTCCTTCCTTCCTTCCCTCCCTCCATCCCATTCTCTCCTGTTCCTTCATTCCTTCCCTCTCCTTCCTTGCTTCCTGTTCCCTTGTTCCTTCCCCTTTCCCTCTATTTCCTTTGTTCCTTCCTTCCATCAATCTATCCCATTCCCTCGTTCCTTCCTTCCCCTCTCCTCTCCTTCCATCAATCCATCCTTTTGCCAACTCTCCCTTGTTCTTTTTTCCTTCCTTTGCAATTCCTCCCTTCCCTCCTCCCTTTTCTCTTCCTTCCTTCCAGTTCCCTCCTTCCTTCCTTCCATTCTCTCCTCCCTTTTTTCTCCTCTTCCTTCCTTCCAGTTCCCCTTCCTTCCTTCCCATTTTCTCTATCCTTCTTTCCCATTCTCTCCTCCCTTTTTTCTCCTCTTCCTTCCTTCCAATTCCTCTTCCTTCCTTCCTTCCCATTCTCTCCTCCCTTTTCTCTCCTCTTCCTTCCTTCCAGTTCCCCCCTTCCTTGTTCCTTCTCCCTTCCCATTCTCTCCTCCCTTTTCTCCTCTCCTTCCTTCAGTTCCCCTCTTCCTTCCTTCCCTTCTTCCTTCCCATTTTCTCTATCTTTCCTTCCAGTTCCCTCGTTCTTTTCTCCCTTCTTCTTTCCCATTCTTTTCTCCTCCTTCCTTCCAGTTCCTCTTCCTTCCTTCCCTTCTTCCTTCCCATTCTCTCCTCCCTTTTCTCTCCTCTCCTTCCTTCCAGTTCCCCCCTTCCTTGTTCCTCTCGCCTTTTTTCCCTTCCCTCCTCCCCCTTTCCCCTCCACTCCTTCCCATTTCTTCCTTCTTCTCCCCTTCCCATTCCTATAGCCACTGGCAATTCCAAGGGCTCAGGGCTCCCCCTTCTGCCCTCCCCCCAGGACCCCTGCAGCTAGAGTTACACAATCACACCCTTTGATCTTGGCTGCTTTTCCTAACCTCTCTCAAGATGCTCAGCAATGAAATAAATCCAGAGGCGTTTTAAGATAAAAGTGAGGCTTTTGCCAGACAAATGCCCATTAAGGCCACACAGCGGGGGGTGGGTGGGTGGGCACTGGTGGTGAACCTCTCTGGCTGGGGAATTCTGGGAGTCGCGGTCTGCAGCTTTTCAAATTGAGAAACCCTGGGTCGCTCAGGTCAATAAAACACCCACCAAGCTTCTTTCCTGGGTGGATGGTTGCCAAGAAACTGCAAAGGCAGCGATCCAAATAAGCAGCTCTTTCTCCTTAAACCAGGGATGGGCAACCTTGCCCCTTTTATGACCCGTGGACTTCAACTCCCAGAATTCCTCAGTCAGCCTGGCTCAGCTTGGAAACCTCTCTTTCCCCTCAGCACGGCTGGCTCAGGAATTCTGGCAGTTGAAGTCCACCAGTCACAAAAGAGCCAAGGTTGCCTACTTCTGGCCTAGGCCGCTTTATGACTCATGGACTTCAACTCCCAGAATTCCTGAGCCAGCCACGCTGAGGGGAAAGGGAGAGGTTTCCAAGCTGAGCCAGGCTGGCTCAGGAATTCTGGGAGTTGAAGTCCTCGAGTCAGAAAGCGGCCTAGGCCAGGAGTAGGCAACCTTGGCTCTTTTATGAGTTGTGGACTTCAACTCCCAGAATTCCTGAACCGTCATGGCTCAGCTTGGAAGCCTCTCCCTTTCCCCTCAGCGTGGCTGGCTCAGGAATTCTGGGAGTTGAAGTCCACCAGTCATAAAAGAGCCAAGCTTGCCTACCCCTGGCCTGGGCCGCTTCATGACTCGTGGACTTCAACTCCCAGAAATCCTTAGCCAGTGTGGGGGAACTATGGCCCCCTGATGACTCGGGGACTTCAACTCCCAGAATTCCTTAGCCAGCATGGCTCAGCTTGGAAACCTCTCCCTTTCCCCTCAGCATGGCTGGCTCAGGAATTCTGGGAGTTGAAGTCCACCAGTCATCAAAGGGCCCAGGTTGCCCACCCCTGCCCTAAACTTTGAGGTGGGATTCAGGAGGGTGCCTGGTGCAGAAAGCCTTCTGCCTGTGTCTTTCCTCAACGCCACCCTGAAATACGTGCCATTCGCTCTGCACAATTTCTTGCACACACAAATCGCACAACTTCATGAGAGTCCCTCCCGGGATATAGAGTGAAGACAAAGGGCAGAAAAAGCAGCAAAAATGGGGGATTTTATCGTCCTTCAGAAGTCAGCCTATAGGATCCCACAACCTGAACCACAATCACAACCACAACCATAGACTTGACTTTGTGTCTTCTTATATACCAAATATTATCTCTTGAGGTCTCTTTCCTCATCAGCCGGGCAGCCTCCACATGGGCAGAAGGTCACTTGCACACAGCTGCTCTGGGACGTTGCATCGCAAAATGGAGGTAGGGGTGGGTGGGTGACAAAGGACCGAAGGAAGGGATGAAGGAAGAGAGGGAGGCTGAAGGAGGAAGGGAGGGAGGGAGAGAAAGGGAAGGAAAACAGAAATAGGGAAGGGAAATGAAGGAAAAGGGGAAGGAGGGAGGAAGCAAAAGGGGTAGGGGAGAGGAAGGAGGAGAGAAAGGAGGGAAGGAAAACCAAGAGGGAAGGGAAACGAAGGGAGGAAAATAGGGAAGGAAGGAAAACAAGGGGGGAGGAAGCCAAAGAGGAAGAAAGAGAAAAGCAAAACAGAAAGGAAGGAAAAAGGGGAGGGAGGAAAAGAGAAAGGGAAGGAAAAGACACAGAGGGAAGGGAAATGAAGGAAAAGAGGAAGGGAAGGAAAAGGGGAGGGGAAGGAGCAAGGAAGGAAAAGAGAAAGGAGGGAAGGAAAACCAAGAGGGAAGGGAAACGAAGGGAGGAAAATAGGGAAGGAAGGAAAACAAGGGGAGGCAGGAAGCCAAAGAGGAAGAAAAAGGAAAACAGAAAGGAAAAAAGGAAGAAGGAAAAGGGGAGAAGGAGGGAGGGAGGTAGGAAAAGAGAATGAAAAGACGAAGAGAGAAGGGAAATGAAGGAAGAGGGGAGGGAGGGAGCAGAAGGGAAGGGGAGGAAAAGAGAAAGGAGGGAAGGAAAATAGCGAAGGAAAACAGGAGAGGGAGGAAGGGAGAGGAAGACACAAAAGAGAAAGGAGGGAAGGAAAACCAAGAGAAAGGAAGGAAAAGAGGAGGGAGGAGGGGAGGAAGGAAAACAGAAGAGGGAGGAAAAGAGAAAGGAAGGAAGGAAAACGAAGCGGAAAGAATCTGGCAGACAAAATGATGATTTGAAGCGGAGGACTCGTCTCTCCTTGGGCCAGACTCGCTCTGGGCCAAATAGCGCCAAACCCACCAGACTAAAGACGTATTTTGAAGAGCAGATGAAACCGCCGCCCGATCAGGACACAACCCGAGAACCGCCTACGAAAGGTACAAAAATGCCGGAAACCAAAAACGCTGCTTTTCTCCCAGCCCGGCCAGCGGGAATTAAAAGTTGACTTGTCTGGTTTTTCCTCAGCAATTCCAGGACTTTCCTCCATGAAAACTGGGCGCTGCCAGTTTAATTAAAAAAATAAAAAATAAATAAAGACTACGAAGGTTTGGATCGGAATCAGCTGGCGGGAGGGACATCGTAGGCCAGGAATCTCGGAAGCCTTTTCCCTCCTCTCCTAACGGGTCCTCGACTTACGACCGGCCCACCCCCAATCTTCCACGGCTAAGCAAGACCCTTGTTAGCCGAGCTTGGCCTCGTTTGACGGCTGTGCTTGCCACCGTCCTTAAGTGAACCTCTGCAGTTGTTCAGTGAGTTGACACCGTCATTAAGTGAACCCAGCTTCCCCCACTGGTCACAAAAGGGGACAGCGTGACACACACACCCCCCGGGACGCTGTGACGGTCGTTAAGTACACATCGCCAAGCACCTCAATTTTGATCACACCACGGCCGCCCGGGTGAAAAACGGCCGAGTTGCTTTTTACTGCCGCTGTGTCTTCAAACGGTCACTAAAGGCACGGCGTTAAGTCGAGGACTGCTCGTGTTTATTCCTAATAAAAGAATTCCCAATATTAAGCCCAATTCAGGTGGGTGAGAAGCACGAAGACGAAGCGGAGAGGCCGGGAGTGAGGAACAATTTATTTTGATCATGCTGGAGTTTAAACCACCATTAAAAACCCAATAAATACAACCTAGAGTAAACCACCTTGTAACATTCGAGCATTTGTCAAATCTGCACGGATTTTGGGGGGGGGTGGGGGGTTGGGGTGGGGGGCTCTTAGGAACTGGGAGAGGAAGGCGGGGGCCTGGATTTCGGCCTGCCGAGGAAATTCTCCCTGGAATTTCAAGGGAGCAAATTACCTCCCCGGATTAAGAGTTACTCTCGGCTGTGCGAACGTGGAAGCCGGCTCCGCTAACCCACGTGGGAAAGCCAGACCAAAACCAGGCGAAGGTTGTCGCCTGCCCCGGCCTCCCCCGCCCATTGACACGAAGCCCGGCCTTCAGTGGTTGTGTGGGCGGCCTCGCCCTCGCCCGCGGCCGACGGGAGGGGCGTCCATGGTGGACCGGGGGTTCTTGATGGTTTCGTCCACCGAGACGATGAGGCAGGCGGCCTCGGAGGCGGCCGTCAGGGCGTTGATGCGCACGATGGCCGGCTCCCACACGCAGCCCACAAAGTTGTCGGCGATTTCTTCGTTGTTCACGTCCACGCCGTACCAGGTGCCTCCCTGCAGGGCAGACAGAAGAGAGCTGAAGCCGCGGGACACCTGCGTCCTCAGGACCTGCCCTCCCTCCTCCTCCTCCGCTTCTGGTCTCAGCAGGAGGGGAAGGGCAGGCCGCCCTCTGGACCTGTGCAGGATACGTGCAGGCCAGGGGGACTGGTGCAGGCAGAGGCTGCGGCTGGATGGTCTCTGGAGATACAGGGGCAGAAGTCTAGCAGAGTCACAGAAGGTGGAAATGGCCAGGCAGTTTTGAAAACGTACGCAACACATTGTTGTTTGTGAACTGATCAGTGTCACTTAGCTGAGGGCACAGTAGAAAAGATGACAGATAGGTAGACAAGACAAACTAGATAGATGATAGATTAGATAGATCAGTGGTGGCGAACCTATGGCACAGGGGCCAGAGGCGACACTCGGAGCCCTCTCTGTGGGCACGCGCGCCATGCTCCGGAGATGGCAACCGTCCCTCTTCAACCAGCCGCCTGCTAACTTCACCGAGGTCCCACGTGGCCGGATGCATCCCAGCATGGCTGGTTTCCCTCCCCCGTCCCATCCCTCCTGGCCTCGCATGCTCTCCTTTTCCCGGACATGACCCACTGCATCGCCTCCGCTGTCGGCCGGCCATCCATCTCAGAGGCGGCTTCTCTGAACTTCTGGTGGCGGGCTATGGAGCCCCAGAGTGTGCTGGTCAAGGGGCCGCCAGGCTGTGGATGCTGACAGACACTGTTGGCCCCCATGCGCTCGCTGGCCTCAGTGTGCGAGGGCCGATGGTGGGAGCCTCCTGCCCTCCTGCCAGAGACCCCCTGGATCTCCCCGAACCCTGCCCGGCCCCCCCACAGGCATTCCCTCCCCATGAGCAACAGAGGTGACCACGCCCACCTTGGCCACACCCACCCAGTCTGCCATGACGGCCACGGCCACCCAGTGGGCTACACCCACCTGGCACCTGGTGATAAATAAGTGGAGTTTGGGTTGCAGTTTGGGCACTCGGTCTCTAAAAGGTTCGCCGTCACTGAGATAGATGATCCAATGGATTAGATGGATGATAGATTGATTACATAGATGATAAATAGGATAGATAACTAGATGATAGATTAGATAAGATGATAGATAGATATAGATGCTATAGTTAGTTAGGTAGATAAAGATATAGATGATAGATTAGATAGATAAGATATAGATGATATAGATTAGCTAGTTAGTTAGTTAGACAGATAAGATATAGATAGATGATAGATGGGATAGGTAGACAGATAGGTAGACAGACAGACAGACAGACAGAAAGGATGGATAACTAGACTAGATAGATGATAGATATATAGATAAAATAGATGATAGATAAGATATATATATAGTTAGTTAGATACAGATGATAGATTAGATAGATGGGATAGATGGGATGGATAGATAGATAGATAGATAGATAGATAGATAGATAGATAGATAGATAGATAGATAGATAGATAGATAGATAGATAGACAGACAGACACATACAGGCAGGAATGGATGGAAAACCTACAGATATGTAGATAGGGACGGATGGGTGGATGGTAGACAGACAGCACCTAGCACCCCACAAACAAGCAACCTGTGTCCTGATGGATCAGGAGCCCCAACAATTCTCTCAACAGGGGCCAACTAACTAACTGCCCAAGGAAGGTCACCAACCTGCCAGAAGGTGAACCTTCAGAGGGAGTCCAGCTATCAGTAAGACAACACTTGATGGAAAAAAGATTTACTCCCGTTTTTATGCTGCCGATTCAAACCCTGGTCTTTTATGTCTGTTTGCCTATGCTGCACCGAGTGTTAAGTTTAAATATTTCAGTTTTGCGTTCGAATGACGCAAAGACCAGGATCACCGGGGAAACAGAGAAAATGTCAAGGTCCAGGGCTAGAAATCTGGAGAAACAGAGAGGATTTTTAAAGATATATATATATGTGAGTGTTCAGTTGTACAAATATATATATATATATATTTGCACAACTGAATGCTCACAGCCCATCCTTCCCGGAAGCTCACCTGGGCGTGCTTGGCTCGGAGCTGGTTGAGGATGTTGGTGGCGTCAAAGCCGGCGTTGTCGCAAAGCTGCCGTGGGATAATCTCCAGGGCTTTGGCGTAGGCCCCGATCAGCAGCTGCTGCTTTCCCGGGATGGTCCTGGAATAATCTCGGAGATATTTGGAGATTTCCATTTCTATCGCTCCACCGCCGGCCACGACAGAGTCGTGCTGGGGAGGAAAAAAATCCAGATGGGCAAGTGGAACAGCTGGCCACCAGAAATCGTGGGCGCTCCATCACTGGAGGTTTTTAAGAAGAGGCTGGACAGTCACTTGTCTGAGATGGTGTAGGTTTTCCTGCTTGAGCAGGGGGCTGGACTAGAAGATCTCCAAGGTCCCTTCCAGCTCTGCTCTTATTCTATTTCTATTCTATTCTATTCTATTCTATTCTATCCTTCATCTATTCTATTCTATTCTTCATCTATTCTATTATTATTATATTCCATTATTCTATTCTATATCATTATTCTATTCTATTATTATTCTATTCTATATCATTATTCTATTCTATAATCCTATTCTTTATTTTCTTTTCTATTCTATTCTATTCTTCATCTATTCTATTATTATATTCCATTATTCTATTCTATATCATTATTCTATTCTATAATCCTATTCTTTATATTCTATTCTATTCTATTCTATTCTACTCCATTCCATTCCTTATTCTATTCTATTCTATTCTATTCTATTCCTTATTCTATTCTATTCTATTCTATTCTATTCTATTATATTCTACTCCATTCCATTCCTTATTCTATTCTATTCTATTCTATTCCTTATTCTATTCTATTCTATTCTATTCTATTCTATTCTATTCTATTCTATTCTATTCTATTCTATTCTATTCTATTCTATTCCATTCCTTATTCTATTCTATTCTATTCCTTATTCCATTCCATTCTATTCTATATTCTATTCTATTCTAATTATTATTCCACTCCATTCTTTTCTATTCTGCCACAAAGAAGAGGGTATCAAGCACCAGAGGGCAGGACCAGAAGCAAGGGATGGAAACTAACCAAGGAGAGACGCAACCTGGAATTAAGGAGAAACTTCCTGACAGTGAGGTCAATTAACCAGCTTACCACCAGAAATCGTGGGCGCTCCATCAGTGGAGGTTTTGTAAGAAGAGACTGGACAGTCACTTGTCTGGGATGGTATAGATTTTCCTGCATGAGCAGGGGGCTGGACTAGAAGGCCTCCAAGGTCTTTGGGGGGGGAGGGCTGGAATTTGGCACCTGGCCAGCAGGACAAGGTTTGTTGTCCCCCCCCTGCTCTCCCCCTCCTCCCAAACCAGCCCCCCCCCCGGCAGAAGAACCGAAGGACACGTACCTTGATCGCCCTCCGGACGATCATGATGGCATCGTGGAGGGAGCGCTCCGTCTCTTCCATGATCTGTTCTGCCCCGCCTCGCAGGATGATGGTGCAGGTTTTGGCCTTGGGGCAACCTGTGAAGAAGTTATACCTGCCCAGGAGAGAAGAAATTTTTTTTGCTTTTTTTGATGAGCGGGAAAGGGGGGCTTTGAAGACGTCCCGGAGGGCATGAAAAAGACTTTTTAAGGCAACTGAGGCCACGTCCATTTTAACGTTCATCAGCCAGGGAGAGTCAGGGCAGGAAGTCCTTGACTTATAGCTACAACTCAGCCCGAGCAGGGGGTTGGACTAGATGACCTTTAAGGTCCCTTCCAACATTATTATTATTATTATTATTATTATTATTACTACTACTACTACTACTAC
>JARGCV010000738.1:150000-255000 GCA_034064705.1 Bothrops alternatus | reverse complement strand
AGAAGAAGAAGAAGAAGAAGAAGAAGAAGAAGAAGAAGAAGAAGAAGAAGAAGAAGAAGAAGAAGAAGAAGAAGAAGAAGAAGAAGAGGAGGAGGAGGAGGAGGAGGAGGAGACGATGACGACCAAAGGACCCTTCCAGGAATTTCCAATCAGTGCTAGAAGGGAGAGGGGTTTGTGGTGAAGAGGAGGAGGAGGAGGTGGTGGTGGTGAAGGACTGTGGAGTCCTTGGTGCTCTCCGAGCTTGGTTATTTTTCTTACAGACGTTTCATCACCCAACTAGGGAACCTCATCAGTGCTACAACGAAACATCTGCGAGAACACGAGCAAACGTGCACCCAGGACTCCAGGCGTCCTCCTCTTCTTCCTCCTCCTTCCCCCCTCCTTCTTTTCCATTTGCACGGACGGTTCATCACCCAACTAGATAACATCATCAGTGCTAGAAGGGAAAGGTGGTGGTGGGGGTTGTTTTCTAGAGGATTCCTGGAAGCCTGGCACTCAGACAAAGCAGCCAGAGAGAATATCCAGAGACCTTTCAGAAGAGGCAATTCAAAAGCCCCCACCCCAAAAGAGGGGGGGAGAACAAAAAAGACCCAAACGCCCCCATCCGCAGGGCAACCAACACCCGGATGAGCCGAAATTAAGACCAAGATTAACACTAGACCAGACCAACAATCAAACAGTAGACAACAATTACATCAAGAAGCCACCGAGAACTTTCCCACCGCAAGAAAAAGGGATTCCACGACAACGCGCCACCGCCAAATCGCCGTGGGACAAAACTTCGACTAATACCGAAGAAACAGCCAAATCAAACCAAAGGATGCCATAAGGAGGGGGTGGGGGAGAAATGAGAACAACAACAACAACAACAACAAATGTTTTAAAATTCCTTTCAAATCATTCAATTGAACTATTAAAACGGTCCTGCGGCCGACAATTCCGGCTCGGAGAGCATCAGGGACCCTCCGCTCACAACTGTCAACGCTAAAAAAGCAGAGTTCTTTTCACATGGGTGGAGGGGGGCGTGGGGAGAGGGGGAAAGGGGGGGGTTGGTGGGAGGGGCAGGTGTGTACGCGCGCACACCCATTGTCGCTCGTGCAGTGGGGCCGCGAGCGCTTGCCATGCTCTTGCGAGGAGCCGCAACGCTCCTGCGAGCGGGGCGGGGCGCGCCTGTGCCCAAACACGCAGCTCGGTGGCAAATAGGCCGTGGACCGCTACCCCAATTGTGTAATTCTGCAGTTACACTGCGTATCAACAGAGAGTCTGTTCCCCCCTCCCTCCCGCCCTCCGATTCCGAGCAGGTCATTTTCCCGCCGGTCTACCCAGATGTCCAGAAGAGAAGGATCCATACCATCATGGTCCTCTTCAGATCCTCTTCGGGGACCCGGCCAGCGCAGAACATGTCCCGGTCTGCGAAGTACTGAGTAGCTACATCTCCGATGGGCAGTTTGGACAGCACCACTTTGGCCCCGGATTTGTGGAGCTTATCCAGCTTGTCGTATAAAATGTTCCACTCGGCGTCCACGATGGCCTGGTAGTCCTGGAGAGGCAAGATCGAAAAGGCTGGGATTATCTAACCACAAGAAACGGATCATGGTTTTGGCGCAGGGCTTTTCAACCAGCGGCACGAGTACCACCTGGGGTCCATGGGCACCTGGCAGGGGGTACGCGACCATCCTAGAAAAGGGGTAGCGGGGGAGGGGAATGGGCTGAACCGGTGGCAGCACCGCACAAGCCTGAGCGAGAGACGGCTGGAGCTGCAGGGCTGTCAGGGCTCAGCGGAAGCGCCAGGATCAGTGCCGCTTTCCACCTGATCGGCGCTTCTTCGGGACTGTCAGGGCTCAGCAGAAGCGCCAGGATCAGCGCCAGACTCCAGCTGGAGCTCGGCGCTGATCCTGGCGCTTCTGCTGAGCCCAGAAGAAGCGCCGATCAGCTGGAATGTTGCAGCGTCTCCAGGATCTTGTGATTTACATTCAGATGCTTGGCCACTGATTCATATTTATGACGGTCAGAGTCCCAGGGTCATGTGAAGGGACCAAAACCTGCTGCAACCACCCAGCAGATGGGGGGGGGGAATAAAAACCAAACACCCCCCACCCCACCCCCACTGCCAATCCTCAACAGAAATGCTCACAACAATGGAAACCTCGGACAGGAGGAAGAGCGCCGCCGGGCGGGCAGGCGGGTGTCTTGCTCGGCTGTGGCTCGGGGGGCCCTTTTTTCAGTGCCATTGTAACTTTGAACAGTCATTAAGCGAACTGTTGTAAGTCGAGGACTACCTGTACTTTATCACTTTTTTCCTTTTTTTGGTCATCCAGTTTTTGACCCCTTGCTAGGCGACGGGTGGTCCTCGGATGTTGCCCTATCCTAAAAGTGGCCCAATGGGTGAAAAAGGTTGAAAAGGCCTGGCGTAGCAGACCAGATTTTGACAGTGGATGAAAAGAAGCAAGTGGGTCATTTCAAATAACATATATAATAATAGAGGGAGATCCATGTGACGATCTAAAAGCACTGATATGGAAGCGTGGTTGGCAAAGGAAGAAAGCCCGAATAAGGTTGAGGAAAATTGGGGTTTTTGACTTATTAGAGGGGATTTTATATTATTAATTAGAGGATGAAATGGAGAAGTTGAGATAAGGGGAATTCTGGCCACGTGATTTAAAACACTTGGAAATTAGTTGAAAATAAGGACTGTTATCTGTTTAATATTTAAAAAATTGACCCAAATTGAAAAAGAAAATTGTTATGAATACGTTTTGATTGATAGATTTAACCCAGGTAATATACATAATGGTTTTGATTTGTTAAAAGGGGATATTGTATTATTGAGTAGATGATTTAATATGGGGGGAAAATAGATAAAACTCTTAGGAAATAGAACAAGATTCCATTCAAATAGATCAAAATGTGTATTTTCGATATTAGATTTTGTTATGAATTGAGACAAGGGGAAATCATGGTTACCTAAAGCCCTCAAATCATAAATATTAAAAGGTGAAATGGGAATATTGATGAGAAAGGAAAAATTGAGTAAAAATTAGTAAAATATTTATTCTATTCTATTCTTTATTTCTTTTCTATTCTATCTTTTCATATTCTATTCTATTCTATTTTCCAATATTTATTCTATTCTATTCTTATTTCTTTTCTATTTCCAATATTTATTCTATTCTATTCTTATTTCTATTCTATTTTCCTTTATTCTATTCCTATTCTATTCATTATCTTTTCATATTCTATTCTATTCTATTCTCCAATATTTATTCTATTCTATTCTTATTTCTATTCTATTTTCCTTTATTCTATTCCTATTCTATTCATTATCTTTTCATATTCTATTCTATTCTATTTTCCAATATTTATTCTATTCTATTCTTATTTCTATTCTATTTTCCTTTATTCTATTCCTATTCTATTCATTATCTTTTCATATTCTATTCTAATCTATTCTCCAATATTTATTCTATTCTATTCTTATTTCTTTTCTATTTCCAATATTTATTCTATTCTATTCTTATTTCTATTCTATTTTCCTTTATTCTATTCCTATTCTATTCATTATCTTTTCATATTCTATTCTATTCTATTTTCCAATATTTATTCTATTCTATTCTTATTTCTATTCTATTTCCAATATTTATTCTATTCTATTCTTATTTCTATTCTATTTTCCTTTATTCTATTCCTATTCTATTCATTATCTTTTCACATTCTATTCTATTTTCCAATATTTATTCTATTCTATTTCTATTCCATTTTCCTTTATTCTATTCCTATTCTATTCTATTCATTATCTTTTCATATTCTATTCTATTCTATTCTATTTTCCAATATTTATTCTATTCTATTCTTATTTCTATTCTATTTTCCTTTATTCTATTCCTATTCTATTCATTATCTTTTCATATTCTATTCTATTCTATTTTCCAATATTTATTCTATTCTATTCTTATTTCTATTCTATTCTATCTTTTCATATTCTATGAAGGGTATGGATTGTTTATGAAGATTGAACGTAATTAAGATAACGGATCAGCTAAAAATGTATCGACAAATGTAATAAGGACGTTTTCACCGAGTTGACATGATAAGAACTCTGCCAGCTTGAATACGAGACAGTAAACGTTAAGGGAAAAAGAGAAGAAATATCTGATGTTGTAACTTGAGATTTGTACGAAAGATTTTAACGAACTATTGATTAACCCAGCCAGCCACCACGTGGCTCTTTAAATACTTAAATGTAAAATTGGAAAATTAATATATGTTATTATTAAAAAAAAAAGTGGGGATAATTGATGCGGCGACAGCAAGCTACAGGCAGTCCTTGACTTACACTTGTCGCTTTAGTGACCGTTCAGAGCTTACAATGGCCCTGAAAAAGGTGATTTATGACCGTTTTCCGTACTCACGACCGCCACAGCATCCCCAGGGTCCCATGATTTACATGCGTACGCTTGGAAACTGACTTGTATTTATGACAGTTGCACTGTCCCGGGGTCATGTGATCCCCTTGAAGGCCGGACAATGGGGCAAAACTCACTGAACGAATGTCTCGCTTAACGACAGAAAGTCTGGGCTCAATTGTGGTCGTTGAGACGAGGACTACCACTGTACTGGTAGTCCTCAACTTAATGACCCCAATCGAGCCTTGTGGCCTTCAGCTGCTGGACAAGTATTTCACTTCTTAAAAGAAATGTTTACGGGATGGGAGTTGGGCCTTAGAACAATAGGGAACAAGTTGGAATTAAGGAGGAAGTCCCTAACAGCGAGGACAATTAACCAGTGGAACAGCTTGCCACCAGAAATCCTGGGTGTTCCATCACTGGAGGTTTTTAAGACAGTCACTTGTCTGAGACGGTATAGGTCAGGGATAGGCAACCTTGGCTCTTTTATGACTCGTGGACTTCGACTCCAAGGCTTGGTGCTGTCTGGCTCAGGAATTCTGGGAGTTGAAGTCCACGAGTCATAAAAGAGCCAAGGTTGCCTATCCCTGGTATAGGTTCTCCTGCTTGAGCAAGGGGCTGGACTAGAAGACCTCCAAGGTCCCTTCCAACTATGCTCTATCTATTCTAGGTCTATTCTATTCTATTCTATTACAAATCTATTCTATTCTATTTTCCTTTATTCTATTCCTATTCTATTCTATTCTTTCATATTCTATTCTATTTTCCAATATTTATTCTATTCTATTCTTATTTCTATTCTATTCTCTTTTCATATTCTATTCTATTCTATTTTCCAATATTTATTCTATTCTTATTTCTATTCTATTCTATTCCTATTCTATTCTATTCATTATCTTTTCATATTCTATTCTATTTTCCAATATTTATTCTATTCTTATTTCTATTCTATTCTCTTTTCATATTCTATTCTATTTTCCAATATTTATTCTATTCTATTCTTATTTCTTTTCTATTTCCAATATTTATTCTATTCTATTCTTATTTCTATTCTATTTTCCTTTATTCTATTTCTATTCTATTCATTATCTTTTCATATTCTATTCTATTCTATTTTCCAATATTTATTCTATTCTATTCTTATTTCTATTCTATTTTCCTTTATTCTGTTCCTATTCTATTCATTATCTTTTCATATTCTATTCTATTTTCCAATGTTTTTTCTATTCTAGTCTATTCTATCTTTTCATATTCTATTCTATTTTCCAATATTTATTCTATTCTATTCTTATTTCTATTCTATTTTCCTTTATTCTATTCCTATTCTATTCATTATCTTTTCATATTCTATTCTATTCTATTTTCCAATATTTATTCTATTCTATTCTTATTTCTTTTCTATTTCCAATATTTATTCTATTCTATTCTTATTTCTATTCTATTTTCCTTTATTCTATTCCTATTCTATTCATTATCTTTTCATATTCTATTCTATTCTATTTTCCAATGTTTTTTCTATTCTATTCTTATTTCTATTCTATTCTATCTTTTCATATTCTATTCTATTTTCCAATATTTTTTCTATTCTAGTCTATTCTATCTTTTCATATTCTATTCTATTTTCCAATATTTATTCTATTCTATTCTTATTTCTATTCTATTTTCCTTTATTCTATTCATTATCTTTTCATATTCTATTCTATTCTATTTTCCAATATTTATTCTATTCTATTCTATTCTATTCTATTCTATTCTATTCTATTCTATTCTATTCTATTCTATTCTTAATTCTATTCTTAATTCTATTCTATTCTATTCCCGATTTTAACCATTTTAAGATGTGTGGACTTCAACTCCCATGCTGGCTGGGGAATTCTGGGAGATGAAGCCCACACATCTTAAAGTGGTCACGCTGAGGCTTAGATACAACAGCCGTGTCCAGCCAAGATGTCCGTCAACACAAAGCCTCCCAAACTTTCAGCCCACCCCCTCTTTCTAACCCCTGCCCTATCTGCACGGCTTCCTCTGTCCACCCCCGAGGAAGAGACAAGGCCTCACCGCCACATTCTGGACTCGGACCTCCGCGTTGTCCTTCTCGGCTTTCAGCTCCAACTCAATGTTCAGCAGGGCAATCTTGGGCGACTCGTACTTCTTGGGCTGCATCTCGAACCCGGCGTAGGAGAAGGTTTTCTTGAAGGCCACTCCAGCCACCAGCTGGGAATCCTGCGGAAAGACCAAATTGCTTAAGGGGGGGGGGAGCTTCCAAAAACATCTGGCTAAGTCCTGCAATTTGCAAGTCTCTAGCTTAACCCTTCCAAACAGCGTTTTCCCAACTTTTTGAAAGGAGGGGGTGGACTTCCAAGTCCCAGAATCCTCGGGAAGGGCGACGCTGGCTGGGGAATTCTGGGGGTCGAAGTCCAAAAGTCCTAAAGGGGCCCTAGCTCCCCACCTCTGTCCTAGACAGAAGCTTGGTCTGAACTTTATAATAATAGTAAAGTTGGAAGGGACCTTGGAGGTTATCTAGTCCAACCCCCTGCTCAGGCAGGAAACCCTACACCATTTCAGACAAATGGCTGTCCAGTCTCTTCTTAAAAACCTCCAGTGTTGGAACATTCACCGCTTCTGGAGGCAGGTGGTTCCACTGGTTAATTGTTCTCACTGTCAGGAAGTTTCTCCTTAGTTCTAGGTTGCTTCTCTCTTTGATGAGTTTCCATCCGTTGCTCCTTGTCCTGCCTTTGGGTGCTTTGGAGAATAGCTTGACTGCCTCTTCTTTGGGGCAGTCCCTGAGATACTGGAAGGCTGCTATCCTGTCCCCCCTCATCCTTCTCTTCGTTAAACTAAACCTACCCAATTCCAGCAAACATTCTTCATATGTTTTAGCCTCCAGCCCCCTGATCATCTTTGCTGCTCTTCTCTGGACTCTATTTCTAGAGTCTCAGCATCTTTTTTACATCGTGGTGACCAAAACTGGATGCCGTATTCCAAGTGTGGCCTTTCCAAGGCCTTGTAAAGTGGTATTAACACTTCATCTGATCTTGATTCTATCCCTCTGTCAGTGCAGCCCAGCACTGTGTTGGCCTTTTTGGGCAGCTGCAGCACACGGCTGGCTCCTATTTAAGGGATCGTCCACTAGGACTCCGAGGTACAGCTTCATTTATTGAACACATCCAGAAACGCCCGGGACCATCCCGGACCGTCCCCCACTCCGGAAGCTCACCTCCAATGCTCCGCCTTGCACCTTCTTGATGCCGATCATTTTGATCTGCAGCAGCTCGTCCAGCATCATGACCGCGTCCACCACCATCTTGGCAAAGAACTCCTTTTGCTGGGAAATCAGCTTGGAGCTCAAAGCGGTGCTGGCGCACTTCTCCAGCAGGCCCGTCAGCTCTCTGTTGGGGAGGGAGGAGATAGAGGAAATGGGAGAAAGCAAAGGAAGAGTATGTATTAATTTAATTTATTTTTAAATATTTATTATTATTATCTGTTTTAACTGGGCTGTAAACCGCCCCGAGTCCTACGGGAGAGGGGCGGTATAGAAATTTAAGAAATAAATATAATATATAAGAGGGACGGTATGCATGGTTGCTGAAAGACTTTAGGACAGGGGTCCCCAGGTTTGGCCACTTTATGGCTTGTGGACTTCAACTCCCAGAATTCCCCAGCCAGCACAGCTGTTGTCCTGTCTGTCATAGAACTGGCCTTTTTTTTTTTTTTTTAATCTGAGAATAAAAAAACACGTTGAATGTTGCTGTTTCTTTTCTCCCAACTGGGCAATACGTGTCGGTAGACACAATCCACTGTTCATTTGTGAACGCTGTGCTGAGCAAAATAGTATCCATAAAAAAAAAGGAGACTGAAATACCAACTGTATATTTGAGTTCTCTAGCAAAAAGAAAGGGTTTTTTTTTAATTTTACCCCTGAACTTAATCTAAACTGTTTTGATCACCAGAAACAAGCAAAATACTGGCGCCTTTTGAGGGAGCTGTTTCAAAACGTGGTATAATGGCAACTGCAAAGGATCTGTCATTTTTAGAAAAGCTTTATGATTAATTGTATTATTTTCAATGCTATTTTTCTCTGGGCAAACGTTGACAATGTGATTAGCTTGAAATAAATTACAATGGGTCTATTATATTATTATTATTATTACGACAAATAATGCAGACCATTACTGAAAGCTTTGCTAATACTGCAAATTTTGCTGATACAAATTAATATAAATTAATTGCAGCTTCGGACGAGTCCTGAAGTATCTGATTATTTTCCATTTCCAGCTCTGGAATAGAGAGAGGTAAAGTGTTTCATTACAGCATTATTTCAAAAGATGTTTTAACGAAAGCCAAAATAAAGTTAGGACACGCAGAGATTTAGGCACATAGATGGGAGTTGGAAGTCCACAAGTCATAAAGCAGCCAAGGTTGGGGACCCCTGCTTTAGGGCACCCCAGGCTGAAGCAGCTCTAATTCTTAATTTCAGCTAGTCCTCAACAGACGACCACAACGGAACCCCAAATTTACGTCGCTAAGCGAGACCTTTGCTCCGCCAGCTTCACTCCATTTTGACCACCTTCCTCGCCACGGTGCATCACTGCCGTTCTTAAGTTAGGTAACACGATGATCGCTTCTTAATATGATTGCTTCCTAATATGATCTTATGCTTGATGTTGATTACTTTAATAATGAAAAAGCAGACTGAATTTTTTTTTACCCCAGGCTATTGAATCTCTACTTCAGGATCTTTTGCTAGGGATCATAAAAGATAAAATACAACAGACATATAGTTGAGGCTGGAAGTGAGGAGTAAAGAATATGTACCAAACCAAGCGTTTACAAAGATTAATACCTAGTGTTATATGCTGTGTTCTCTGAGGATTGATTATTAATATGATCTTATATTTAATGTTTAACTACTACCTCAAGACCTATTATCAGGGATCATAGAGAATAAAAAATGTAACGGGGGTATAATAGAGGATTGAAGTGAGGAGTGAAAAATGTTTACCAAACCAGACGTTTCCAAAGAATAATACGTAGGGTTGTATACCAGATGCTATGATGTTTGATGCATACAAAGATTTTATGTACAATGCTGAATGTTTTAATAAAGGAATTAAAAAAAAAAAAGTTAGGTAACACGGTTGTCGATCCGGTTTATCCCGTGGACTTTTGCTTCTCGGATCGACGTGAGACAGCTGCTGACGGTCTGAGTTCGGATCACCTGACCCTGGAGGGATGGCTGCAACGTCGTCAGGGTGAACGTGGTCGTAAGTCTGTTTCCCCCCCCCCAGTGAGGTTGTAACTACAAACGGCTGCTAAGCAAACGGTCCCCTTGAATTAACATTAGGAAGCGTCACAGCGAGTCCTGGATTTACGAGCACTGATTTAGTGACGGTCCGGACTTACAACGGCAGCGAAGAGGGACATATGATTTGTTTTTCGCACTTACGACCGTTGTAGCCTCCCTGTTGTCCTCTGATGCTTGGCAATTGACACGTGTTGATGACGGTCTCGGTGCCCCGGGGGGGGTCACGCGATCCCCTTTTGCGACCTTCAGCGTAATGTAACCCTGTTATTCACAACTGCAGCAATTCCCTTAACCAGCGTGGCGAGAAAGCTGGTAAAAATGGGGCAAAATTCACTTAATGTCCGTCTCTCTTAGCAACGTCAATTCTGGGCTCCAGTAGCCAAGGACTACCTATACTTCACATTAAGGACTTGGAACCAGCTTCCGGTGGAAGTAATGGGTCAAACCAGTCAGGAACTGAGTTTAAAGATCCTTGGGACGAACGCCTCCGTTATCCGGCGAAAATAAATAAAACTAAAAAATAATACAATAAATATTTTTTTAAAAAAAAAATGAAAAACCTGAGCTACAAATATTCTATTTATGGATCTTAGAAAATGATGCAAGCACCTTAAAGCAGCGGTTCTCAACCTATGGGTCGCGACCCCATTTGGGGTCGAGCGACCGTTTCGCGGGGGTCGCCGGACACCGCGGTCCACCAGTTTTTTTTTATTTTTTTGTCGCGCACGCCACGCATGCGCGGTTCGGGCCGTCGCGATCCGCCATTTTGTTTTTAATTTATTTATTTTTTATTATTTTTTCCGTCACGCTCCGGGTGTCTTGTAATCGTCTGAACTCGGCCCGGTCCTTCAGCGGTTCCTGATGAGAGGGAGGCGGCAATACCGTGTTTCCCCGAAAGTAAGATTACTTTCGGGGTACGGCTTATATTAGGTGTCTTACTATTGGGGAAACACGGTATGTGATGGCCAGCGAGGTCTTGATGAATTCCAGCCACGAGATCTGTTTGCTTCGTTAGCATGGAAGGAACTATCGTTTTTTTTCCTTTTTAACCTACGTGACGGGTCCAAAGGATGACATGTATTTCAGAAGGATCTCTACAGTTAAGTGTAAGTTAATGTTTTGAGAATGCCTGATGAATTTGAGTAATCTGCACGAAATCCTTCCGTGGAGTTCAACTGCCAGTATCAAGTAATATCCAGCAGCGATCTCCTGGCCTGATCCAGAACAGACACCGAAAGGGAGGAATGAGTAATACGGCCACCATCAAGGAGAGAAACCTCTCCCACAAATCAAAGAGGACGGATCGCTTTGGGAAGGCCAGATGTCAAAATATTTCCCCCTGCCAAGGATTGTTCTAGTAAGATAACCGACTAGAGCAGGGCTTTTCAACCTTTTTCACCCATTGTACCACTTTTAGGATAGGGCAACATCCGAGGACCACCCGTCGCCTAGCAAGGGGTCAAAAACTTGATGACCAAAAAAAAAAAAAAGTGATCAAGTGCAGGTAGTCCTCGACTTACAACAGTTCGCTCAGCGACTGTTCAAAGTTACAATGGCACTGAAAAAAGGGCCCCGCAAGCCACAGCCGAGCAAGACACCCGCCTGCCCACCCAGCGGCGCTCTTCCTCCTGTCCGAGGTTTCCATTGTTGTGAGCATTTCTGTTGAGGATTGGCAGCGGGGGTGGGGAGGGGGGGTGTTTGGTTTTTATCCCCCCCCCGGTCTGCTGGGTGGTTGCAGCAGGTTTTGGTCCCTTCACGTGACCCTGGGACACTGTGACCGTCATAAATATGAATCAGTGGCCAAGCATCTGAATGTAAACCACAAGACCCTGGAGAGGCTGCAACATTCCAGCTGATCGGCGCTTCTTCTGGGCTCAGTGGAAGCGCCAGGATCAGCGCTGAGCTCCAGCTGGAGCCTGGCGCTGATCCTGGCACTTCCACTGAGCCCTGACAGCCCCGAAGAAGCGCCGATCAGCTGGAAAGCGGCACTGATCCTGGCGCTCCCGCTGAGCCCTGACAGCCCTGCAGCTCCAGCCGTCTCTCACTCAGGCTTGTGCGGTGCTGCCACTGGTTCAGCTCCTTCCCCTCCCCTGCTACCCCTTTTCTAGGAGGGTCGCGTACCCCCTGCCAGGTGTCCATGGACCCCAGGTGGTAGCCGTACCCCTGGTTGAAAAGCCCTGCTCTTGGGAGTTCTGTCTCTCTGGGTGTCAACTGCATTTCATCCATCCCGCTCGTTCGAGAATTGATTTTTCCCCACAAACAGAATCGTCACTTACACCTGGTCTGTCTTCTTGATTGTAACGGCGATCTTCCTGATCTTATCCACTGCCTGCCGAAGGAAAAAAAAGAGGCGGTCAAGCTCTTCTCCAAAGCCCCTGAAGGCAGGACAGGAAGCAACGGAGGGAAACTAACCAAGGAGAGAAGCAACCTGGAACTACGGAGAAACTTCCCGACAGTGAAAACAATTAACCAGTGGAACCACCTGCCTCCAGAAGCGGTGAATGCTCCAACACTGGAGGCTTTTAAGAAGAGATGGAGAGCCATTTGTCCGAAATGTTATAGTTTCCTGCTTGAGCAGGGGGTTGGACTAGATGACCTGCGAGGTCCCTACCAGCTCTGTTATTCTATTATTCTGTAAGGGTCTCCTCCTTGAGCAGGGGGTTGGACTAGATGACCTCCGAGGTCCCTTCCAACCCAATTATACTATTTTCTTGAGTAAGCCTTCACCTTATGTTCTCCAAGGTGCCTGAAGGCAGGACAAGAAGCAACGGGTGGAAACCAATCAAGGAGAGAAGCAACCTGGAACTGAGGAGAAACTTCCGGACAGCGAGGACGATGAACCAGTGGAACTGCTCGCCACCAGAAGTTGTGGGTGCCCCATCACTGGAGGTTTTTAAGAAGAGGCTGGACAGCCCTCTGTCTCAAATGGTACTACAGGGCTTCCTGCCCAAGCAGGGGATCGGATTAGAAGACCTCCGAGGTCCTTTCCAACTCAAGTTATTCTGTTACCTGCAACAATTAACCAGTGGAACTACTTGCCTCCAGAGGTTACGGATGCTCCATCACTGGAGCTTTTCAAGGAAGCCTGGACGGCTGCTTGTCTGAGATGGTAGAGGGTCACCTTCGACTTTCTGGAGGCCTCCCATCATCTCCTTATTCTTACATTCCTTCAATCAGTGGCCCCCAACCTTTGGGGCACCAGGGACCAGTTCCACGGAGAAAGGTTTTCCCGCGGAACGGTGGGGGGAGAGGCCTGGCTTCGCCTGCCGCCTGCATCCCGCAGATGGGACTTCGCTTGCTTGCGCAGAGCGGTTCCTGCCACTGCCACGGACCGGTGTCGGCCCACGGGGCGGGGATTTGGGGACCCCTGCATTAGATCGAAGGGTCTTCCGGAGGGCAAACAGGAGCACCACCGTCTTCTAGCTTACCAGTTGGGTTGCCGTGCGGAAAGCCCGGATGATGATCTGGGGGTGAAGGCCTTCTTCCACGTAACTCTTGATTTGCTTTAAGAATTCGGCCGCCAGGAGCGTCACCGACGTGGTGCCGTCCCCAACCTGGGAAAGGAAAGGTCTCGGAATAAGAGGAAGGGCTTTCCTGGGTCAGCTGAGCAGTGAAACGCCCATTTTTCTAGAATAGGACAGGGGTCTTCCAAACGTGGCCCTTTGACGGCTTGCGGACTTCAACTCCCAGAATTCCTCAGCCAGGCACGCTGGATGAGGAATTCTGGGAGTTGAAGTCCACTCCTCTTAAAGTTTCTATCAGGGGTCATCCAAACGTGGCCCTTTGACGGCTTGCGGACTTCAACTCCCAGAATTCCTCAGCCAGGTACGCTGGTTGAGGAATTCTGGGAGTTGAGGTCCACTCCTCTTAAAGTCTATAGCAGGGGTCTTCAAACTTGGCCCTTTTATGGCTGGTGGACTTCAACTCCCAGAATCCCTCAGCCAGGCCTGTGTGTCATTTAGCAACAGAAATTTAGGGGTCGATTGTGGTCATAAATCGAGGACTACCTGTATATTTATATATATATTTTTACCTCAGAATGTGACTTTTCGGTTTTTGTTTAAAGTCACTGGTGGTTTAATATTTCACCATGTTAAAAACACCCAGTCTGACAAACGAGTCATCTTTAAGTGATCAAAGTTAACAATTACAGACATTTAAGAACGGGGGTCTTCAAACTTGGCCCTTTTAGGACTGGTGGACTTCAACTCCCAGAATTCCTCAGCCAGGCATGCGGGCTGAGGAATTCTGGGAGCTGAAGTCCACTCCTCTTAAAGTCTATAGCAGGGGTTTTCAAACTTGGCCCTTTGATGACTTGTTAACTCACCAAGACAAAACCCTCTTTTAACGAGTAGGCTGGAAATGCAGGAAAGATTTGATTAATTAAGTACAGACCCACAAAATGTCCCAACAGCCAAGGCAAACAAAACACGATGCAAACGGAGAATTGTTCGCAGGCAAGGCAAACAACAGGATTCCGTGAAACATGAGTCCCTTGCCATCGGTTGCCTTCAGCAACCAGCATCGCCCACACCTTCCCATTTTATTCGGCAGCCCTCAGGCGTGGCTTCTCAATGCCTTCTCCTCTCCCCTTGGAGTCGCCCCGTTGCCTCCCTCTGTCCTGCTCTGGTTGCCTGTCTGCGTTTGCCAGCATCTGTGAGCGTCTTCCAGCTGTGAGTCCTCAAGGTCTGATTCAGCTTCCCAGCACAGCTGGGTCTCAGCCTGAGCACCAGTCCTGAAGCTCATCAGAGCCTTCCTCCTCCTCTGATGGCTCTCCTCCTCCTGATTCCCCGGATTCAGCTGCCGGGCCCACTGGCTGGTACCGAATCACAACAGGGAGTCTCTCCACTCTCTCTCTCCGTGGGGCACTTCCTTCACTTTGCAGAGGCCTTGGGGAACCCCCTAGAATCTCTCCCCCCCTTCTCTCAAAGGTGCTGTTCAAAAGGCTACTGGACTTTGTTGGGGGGGGGTTCCCCTGAAAACATTTCGCTTGTCATCCAAGAAGCTTCATCCATTCTGATAAAGGACCCATCCTTCCATCCGGTCCCCTCCCGCCCTCAGAACGGATGAAGCTTCTTGGGAGGAGAAGCAAAATGTTTCCTCCTTCTTCTTCCTCCACAAGGAAAAAAAAATAACAAAAGCAAAAAACAGCCCAGTTGCCTTTTTGAAGAAAACATCCATTGGGACAATGGATGACGGAGAACCTGCATAGACACCCACCCCTCAGTTGTGTTTCCCCTTTCCCCCAAGCCCACCTCTGCATCCTGGGACTTGGCAATGTCCACCAGCGTCTTCGCAGCAGGGTGGACCACGTCGAGAAGCTTCAGGATGGTGGCGCCGTCATTGGAAATGGTTGCTTTGCCTGCAAAGATGGACAGTTGTTGGGACTCCAGAAAGAGTGCAGAGAAGAGCAACAAAGATGATCAGGGGACTGGAGGGTAAAACATACAAAGAATAGTTGCTGGAATTGGGGATGTCTAGTCTAACGAAGAGAAGGACGAGGGGGGACGTGATAGCAGTCTTCCAGTATCTCAGGGGCTGCCCCAAAGAAGAGGGAGTCAAGCTCTTCTCCAAAGTGCCTGAAGGCAGGACAAGAAGCAACGGATGGGAACCAGTCAAGGAGAGAAGCAACCTAGAACTAAGGAGAAACTTCCTGACAGTTAATTTAATCCTAGGATTAAAGGTACATTTGCTCCTGTGTTTCAATCCTGTGCAAAAAGGCAGCCCAAAAGTCTAAAATCTTTCAGACTTTGTCACCTAGGAACTTTGGAGAGACAGTTGTTAGATGATAGCAGGGTTTGAAACAAAAGCTGGAGTGGCATCAATGAATCAATCAATTCTCAGGTTCTCCAGATTAAAAAAATAAAATAATAACTAGCAGCCTTCCAGTATCTCAGGGGCTGCCCCAAAGAAGAGGGAGTCAAGCTCTTCTCCAAAGCGCCTGGAGGCAGGACGAGAAGCAACGGATGGAAACTCATCAAGGAGAGAAGCAACCTGGAACTAAGGAGAAACTTCCTGACAGTGAGAACAATTAACCAGTGGAACCACCTGCCTCCAGAAGCGGTGGATGCGCCAACACTGGAGGTTTTTAAGAAGAGACTGGACAGCCCTTTGTCCGAAATTTATTTATTTATTTATTCGGATTTGTATGCCGCTCCTCTCCGAAATGGTATAGGGTTTCCTGCCTGAGCAGGGGGTTGGAGTAGATGACCTCCAAGGTCCCTCCCAACTTTATTATTATTATTACTATTACTATATTATTATTATTATTATTATTATTATTATTATTATTATTATTATTATTACGTTGCCAGATGTGTATACGGAAGAATATTGGATGTATTGGGACATTGAGCAGAATCCGAACAACGAGCCTGTCAGGATGAGACCCATGTAGTCTGACCCACGTAGGTCCACATGGCTTACAACCCGCCCCATAGGGAAACCCCTGCCCTCCTGGCAATGGTGGGTCCCCTATCAGCACCAGCCTCACCTCTGTCATCCACAATGAGTTTATCCATGCCCCGGGGGCCCAGCGTAGTCCGGACGGCTTCTGCAATCACTTGGCAAGCGCTGATGTTGCTAACCAGCTGCGGGATGCCTTGGGAAGTATCTGTGCCTTCCTTCAACAGGATAACAGGTGTGGGCTGCAGGTAAAGCAAGGGTGGGTCACAGGTCAGGTATGGCGAGGCCCAAAGCGGAAAACCAGCAACACATTTGATTGCGCGCACAAGAACATTGTTCTCCAGTTATTTCTGGCATGGAAAAGGCAGAAAGCTGAAGAATAGAGTAGAGTAGAGAATAGAATAGAATGATGATAATGGAATAGAATATAGAGTAATGTTAAGAATAAAATAATAAGAACAGAATAATGATAAGAATAGAGTAGAATATAGAACAGAATAGAATATAGAATATATAAAAAAGAATAGAGATAGGATAGGATAATAGAATAATAAGAATAGAATAAGAATAGAATGAATAGAATAATGATAGAATAAGAATAGAATATAAGGATAGAATAGAATAGAATAAGAATAGAATAATAGAATAAGAATAATAGAATGATAGAATAGAATGATAGAATAGAATATAGAATAGAATACCTAGATAATAGAACAGAATATAGAGTAATCTTAAGAATAGAACAGAATAATGATAAGAATTGAATAGAATATAGAACAGAATAGAATATGGAATATATAAAATAGAATAGAGATAGGATAAGATAGAATAATAAGAATAGAATAAGAATAGAACGAATAGAATAAAATAGAATAATGATAGAATAAGAATAGAATAAGAATAAGAACAGAATAGAAGGATAGAATAGAATAGAATAATGATGATAGAATAACAGAATAATAGAATGATATAATAGAATATAGAATAGAATAGAGTAGATAATAGAACAGAATAGAGTAATCTTAAGAATAGAACAGAATAATGATAAGAATTGAATAGAATATAGAACAGAATAGAAAGTAGAAAGTAGAGAATAGAAAATAGAGAACAGAACAGGAGCTGGAAGGGACTTTGGAGGTCTGCTAGTCCAGCCCCCTGCTGAGGCAGCTTGGTAAAAACAACAGTGATGTCTTAAGGGACGTACACATAGTCCTAAACTTACGGCCACAACGGAGCCTCAAATACCTGTTGCCCAAGTGAAAAATTTGCTAAGGGCATTTTGCCCCGTCTGACCATCTTTCTTGCCGGTCGCTAAGCGAACCAATGCAGTTATTCAATAAACCGCAGGCTGGTTAAGTGAACCTGGCTTCCCGATCATCAACATTGAGTCAGTCGCCAAGAGTCTGGATTTGGATGGCCTGACGAGATGAGGATGCCGCCAACGGGGCGTGAAAAACAGCCCCCGAGTCCCTTTTGTCCAGGGCCCTTGCAACTGTGAACGGTCAGTAAATGAAGCCATTGTAAAGTCGAGGACTGCCTGGATTGTGTTTATCTACTGTTGAAAGCAGCCCAGGCAGTGAGACGGGGCAGGACATAAATTAAAACTATAAATTAAAACATATGAAGGAGAGAAGCAACCTGGAACCAAGGAGAAACTTCCTGACAGTGGGAACAATTAACCAGTGGAACCACCTGCCTCCAGAAGCGGTGAACGCTCCAACACTGGAGGTTTTTAAGAAGAGACTGGGCAGCCATTTGTCTGAAATGGGTTAGGGTTTCCTGCCTGAGCAGGGGGCTGGACTAGATGACCTCCAAGGTCCCTTCCAACTTTTATTAGTGTAAAAAAAAATTAAAATTTTGCAAATACAGCCCCCTGCAGGGGAGGGGGGGCGCTGCCTCTTCTGCACACCCATCCCGTGCATCACACGGGGTAAGAGTTCTCCTAACGTCTTCACACGTGCACCCAGCCACAATATCTGCGGGTTGTCTCGTGGGAGGGGGCAGCTGTCCTGCCCTGAACTCCCTCTGGGACTACACCTCCCACAAAGCCTCGCGGCGAGGCAGCCATTCGGCTAACGGAGCCGGCTGCCGCAGAGCCTGCCGGGAGTTTTAGTCTCCGGGGGTTTCAGCCCTGACCGCATGTAGCCCATTTGGCTTTTAGCTCCGCTCAAGGGAGGCCTCGTACGTTGCAGGAGTGCAGCCGCCGGCGAGGCTCCCGCGTCGGCCTCCCGCCCACCGGCGACCCACCCCGGCTTCCATCAATACCGGCTCCTTCTCGCCGAGAAGCCTCTCCCGAGGAGGAGAAGGCCGCCCGCGAGGAGAACGAAGCCCGCCCCGCGGCGGATGGCGGCGGATAAACTCGGCTCTGCCACCGCTTTTCCCATCACTCACCATCATCTTGGCGGCGGCCCTGGCTAAACGCTCCCTTCCCCAGAATGCACCGCGGTCGCCTAGAAACTTCGCGGGGGCCGGGCCAAAGGAAAGGGCGGGGTTGTAAGGGGAAGTACGGCGCGAGTCTCATAGAGAGAAGAAAAAGGAAGAGTCCTCCTCCCGCGGGCGCTTCGGAGTTCATATTAAAACCTTTTTTTTTTCTCCGCTTCCAGGCATTTTTTTTTTCTTTTACAATAGGCCAGGGTGGGCAACTTTGGCTCTTTTATGACTCGTGGACTTCAACTCCCAGAATTCCTGAGCCAGCCATGCTGAGGGAAAAGGGAGAGGCTTCCAAGCTGAGCCATGCTGGCTCAGGAATTCTGGGAGTTGAAGTCCATGAGTCATAAAAGAGCCAAGATTGTCTACCTCTGGCCTAGGCCTAGGCCGCTTGATGACTGGTGGACTTCAACTCCCAGAATTCCTGAGCCAGCCTGGCTCAGCTTGGAAACCTCTCCCTTTCCCCTCAGCATGGCTGGCTCAGGAATTCTGGGAGTTGAAGTCCACCAGTCATAAAAGAGCCAAGGTTGCCTACCTCTGGCCTAGGCCTAGGCTGCTTTCTGACTCGTGGACTTCAACTCCCAGAATTCCTGAGCCAGCATGGCTCAGCTTGGAAACCTCTCCCTTTCCCATCAGCATGGCTGGCTCAGGAATTCTGGGAGTTGAAGTCCACCAGTCATAAAAGAGCCAAGGTGGCCTACCTCTAACCTAGGCCTAGGCTGCTTTCTGACTCGTGGACTTCAACTCCCAGAATTCCTGAGCCAGCATGAGGAACTACGGCCGCTTTATGACCTGTGGACTTCAACTCCCAGAATTCCTGAGCCAGCCTGGCTCAGCTTGGAAACTTTTCCCTTTTCCCTCAGTATGGCTGACTCAGGAATTCTGGGAGTTGAAGTCCACAGGTCATAAAAGAGCCAAGGTTGCCTACTCCTGCAATAGGAGAATGGAAAAGAAGAAATTTAATTATTCTTGAAAATAATGGGGGGTTTTGGCCGAGGCGGTAGCAAAAAGGTGGCTTGGCCTTAATCCGTTCTTCACTGGAGCGTTGTTTCTCAATTTCACCATCTTTGAAAGGTGTGGACTACAGCTCCCAGAATTCCCCAGCCAGCTTGCTTATGGTTTTTAGAGCAGTGTTTCTTAAAACTTTTTGCTTTCGTGACCCTTTCCCTGTCATTAAAAATGAGGGGGGATCCTCCAAGGAGTTTTTCTTCGTACGGGTTGTATTTATCGATAGTTACCCTATTAAAAATTAAAACAGAGGCGTTTGGGAGAATGCTTGTGCATTGAACCAGGTAAAAAAAAAATAACACACTTTAACCCAGGGGATGTATACATAGTTTTCATCAAAATCCCAACTGATTTAAAATTGATCTCTTTTTTAAAATATTTACCTATTCATTCATTTATATGCTGCCCAGAGTAAGAGGGGTGGGGTACAAATGTTTTTTTAATAGCTAAAATAGAAGAAGAGTGGAGTCCTGCAGCTATCTACATTCTCTTCCAGTCGTCTTTTAATTAAGATCTGTTTGTTGTCTATGATCAATGCAGCCATCCATCCACTCTGTCTATCTACCTACTTACCATCCATCCATCCACTATGTGTCAATGTAAAAACATCTGGGCCAAAGGAAAGGGCGGGGCTGTCTGTCTACCTACTTACCATCCTTTCTGTCTATCATTCTATTCTATTCTATCTTCTCATTATTCTGTTCTATTCTGGTCATTATTCTATTCTAGTTTCCTATTCTATAACCCTATTCTATTTTTCTATTCTATTCTAAATGTCTATTCTATTCTATCATTATTCTATTCTAATCTAATTTATCATTATTTTATTCTATTCATTCTTTCCTACTGTTATTTCTATTCTATTCTATCTTCTCATTATTCTATTCTATTCTTCTCATTATTCTATTCTATTTTCCTATTCTATTCTAAATTTCTATTCTATCATTATTCTATTGCATTCTAATCTATCATTATTCTCTTCCATTTATTCATTTTTTCCTACTGTTATTTCTATTCTATTCTATTCTATTCTATTCTATTCTATTCTATTCTATTCTATTCTATTCTATTCTATTCTATTCTATTCTATTCTATTCTATTCTACCTTATCATTATTCTATTCTATTTTCCTATTCTATTCTAAATTTCTATTCTATTCTATTCATTCTTTCCTATTGTTATTTCTATTCTATTCTATCTTATCATTATTCTATTCCAGGGGTGTCATACTCAATTTCATTCAGGGCCGCATCAGCATTGCGGTTGCCTGGGGGGGGGCAGGTGGGTGTGGCCAGGGTGGGTGCAGCCTACTGGGTGGGCGTAGATGGAGTGGGTGTGGCCTACTGGGTGCGCATGGCCAGCTTTACATCGTTCGCGTCAAGGGGGCCTGGGGGGGCCTGGGCAGGAGTGGGACAGATCAGAGGGTCTCTGGCAGAAGAGGGTGGGACCGGGGCAAGCCCCAAGGCATGGTCCATTTCTTCATTCCTCACAAAGGGGGACCCCTCCCCAGCATGCACCCAAGGGATGGGGCCGACGCAGCAGGGGCTGGTTCCTCGCTGTTCCGGACGGCCTTGTGGAGCTATGACTGAATGCGTTTCAGCATAGAGGGCCACCACAAAATTGTGCATTGGCTCCCGGCCGGACTGGGCCAGGGCCAAGGCAGCGGGGGCCGTTCCCTCACTGTTTCCAGGATGGCTTTGCGGGCCACATGAAGCCACCTTGCGTTTGACATGTCTTTTCTATTCTATTCTTGTCATTATTCTATTCTATTTTCCTATTCTCTAACCCTATTTTTCTATTCTAAATTTCTATTCTATTCTATTCTATTCTATTCTATTATTATTCTAGTCTATTCATTCTTTCCTACTGTTATTTCTATTCTATTCTATTCATTCTTTCCTACTGTTATTTCTATTCTATTCTATTCTATTCTATTCTGTTCTGTTCTGTTCTGTTCTGTTCTGTTCTGTTCTGTTCTGTTCTGTTCTGTTCTATTCTATTCTATTCCTTATTTCTATTCTATTCCTTATTTCTATTCCTTATTTCTATTCTATTCTATTCCTTATTTCTATTCTATTCTATTCTATTCTATTCATTCTTTCCTACTGTTATTTCTATTCTATTCTATTCTATTCATTCTTTCCTACTGTTATTTCTATTCTATTCTATTCTATTCTATTCTATTCATTCTTTCCTACTGTTATTTCTATTCTATTCCTTATTTCTATTCCTTATTTCTATTCTATTCTATTCTATTCTATTCTATTCTATTCTATTCTATTCTATTCTATTCTATTCTATTCTATTCTATTCATTCTTTCCTACTGTTATTTCTATTCTATTCATTCTTTCCTACTGTTATTTCTATTCTATTCTATTATTATTCTATTCTATTCATTCTTTCCTACTGTTATTTCTATTCTATTCTATTATTATTCTATTCTATTCTATTCTATTCTATTCTATTCTATTCTATTCTATTCTATTCTATTCTATTCTAGTCTAGTCTAGTCTAGTCTAGTCTAGTCTAGTCTACTCTACTCTAGTCTAGTCTAGTCTAGTCCATTGGAATAGGCTGCATATTTTGGATTGCATTCTGCATTTAAGCAAGAAAAAAAAAACCGCCCCCCCCGGTCTACTCGGAGGCGGACGGTAAACCCCCAAGAGCCAAATCAGCTGAGGATTCCTTGAAACGGCCGCCTCGGCTCCACCCAGACCTTCGGCTCCTCCAATGGGAGGAGCGGATGGGCGGGGCCCGGCCGCAGCTGCTGTCCGCTGAGCTCGCCAGCTGCCGGCGCGCTGAGGCCCGAGGACGGCAGCCAGCGCCGGGCAGGCAGCGCTCGGCTGACGGACAGGCGGGCTCCCCCCGCGATGTCCCCCGCCTGGTTTGCCTTGCTCCTCCTCGGCTTCTGCTCGGCTGGTCACGGTGAGGAGCCGCCTCTTGGCCCCGTCGCGGTGCAGCCCCCACCGGGGTGCCTGGCTGCCTGCCTGCCTGCCTGGCCCGGCAGAGGCGCCTCTTGCAAGCCGGAGGCGGTGGGGTGGGGGGAGTTTGGGGAGGGGGGGCTGAGCTGGCGGGTAGCCGCGATCGGGGGCGCGCGTCTGCATGCGGGGCTGCGGGTGGGCTGCGTGTCTGTTTCATAACCGTCGTGGGGGCGAGGATGCGTGTTATCTACAAGAAGTAGGATTTAAGTCAGGGGTAGGCAGCCTTGGATTTAAGTCAGGGGTAGGCAGCCTTGGCTGTTTTCTGACTCGTGAACTTCAACTCCTAGAATTCTGGGAGTTGAAGTCCACGAGTCAGAAAACAGCCAAGGTTGCCTACCCTGGTTTTGGGCCATTCTAGACAACAGAAGGACCGGGATGGGGGTGGGGTGGGGTGTTGTGATAGCAGTCTTCCAGGATTTGGGGGGAGGCTGCCCCATAGAAGAGGAGGGGGGTCCACCTGTTCTCCAAAGCCCTTGAAGAAGGCAGGACAAGAAGCAACAAGGATGGAGACTAATCAAGGAGAGAAGCAGCCTGGAATTAAGTGACAGTGGGAACAATTCATCAGAGGAACAACTTGCCACCAGAAGTTGTGGTTGCTCCAACACTGGAAGTTTTCAAGAAGAGATTGGACAGCACGCTGTCTGAGGAATTCTGGGAGTTGAAGTCCACTCCTCTTAAAGTCTCTATCAGGGGTCTTCAAACTTGGCCCTTTGATGACTTGTGGACTTCAACTCCCAGAATTCCTTAGCCAGGCACGCTGGCTGAGGAATTCTGGGAGTTGAAGGCCTCTCCTCTTAAAGTCTCTGTCAGGGGTCTTCAAACGTGGCCCTTTGATGACCAGTGAACCTTGGCCCTTTGATGACCTGTGAACAGGCATCCTGGCTGAAGAATTCTGGGAGTTGAAGTCCACAAGTCATCAAAGGGCCAAGTTTGAAGACCCCTGATCTGCACATTAAATTGCTGTATTTGATTCTAATTGCATTTTAAACTGCATTCCATCCCAATTTCATTTTAAGTGGTATTTTATCTCTAGTTCACTTTAAATTGTATTTTAACCAATCCCGTTTTAAATTGTTTCTGCTGCATGTTAGTAAGAACGTGTGTTTGGAACGCTGCACCTCGATATGGTCCATGGGCTAATCAATAAAGTAAATTAAATTAAATCACATTGAATAGGCGTGTCCTTGCAGGCACCCACCCACCCAAACCAGGATTTAAGTTAAGTGCAGGCTGCCATCTGCGTGGCGTGTTTCTTACTTGCATTACGACAGAGATGTCCACAGCGTAGGTAGCTTCTCGCCTTGTCTATTCTTAACTCTTAGCTCTTGGCACCTGCGATGCGCCATGTTGCCAAGTTGCTGGTTGCCTTGGAAAGTAACCACGGGCCTGTCTTTTGCTCCCCTTCCTGGTTACATCTCAGCCCACCATCCAGTGGCAGAACATAGAATAACAGCGTTGGAAGGGGCCTTGGAGGTCACCTAGTCTAACCCCCTGCGGAAGCAGGACAGTCTATACCGTTTCAGACAAGTGGCTGCCCAGTCTCTTCTTGAAAACCTCCAGTGATGGCGCACATACAGCTTCCGGTGGCAAGTCGTTCCACTGGTTCATTGTTCTCACTGTCAGGAAGTTTCTCCTTAGTTCTAGATTGCTTCTCTCCTTGACGAGTTTCCATCGTTTGCTTCTTGTCCTGCCTTGGAGAAGAGGTGGACAGCTCTTCCTTGTGGCAAACTCTTGTGTGATGCTGAATTTTTATTATTTGTTTATTTGTTAAAATTATTTGTTGCCCATCTTGCTGTGGGGCTACTCTGAGTGACTTAAGAGAGAGGGAGGGAGGGAAAGGGAGGGAAGGAGAGAGGGAGGGAGAGAGGGAGACGGGGAGAGACGGAGAGGGGAGAGAGGGGGAGAGGAAGGATAGAGACTGGGAGAAAGAGGAGAGGGGGGAGAAAGTGGGAGAGAGGACAGAGGGAGGGAGAGATGGAGGGGGAAGAGAGGGGAGAGAGAGGAGGGAGGGACAGAGGGAAGGGAGAGAGGGATAGAGAGAGAGGATAGATGGAGAGAGAGGGAGAGATAGAAGGAGAGAGGGAGGGAGAAAGAGAGGGGGAGAAAGGAGAGAGGGAGGGGAGAGGGGGAGAGGGAGAGAAGGATAGATGGAGAGAGGGAGAGATAGAAGGAGAGGGAGGGAGAAAGAGAGGGAGAAAGAAGGAGAGAGGGAGGGGAGAGGGGGAGAGGGAGAAGGATAGATGGAGAGAGGGAGAGATAGAAGGAGAGGGAGGGAGAAAGAGGGAGAAAGGAGAGAGGGAGGGGAGAGGGGGAGAGGGAGAGAGGGAGAGAAGGATAGATGGAGAGGGAGAGATAGAAGGAGAGAGGAGAGGGAGAAAGAGAGGGGGAGAAAGGAGAGAGGGAGGGGAGAGGGGGAGAGGGAGAGAAGGATAGATGGAGAGAGAGGGAGAGATAGAAGGAGAGAGGAGAGGGAGAAAGAGAGGGGGAGAAAGAAGGAGAGAGAGGGGAGAGGGAGAAAGGGAGAGAGGAGAGAGGCTGGGAGACAGGGAGGGGAGAGGGGGAGAGGGAGAGAAAGAGATGAAGGGAGAGATAGAGGGAGAGAGAGTGGGAGAGGAAGACAGAAGGAGGGAGGGGGGAGAGACAGACAGACAGAGACAAACCACTCACGCATGGCTTCTGGGCTTGAACTCCAGTTCCGTCAAGTGTCAAGACAATCACGCCCTTTGGGGGAATGTCTTGTTTTCCTGGCTGGTGAAGACATCCACGCGCTCCTCTCTCTCTCTCTCTCTGCCAATTGCTAGGTTTACGCATCCAGGAGTACCTTTACTTCCATGTCCTCAGTCCGGGAGATATCCGTTACACCTTCACGGCTATGCCAGCCAAGGACTTTGGCGGAGTCTTCGTAAGTCAGCTTGTCTCCCTGGAGAACTGGGTCTTTTTCTTGCCCGCTGTGCCCAAGCTTCCCTTTCCTTCCCAGGGCCATCTCCGGAAGAGGGAAGGAAGGAAGGAAGGAAGGAAGGAAGGAAGGAAGGAAGGAAGGAAGGAAGGAAGGAAGGAAGGAAGGAGTTAAAAGAATAATTAGCACCCTCTTGCAACCCCCCCCCACCCCCAGGGTTGCAATCTCGTCTGGAGAAAGATCTTGAGATGTTCCTCAGCTAGAGGTCCTGAGTCCTCTCAATGTCGGTCTGGTTCTGACAGGACCAGAGTGTAGTTGAGCCACATCTGGAGGACCTTTGCTGGTAGGACAACCTTTCCTGACCTCCACCTGCACATCTGTTGGGAGATGGTTTGGGGAGAAGGAATATGGCACACCTGAGCCGGTTCTTGTCATAGATTGATAGCTCGGCCTTCTTATCAAGCTGATTGTTTGGGAGCGAAAAAAATCAGAGAAAGGTATGAATACGTGGGAATATTTATAGCGTAGGCTTGAACTGTGGGGGTCCTTGGTGTTCTCTAAGCTTGGTGGTTTTCTTGCAGACGTTTCATGACCCAACTAGGTAACCTTATCAGTGCTGGAAGGAAGGGGGGTGTTGAAAGAAGAAGAGGAGGAGGAGGAGGAGGAGGAGGAGGAGAAGAAGAGGAAGAGGAAGGAAAAGGAGGAGAAGGAGAAGGAGGAGAAGGGGAAGGGGAAGGGGAAGGAGAAGGAGAAGGAGAAGGAGAAGAAGAAGAAGAAGAAGAAGAAGAAGAAGAAGAAGAAGAAGAAGAAGAAGAAGAAGAAGAAGAAGAAGAAGAAGAAGAAGAAGAAGAAGAAGAAGAAGAAGAAGAAGAAGAAGAAGAAGAAGAAGAAGAAGAAGAAGAAGAAGAAGAAGAAGAAGAAGAAGAAGAAGAAGAAGAAGAAGAAGAAGAAGAAGAAGAAGAAGAAGGCGACTGTGGGGGTTCTTGGTGCTCTCTGAGCTGGGTGGTTTTCTTGCAGACGTTTCATGACCCAACTAGGTGACCTCATCAGTGCTAGAAGGGAGGGGGGTTTGCAGAGAGGAGGAGGCCTGTGAACTCCTTGTTGCTCTCTGACCTTGTTTTCTTGCAGACGTTTCATTACCCAACTAGGAAACGTCATCAGTGCTCGAAGGCAGTGGGGTGAGTGGAGAAGGGGGGAGGGGGAGGAGGTGACTGAGGGGTCCTCGGTGCTCTCTGCACTTGTTTGTTTTCTTGCAGACATTTCATTACCCAGCTATGTAACATCACCAATGCTGAGCATCAGTGCATGGCTGGCTGCGGAATTCTGGGAGTTGAAGTCCACCCACCTTAAAACTTGCAGAGATTGACCTAGCGTTATAGGTGGTGTTTTATGATGATTGATTATTAATATGATCTTATATTTAATGTTTAACTACTACCTCAAGACCTATTATCAGGGATCATAGAGAATAAAAAATGTAACGGGTGTATAATAGAGGATTGAAGTGAGGAGTGAAAAATGTTTACCAAACCAGACGTTTAAAAAGAATACGTAGTGTTGTATAACAGATGATATGATGTTTGATGCACACAAAGATTTTATGTACAATGCTGATTGTTTTAATAAAGGAATTTTTATATTTAAAAAAAAAAGATGGTCATATAATTCAGCCTATAGTGTAACATACCTAGTTATCAACCAGCTGTGTAATTAAAGGTGCTATCATATCAAAAAAACAAAAAAAAAAACAAAAAAAACTTGCAGAGATTGAGAAACATTGATTGACCCAATCAATCCGGCCCCGTGTGCCATCAACAAAACCCAGAAGTTGCAGTGCATGGATTTGGGGAAGCCATTAGGGCGAACCTCGTCGCTCCTGGGCACAGGATGATGGGTCCCACCCTGCGGGCCGTGGTTTTTAATCTTCCCTCTTTTCTGTATCTCCCACTTGCCCAGAATATGAGATTCGAGCAGATTTACCTGGTTCCGTCCGATCCTCCAGATGCCTGCGGGGCGTTGAACAACGGGGTCTTTATTGAAGGCCAGATCGCCTTGGTGGAACACGGGTGAGTTCCTCCCGCCCTCTGCTTTGGCACGCCGGTGGAAATCAGCGGGCTGCTTTTCCTGCTCCGTGTTCGAATCTCCGCCAGAGGCATCCAGGGTGGGGTTCATTTCAGGAGGAAGCCCACCCCTAGATCTTTCAGGGACCCTCGAACCAGCGAGCAGGTCCAGATGAAACGGTGGCTGGATTTAAGGGTGTCCACGACACGACACAACAACACGTGGTCAAGAAGAAGCAGCGCCCCAAAGGTGCTTTTTCAAAAGACAACCGGACTTTTGTTTCGAAAATGTTTTGCTTCTCATCCAAGAAGCTTCTTCAGTTCTGACTGAACGGTGGAGGACGGAAGGGTTTATATTCTTTGCAGTCCTCTGATTGTTAGTACCCTCTCTGCCCTCTTGGTCATCTGAGTGGTGCAAATGGGTGTGGGACCTGCTTGGAACTGCTAAAAAGGACCATGTTGTAAACAGGAGATGGGAGTGTGTGTATGTTATCCCCCCCCCTCTCTGTTCAGGGAGGGCTGTTCAATTTGGGCCTAGATGGCCTCTTGGACCCCTCTTTCAAACCAGCGGCCCCCTTGGTCCAGAACGGGGACTCTGCTGTCTTCGAAAGAGCGGCCTTGGTCTTTCAAATGCAGACGGGCTGCTGACTCTTGTCCTGAGGGCTTTGTTCTCTTATGCCAATGGTAGGCCACCTTGGCCCTTTTGTGACTGGTGGACTTCAACTCCCAGAATTCCTCAACCAGCCATGCTGAGGGGAAAGGGAGAGGTTTCCATGCTGAGCCATGCTGGCTCAGGAATTCTGGGAGTTGAAGTCCACCAGTCATAAAGCGGCCTATGCCAGGGGTAGGCAACCTTAGCTCTTTTATGACTCGTGGACTTCAACTCCCAGAATTCCTGAAGCAGCCACGCTGAGGGGAAAGGGAGAGGTTTCCATGCTGAGCCATGCTGGCTCAGGAATTCTGGGAGTTGAAGTCCACCAGTCATAAAGCGGCCTATGCCAGGGGTAGGCAACCTTAGCTCTTTTATGACTGGTGAACTGCAATTCCCAGAATTCCTGAAGCAGCCATGCTGAGGGGAAAGGGAGGTTTCCAAGCTGAGCCAGGTTGGCTCAGGAATTCTGGGAGTTGAAGTCCACAAGTCATAAAGCAGCCTAGGCCAGAGGTAGGCAAGCTTGGCTTTCATGACTGGTGGACTTCAACTCCCAGAATTCCTGAAGCAGCCATCCTGGGGGGAAAGGGAGAGGTTTCCAAGCTGAGCCAGGCTGGCTCAGGAATTCTGGGAGTTGAAGTCCACAAGTCATAAAGCAGCCTAGGCCAGGGGTAGGCAACCTTGGCTCTTTTATGACTCGTGGACTTCAACTCCCAGCATTCCTGAGCCAGCCTGGCTCAGCTTGGAAACCTCTCCCTTTCCCCTCAGCATGGCTGGCTCAGGAATTCTGGGAGTTGAAGTCCACCAGTCATAAAAGAGCCCAGTTTGCCTACCCGTCCTACGTTGTGCCAGGCGTTTGTGAAGTGGTGGTTTTGTTTCTCCTCCAAGGTACATGGGAGATAAACACAGATAAACCTCCAAGTGGCCTCAACGACTCTCAGAGAGAGTGCAAACGACCAGATGACTGATTGCAAGGACTATATAGCCTTCCGTCCTCCACCATTCAGTCAGAACTGAAGAAGCTTCTAGGAGTAGAAGGGGAACGTCTTCAAGGGAAGTCCAGTTGCCTTTTGGAAAAGCACTTTGGGGACAACCAAAACGACAGAGAATCTCCATAGACAAGAACTCAAGAGAACCATAACAGTGTGACCATAGCACCAGTTGTGTGTGTGTGTGTGTGTGTGCATTGTCAAAACACCCTGCCGCTCAGGTGGAACCGTTTTATCTCCTCTCCGCTGGCTCACAGACCCGGGAAGGTTGGGGACCCCCAAATCTGAATGCATAAATGTGGACTTTTTTGGGGGGGGGCTTTTTCAACAGGGGCTGTTCATTTCTGTCCAAGACTCACACGATCCAGGAACACGGAGGCCAAGCGGTGATCATTGCAGACAATAGTTACGACAAGGACACAACCTACGTGGAGACGATGCAGCCCAGGGCCGACATCCCTGCCCTTTTCCTGCTGGGGAGAGACGGGTGAGTGACAGGGGGCTGCAGCTGAGACACCCCCCCCTCTCTCTTGACCATAAACCCCATTTGTACAGCTAAACAACTTAAAAGTGGCTTAGGACCGTGTTTCACACTTACGACTGTCGCAGCATCTCCCCGCCGTCAGGTGATCAAAATTCAAGACGCTGGGCAACCGCTTCGTATTTATGACGGTCGCGGCGTCCCCCCTGGGGGGGTCACGTGATCCCCTTTTGCAACCTTCTGACAAGCCAAGTCCGTGGGGAAGCCAGCTTTACTTAACGACCGAGTTGCTCTGCTTAACGACCGTAACGATTCACTTAGCAACCGTGTTACTGACTTAACTGCAGTGATTCGCTTTGCAACTGTGGCAAGAGCGGTCGTAAAGCGAGGCAAAAAGTCACTTAACAAGTGTCCCGCTTAGCGACAGAAATTTTGGGGCTCAATTCCGTGGTTGTTGAGGACTGCCTACATCAGGATTTGGTGATTTGTGACAGCTTTTAGTTGGGAGGAGAAAAATTTGCAGGATTCCATTCCTTTTGAGTTGCTGCTGTTGCAGTTATATTTTTTATTTTATTTTACATCATTATTATTATTATTGATCATCGCACAGTCAGCCAGATGTTCAGACTGGATTTGGCATTTTTGTCCACCTATCGAGTCCTTCCCGAGGGCCTGGGATAGGCAGATGTGGATATTTGGTGGTATTAAAATATCATCGCAGGATGGAAGCAGTTCCCAGTAAGGCTGTCTTTTGCAATTGACTAATGGCGAATTTGTCAATGCCGATTATGGTGTTCAAGTGGTGCTCCAGTTGTTTTGGGATTGCACCCAAGGCGCCTATTGCTATTGGTACTACCCTTGCTTGCCTTTGCCACAATCTTTCTATTTCTATTTGTGGGTCTTTGTATTTTGTTATCTTCTCCAGTTCTTTCTCGTCTATTCTGCTGCTATTATTATTATTATTATTATTATTCCAGTTTCTCATCTGTAAACCGCCTAGAGCTGCTCCGAGCTATAGAAGTTCTCTAAATAAAATAAAGAATAAATAAATAAAGAACAAATAAATAAAGATAAATAAGCCCCCCACCACACTGCCTTATTTTTACCCAGGTACATGATCCGTCGCTCTCTGGAGCAACATGGGCTCCCTTGGGCCGTGATTTCCATCCCGGTCAACGCCAGCAGCGCTCCGGCTTCCGAATTCCTGCAGCCTCCGGGGATTTTGTGGTAGCAAAGAGGAGGGAGGGAGCTGCGGCGTCGCAGAACCGGACGGAAGAGATAGAAGATCCCATCCACGGATCACCGTTGTCATCCAGTCCTGCAGCTTATGGGACCACAGGATCATTTTTGATGAAGGGAAACTGACCGGACCGTGTCATCTGGATGGCTGCTGGCCCCAGATAACTACCCACTGGAACTGGTGGGCACAACCAGCAGCTCTTGAGGCCCAAAGCGGAAGCCTGGACCGCTGGTTGGCTTGTTGCCAATGCCTTGCTGGTGTGATGGTGGTTACCGGGTGGTCTCAAATCCGAGAATCCCAAGGCCAGGTCTTCAAGAAATGTTTGCCTTGTCCTCACTTCCCGGGCCTGGGGTCTGAACCTCAGGGGGGGCATTTAAGACCCCCCCCTTAGTTTCAAATTCAGACACCAACCTGGGCAAAATATTGACCGGAGGGACATTTGGGTGGGTGGGATAGAGACCACGTAATTCATACAGTGGTGGTTTTGTGGGTGACAACCCCGAGTTCACACGCGGCAAAACAAACTATGGTTTAATGCAGAGGTTGGATGGCAAGGACTAAGCCCAGGGAGGGGGTGGTGTGTGTTTGTGTGTGTGTACGTGGTGTGCATTGCATACTTTCAGCAGCCTTTCACAGTTTGGGCTCTTCCCCCCCCCCCAAGATTTAAAGGTCAACCCCCCAATTCAAGAAGCATGGTTTTTGTTAAGTTCTCGACTTAATAAGTTCATTTAGTGACGGTTCAGGGTTACGATGACACTGGGAGAAAAAGGGACGTAGGACTGTTGTTCGCACTTACGAACTGGCCGACGGCCGGATTGATTGTGTTGTGTTTTGCCTTTGTCAATCACTGCCGGTCACCCTCGATTAAAACCCAAAGGCCACATTCTCCAGCCTTTGGGGGGTCTCTGCTGGCTAGTTCTGTCATTTATTTAACCAGGTTTATTTATTTATTCCAGGGGTTCTCAACCTTGGCCACTTTAAGACTTATGGACTTCAACTCCCAGAATTCCTCAGCCAGCTTTGCTGGCTGAGGAATTCTGGGAGTTGAAGTCCACAAGTCTTAAAGTGGCCAAGGTTGAGAACCCCTGATTTATTCCTTTGTTTTTGAAAAACTCACCTTTATTACAGGAAGTCCTCAACTTACAACAGCCCATTTAGTGACTGTTCGAAGTCACGGCGGCGCTGGGAAAAAAAGGGACTTGGGACCGTGTTTCGCACTTACGACCGTCGCAGCCATCCCCGTGGTCACGGTAGCTGGGCAACTGACTTGGAGTTATGACGGTCGCCGTGTCCCGGGGTCACGTGATTTCCCCCCCTTTCGCGACCGTCAGAGAAGCAGAGTCAGTGGTGTGGGGGGGGTAAAGGCGGATTTGCTTAACAACCCCGTGTTCCTAAATGAAGAACCGCGGTGATTCGCTTAACGACGGCAGTAAGAAAAACCGTTAACACGGAAAGGACTCGCTTAACGAAGGTCTCGCTTCGCGCGGAGATTTTGAGCTCAGCGGCGGTCGTTAAGTCTGTGTAGCAAGTCCTCGGCTTACGAGCGTTTGTTCTGTGACCGTTCACAATTACGACGACACTGAGGAAAGGGGGCTTACGGCCAGTTTTCACAGTCCGCGACGGTCGCAGTTTTACCTCCGTGTCGAGAAAAGGTGGTAAAATGGGGCAAAGCTCGCTTAGTGGCTGTCTCGCTTAGAAGCGGAAACGTTAAGGCTCCGTTGCGGTCGTACGTCGAGGACCACCTTCGCCGCATCTAACGAGCATTGGAGGAATAAACCTAGGACGTCGCGTCTGGAGAGGAAGAAAGCCAAGTACGCCAGCCCGAAGCAAATCCTTTTGTATTGAAGGAGGTGGACCGATTTGCATAGAATTACAAAACTCCCCCTCGGAAGGAGCAGAAAACGGACGACGGCGAGGAGACGCAACCACAAATTGTCACTCACTCACTCACTCACTCACTCCCGGCTCAGGACGGCAGGCAAGATTTAAAATCAGGCTTAAAGCAGGCCAGACGTCTGAACGTCTGGGAAACTGATGGGGCGCCGGATCAGGAAGCCGGCCAAGCAAACAACGGGATCTGGATTCGGGTCCCGGCTTTTGGAGGCTGGTGGGCTGAGATCCAGAGTCAACCCAGCCTCCATCTGCTCGGGGAGGGAGGGAAGGAAAGAAGGGAGGGGGGAGGAAGATAGAGAAGGAAGGAAGGAAAAGAGGGAGGGAGGAAGATAAGGGAAGGAGGAAGGGAGGGAGGGAAGGAAAAGAAGGGAGAGGCAGGGAGGAAGCGAGGGAGGAAGGAAGGGAAGAAGGAAGGAAAAGGGAGGGAGGGAGGAAGTAAGGGGAGGGAGGAAGGGAGGGAGGGAAAGAAAAGAGGGAGGGAGGAAGATAAGGGAAGGGAGAAGGGGAGCGAGGAAGAAAGGGAAGAAGGAAAAGGGAGGGAGGAAGTAAGGGGAGGAAGGGAGGGAAGGGAGGAGGGAGCGAGGGAGGAAGAAAGGGAAGAAGGAAAAGGGAGGGAGAGAGGGAAGAAGTAAGGGGAGGGAGATAAGGGAAGGGAGGAGGAAGGGGAGCGAGGGAGGAAGAAAGGGAAGAAGGAAGGAAAAGGAAGGGAGAGGGAGGAAGTAAGGGGAGGGAGGAAAGAAGAAAGAGGAAGGAAAAGGGAGGGAGGGAGGAAGGGAGGGAGGGAAGGGAGGAGGAAGGGGAGCGAGGGAGGAAGAAAGGGAAGAAGGGAGGAAGAAAGGGAGGGAGGAAAGAAGAAAGAGGAAGGAAAAGGGAGGGAGGGAGGGAGGGAGGAAGAGGGAAGAAGAAAGGAGAGAAATAGATGGGAAAAGAAAAGGAAGGAGGATGGAAGAAAAGAAAGAGAAAGTAGGAGAGAGAGAAAAATGGAGGAAGGAAGGAAGGTGCCCCGTGGACCTATTCTCTGTAGGCCAGGTGAGTCTCCCCCAAAACACCCAGCCCAGCCGCCATCTTGAAAGGCGCCCAATATTTTGGGGGCGAGGCTGCTTTGCGTAGCTGCAGACCACCGCTGGAGCAGAGAAGAGTCAGCTGGTCCTCGACTTACAACAGCTCTGAAAAAAAGCGACCGGTTTCTTTCCGCATTCCCCCACGGGTCACGTGATCAAAAATACAGCCGCTCGGCCACCGACTCGTATTTATGACGGTCGCAGCATTCCGGCGGAGTGTGTGTGTGTGTGTGTGTCACGTGATCCTCTTTGGCGACCCGACAAGCCCAGTCAAGGGGCGGGAGGGGGAAGCAGAATTCACTTAACGACCGGGCGGCCCACTTAGCGATGGGGGAGGGGGGGGCGATTCACCGAACAACGGAGGCGAGGAAAGGGGTCGCCATGGGGCAAAACCCGCTCTCCCAAACGTCCCGCTTAGCGACGGACGGACTCAGTTTGGTCGTAAGTAGAGGACTAGCTGCACGGAAAGCCAGGTTGCTCTGCTTCTCTTTGCTGGAAAGGGGGAGAGAAAGGCTCGGAGCGGGGCCAGGATTAGACCCTCCCCGCACACACACACACACCCCACATCCTTAAGGCAAGGCTGGAGAAGCAAACCAGGTTAGGTTTGCTGAACCCCCTTCTGTTGGAGATGGAGGCCAGGGAGGGGGGGGTCTTCTGCTCCCCACCAGGTTGGGTGTCCAGGGGTCAGAGGACCCCACCTCTCCTTGCTAGGCAGCCTGTGGATCAAGAGGCATGATGGGTCCCTCCCTGGCCGCCCCATTCCCCCCCATCCATCTCCTCCCAAGCCACCATCTAACCAGGATGCTGTTCCCACCACAGCCCTAGGGCCTCCAGAGGGGTCCCCCTCCCACTCACACCCCACCCAATTCGCCCCCACCCTCCCCCGGAGGCCAGATCAAACGTCCGTCATCTCGTCCTCCAGCTCCGCGCCGTCGGGCTCCCCTTCGGCTTCCTCCTCCTCCTCCTCTTCCTCCTCTGACGTGAGGTCGGGGTCCTCAGCTTGAGCCAGGCACTTGGGACAGGAGCAGATGAACAAGTAGTTTTCCCTAGGGGATTATTTTTTTGGAGGGGGGGGTGTTACGGAAGAGAAAGAGAGAGAGAGACGGAGGAATTTCACAAGACGGAAGATTTGCTGCTAGGCCTCGACTTACGACGGGGGGGAGGGGGGGCTTGGCTTGCGACGTGCTGGAGGTGAAGGCGTTAAAAATGCAACCATTAGGAGGGAGAACCCTACCTGGGCAGGCTCCCTGACGGAGAATACACGTTGAGGAAGGCCTGTAGGAGATGACCAGGCTGTAGCTGACAGTGGGAGGAAGGGTCAAACGTGCTATGAGTCTAGATCAGACATGTCAAACACAACGCCTGGGGGCCGGATGCAGCCCGCAAAGTGGTTTCGTGTGGCCCACGAAGCCATCCTGGAAACAGTGAGGGAACGGCCCCCACTGCCTTGACCCTGGCCCAGGCTGGCCAGGAGCCAATGTACAATTTTGGGGTGGCCCTCTATGCTGAAACGCATTCAGTCTTAGCTCCACGAGGCCGTCCGGAAACAGCGCGGAACCAGCCCCTGCCGCGTCGCCCGCGCCCCCTGGGTGCCTGCTGGGGAGGGGTCCCCCTTTGTGGGGAATAAAGAAATGCACCATCGCCTGGAAGTGGCCAGCAAATGGCCCTCGCCTGCTTCACCTATCCGGCTTGGTGGGCTCTGCCCTGGTCCCCCCCCTTCTGCCAGAGACCCCCAGATGTGTCCCACTCCCCCACAGGCCCCCTTGACACAAACAATGTAGAGCTGGCCACGCCCACCCACTAGGCCACACCCACTCCATCCACGCCCACCCAGTAGGCCGCACCCACCCTGGCCACACTCACCTCCCCCCCCCAGGCCAACCGCAATGCTGATGCGGCCCTCAGTAAAATTGACACCCCTGGAATAGAATAATGATAAGATAGAATAGAATAGAATAGAATAGAAATAACAATAGGAAAGAATGAATGTAATGTAATGTAATGGAATGGAATGGAATGGAATAGAATAGAAAATATGGAATAGAATAGAATAGAATAGAATAGAATAGAATAGAATAGAATAGAATAGAATAGAATAGAATAGAATAGAATAGAATAGAATAGAATAGAACAGAATAGAAATATGGAATAGAATAGAAAATATGGAATAGAATAGAATAGAATAGAAAATATGGAATAGAATAGAATAGAATAGAAAATATGGAATAGAATAGAATAGAAAATATGGAATAGAATAGAATAGAATAGAAATATGGAATAGAATAGAATAGAGTAGAAAATATGGAATAGAATAGAATAGAATAGAAAATATGGAATGGAATAGAATAGAATAGAATAGAATAGAATAGAATAGAAAATATGGAATAGAATAGAATAGAAAATATGGAATAGAATAGAATAGAATAGAAATATGGAATAGAATAGAATAGAATAGAGTAGAAAATATGGAATAGAATAGAATAGAATAGAAAATATGGAATAGAATAGAATAGAAAATATGGAATAGAATAGAATAGAAAATATGGAATAGAATAGAATAGAATAGAAAATATGGAATAGAATAGAAAGTATGGAATAGAATAGAATAGAAAATATGGAATAGAATAGAATAGAAAATATGGAATAGAATAGAATAGAAAATATGGAATAGAATAGAATAGAAAATATGGAATAGAATAGAAAATATGGAATAGAATAGAATAGAAAATATGGAATAGAATAGAAAATATGGAATAGAATAGAATAGAATAGAATAGAAATTTAGAATAGAATAGGAAAATAGAATAGAATGACAAGAATAGAATAAATAAGATAGAATAGAATAGAAATAACAATAGGAAAGAATGAATAGAATAGAATAAAATAGAATAGAATGATAGAATAGAATAGAATAGAATAGATTGAAATAGAATAGAATAATGATAGAATAGAATAGAAATTAGACTAGAATAGGAAAATAGAATAGGGTTATAGAATAGGAAAATAGAATAGAATGACAAGAATAGAATAGAATAATGATAAGATAGAATAGAATAGAAATAACAGGCACCCTTGACGCGAACGATGTAGAGCTGGCCATGCCCCACCCAGTAGGCCACACCATCCATGCCCACCCAGTAGGCTGCACCCACCCTGGCCACACCCACCCAGCCCCCCAAGGGCAACTCCAATGAAATGGAGTTTGACACCCATGGTATAGGGTCTCTTCGCACCCACAAGAGATGCCAGCAACTGGACTTTCTTGGGTTTTCTCTGAAGAGGTTTTGCTTCTCATCCCAGAAGCTTCTTCCGCTCTGACTGGAGGGTGGGGAAGGGAAGGATTTATACTCCTTGCAGACCGCTGGTCCTTTGCCTCCTTTGAGAGAGTCACTGAGGCCATCTGGAGGCTTGTCTGTGTCCTTAGGATCACTTCCAAGTGGCCTCAACGCCTCTCCGAAAGAATGCAAAGGACCAGCGGTCTGCAAGGAGTATAAATCCTTCCATTCCCCCCACCATCCAGTCAGAACCTGAAGAAGCTTCTGGGAGGAGAAGGGAAACATCTTCAAGGAAAAACAAGGAAGTCCAGTTGCCTCCTGGGGAAAAAAAAAAGCACCTTTGGGATACTTTGGCCATTAGCTGTTCGGATTCTTGTAGGGAGCAGAATTTTGCAATCAACCTTGATCCCCGTTTGAACTGCCTCATGTGTGTGTGTGTGTGTGTGTGTGTTAAATTTTGGATTGCTAACGAAGAGTTTAAGAGAGACCGGTATAGCTATTTCCAGCTAGTTAGCTCTCATTTCTTCTTCCAATATTTGGGCTGATAGGGTGCATCGTAAAAAAAATCACTCAAGATATATAGATAGATAGATAGACAGGCAGACAGATGATAAAGAGAGAGCGAGGATAGATAGAGGTTACATAGATGATAGGAGATGGATGGATGGATGGATGGATGGATGGATGGATGGATGGATGGATGGATGGAGGGACAGACAGACAGATAGATAAAGATGATATGGATAGATGAATAGATAGATGTTAGATGATAGATAGATAAAGATAGATATAGTAGATGATATAAACAGATGAATAGAGATGTGAGATGATAGATAGCTAGATAGAAGATATAGATAGATAGATAGATAGATAGATAGATAGATAGATAGATAGATAGATAGATAATAGATGGATGGATAGGTAGATAGGTAGATAGACACACAGATGAGAGAGAAGAGATAGAGATAGATAGATAGACAGACAGATGAGAGAGGAGAGATAGAGATAGATGAGAGAAGAGATAGATAGATAAATAGATAGATAGATAGACAGATGAGAGGAGAGAGATATGTGATAGATAGATAGATAGATAGATGTATAGATAGATGATAGACAGACAGAAATAGATAGATAGATGATAGACAGACAGACAGAGATAAGAGACAGACATAGACAAATAGGCAGATAAACTGATAGACACACACACACACACACAGATCCTCACTCACTGTAGAATTTTGCACCGGCTGTGTCGGCTCCGTTCTCTCTGGCAGCAGTCCAGGTAGCTGATGCAGATCTCCTGTGTGGAGAAAAACACAACTGCACAGACCGAAGGCCAAGCTAGCAAAGCAACAGCCAAGACAGCCGGAAGGAACGTCTGGCTCCGGGACACGCAGCCCCTGCCTGGTTCTTCGGAGCACGGGAGCACGGGATGGTAGGAGGCGTGGCCGAGTCTGGGGGGCGGAGTCAAAAGAGGGATCAGCCTAGAATCCCCGCGTAGCCACAAACGGTCCCCTTGAGTTCCCTTGGCCCTTCTCCAGCTCCTGGCGGGTGGCAGCTTATTGCAAGGAATCCTGGACCTGGGACGGCAATTGAGCTCAACATTTCCACTGCTGAGTTAAGACAGGTGTTCGGTGAGATTTGCCCCGTTTTGCAACGTTTCTTGCCCCCGTTGTTAAGGGAATCACTGCAGTTGTTGTCAACAACAGGGTTGCTAAGCAAGTCGGGCCCCCCTGTTGACTTTCTCCGCCAGAAGGTCGCAAAATGAGATCACTGGACCCCTGGGATGCGGCAACTATCAGGCACCTGAAATTTGGTCGCATGACCATGGGGATGCTGCAATGGTCCTAAGTGTGAAGGGGAGGGGAGGGGAGGGGAAGAAAGGAAAGGGAGGAGGGGAAAGGGGAGGGAAGGGAAGTGAAGGAAAGGAAGAGATAAGGGAAGGGAAGGGAAGGGAGGAGAGGAAAGGGAAAGGAAGGGAAGGGAAGGAAAAGAGAAGGGAAGGGAGGAGAGGAAAGGAAGAGAGAAGGGAAGGGAAGGGAAGGGAGGAGAGGAAAGGGAAGAGAGGGAAGGGAAGGAAAGGAAAGGGAAGGAAAGCGAGAAGAGGGAAGGAAGGGGAGGGAAGGGGAGGGAAGGAAAGGAAGAGGGAAGGGAAGGGAAGGGAGGAGAGGAAAGGAGAGAGGGAGGGGAGGGAGGGAAGGAAAGAGGAGGGAAGGAAAGGAAGAGAGAAGGGAAGGGAAGGGAAGGGAAGGAAAGGGAGGAGAGGAAACGAGGGAAAGAAAGGGAGGAGAGGGAAGGGATGGAAAAGAAGAGGAAAGGGAAGGGAAGGAAAGGAAAGGAAGAGAGAAGGAAAGGAAAGGAAAGGAAAGAGAGAGAGAGAAAGAGAGAGGAAGGAAGGAAGGAAGGAAGAAAGAAAGAAAGAAAGAAAGAAAGAAAGAAAGAAAGAAAGAAAGAAAGAAAGAAAGAAAGAGGAAGGGAGAGAGGAAGAGAGAAGGGAAGGGAGGAGAGGAAAGGGAGAAGAGTAAAGGGGAGGGAAGGCTAGGAAAGGAAGAGAAAGGGAGAAGAGGGAAGGGGAGGAGAGAGAAAGGAAGGGGAGGGGAGGGAAGGAAGGAAAGGAAGAGAGAAGAGAAAGGGAGGAGAGGAAAGGGGAGGGAAGGGGAGGGGAGGGGAGGAGAGGGAAGGGAAAGTGTGCCTAACCTAGAATTCTTCACATGCTCTGTGGACACCTCACCTCTCCCTGCTGGATGTCTTCCACCGCGCTCAGGTGCAGGAGGGCGCTGTTCTCCGGGAAGGAGGCCTCGGCGTTGGGGATGCAGCTGTGGTTGCCTGCAAGAAGGGAGAGAGTGTCCGGCGGAGGGAGCCGCTTCCGGCTGGCCTCTTTGGCCCAGATCCGGCCCAGGAGATCCGCTGGGTCCCGGCTACTCACAGCAGCTCTGCAGCACGTAGAGGCCGGAGCCCTCGCAGTTCAGGAAGTCCCCTGTCTCTACATCCAAAGAGACAGAGAGAGGCGGTGAGGGGAGGCAGGCGGACGGTGGCCGGAACCGCGTCCGAAGCAGACCCAGCCACCGAGTCGGGCGGGGAGTCCTCGCTCTACGACTGCTCGCTTAGCAACCATCCCAAGTTATGACAGATTTCCCCCTCCCCCCCCAAAAAAAGGTACTCCAAGCCCAGTCGGTCGTGTCCCACATCCATGGCCGTCCCTGAGAATTAGGGGGGCACTTCTGCACATCTGGGGGCTGCGGAGGGCGAGGAGGGAGGAGCTCGTGACTCCTCTGATACACGGGGGAGGGGGTCTGTTTTGGCCTGTCTGGGGAGGGGGGGAGAGGGGGAGGGAAGAAGGACAGAAGGAGATAGATGGGAGGGAGGAAGAAAATGAGAGGAATGGATGGATGGATGGAAGGAAGGAGAGAGATGGAAGGGATGGATAGATGGAAGGAAGGAAGGAAATAGATGGGAGGGAAGAAGAAAAAGAGGGATGGATGGATGGAAGGAATGAGAGAGGAAAGGAAGGGACGGAAGGGAGGGAGGAATAGATGGAAAGGATGGAAGGATGGAGGAAGGGAAGGAAGGAAGGAGAGATTGGAGGGGTAGTGTGAGGGAGGGAGGGAGGGAAGAGATAGATGGAAGAAAAAGGGATGGATGGATGGAAGGAAAGAGAGAGAGATGGAAGGAATGGATAGATGGACGGAAAGAAGGAAATAGATGGGAGGGAAGAAGAAAAAGAGGGATGGATGGATGGAAGGAAGGAAGGAGAGAGAGAAAGGAAGGGACGGAAGGGAGGGAGGAATAGATGGAAAGGATGGAAGGATGGAGGAAGGCAAGGAAGGAAGGAGAGAGATTGGAGGGGCAGTGTGAGGGAGGGAGGGAGGGAGGGAGGAGATAGATGGGAGGAAGGAAGAAAAAGGAATGGATGGATGGAAGGAAAGAGAGAAAGAGAGATGGAAGGAATGGATAGATGGGTGGAAGGAAGGAAATAGATGGGAGGGAAGAAAAAGAGGAATGGATGGATGAAAAAGAGAGAAGGAGTCGGGAGGGAGGAATAGATGGAAAGGATGGAAGGATGGAGGAACGGAAGGAAGGAGAGAGAGATTGGAGGGACAGAGCGAAGGAGGGAGGGAGGGAAAGAGATAGATGGGAGGAAGAAACAGAAATGGATGGAAGGAAGGAAAGAGATGGGAAAGAAGAAGAATGGATGGATGGAAGGAGAGGGAGAAAGGAAGGAGGGAGGGAGGGAGGAGATGGGAAGAATGGAGGGATGGATGGAAGGAAGGAAGGAAGGAGAGAGATTGGAGGAACAGAGGGAAGGGAGGGAGGAAGAAAGGAAGGAGAGAGGGACGGATGGAAGGAAGGAAGGAAGGAAGGAGAGAGATTGGAGGAACAGAGGGAAGAAGGAAGAAAGGAAGGAGAGAGGGATGAGAGGGATGGATGGAAGGAAGGAGAGAGATTGGAGGAACAGAGGGAAGGGAGGGAGGAAGAAAGGAAGGAAGGAGAAAGGGATGAGAGGGATGGATGGAAGGAAGCTCTGGACCTCCTTTTGAAAGCATCTGATCAGCCCATCACCTTCTGATCCTCGGAGATCTTCAGGGGATGCTACCCCCCCATCTCCCCACCCCAACATCCGGCAGTCCCTCCGCCATTTCCTCCAATCCTATGGGAGACCTCTGCCCCCAAAGACCCATCCCACCTTCCCCACTCCCCCCAGCATGGCAAGGGCCTTCCCGGGGCTGGGGAGGGGGTCCCCGGCCCACCTTTCTCAATGTCCTTGTAGAGCTGGTCTATGAAAGCGTCCAGCTGCTCCCGTTCTTGCGTCGGCAGCTCCAGAGCGTCGCAGGCCCGGACCCACTGACTCAGGGAGCTGGGGGGGGGGGGAGAGAGAGAGAAGAAAGAGGGAAAGCCCACTGAAAAATGGGGCAGGGGGTCTGAATTTCTGCTTCCAAGGGACAACAGCCCTGAAAAACGGGGAAGCCCTCCTTGGGACTCACGTGACCTGCACCTTCGCTTAACGACCGCGGCCGGAAAGATCGCAAAACGGGGGCAAAGCTCACGGCCTTGCTTAGCAACCAGCGCGACGCTCCTTACGGGAGTTCTTTGCCCCCCTTCCCCCCTTTTACGGCCTTTCTGGCCACAGTTCTTAAGCCAATCCCCGCCGTGGTTAAGTGTAGTCACGACCCGGGGACACACGGCCGTCGTAAATGTGAGTCAGTTGCCGAGTGTCCGGGTTTGGACCACGGGGAGGCTGCCACGGCCGTTAAGTGTGAAGAACGGTCCTGAGTCGCTTTCTCCAGGGCCCCCCCGAACGTCAAACGGTCACTAAAGCGACGGGTGTAAATCGAAGGCTAGCCGTGAGGCAGCGGTTCTCAACCTGTGGGTCGCAACCCCATTTGGAGTCGAACGACGATTTCACGGGGGTCGCCAAACACCGCAGTCCGCTATTTTTTGGGGGGGGGTCAGCCATTTTTTTTTGGGTCGGCCATTTTTTCCCCCTTTGCCATGCGCGATGCAGGCCCGTCATTTTTTTTTTGAGTCGGCCATTTTTTAAATTTTTTTTTGGTCGGCCATTTTTTTTTCCCTTTGCCATGCGGGCCATCGCGCGCGCGATGCGGGTCCGCCATTTTTTTTTTGGGTCGGCCATTTTTTTTCCCCTTTGCCATGCGGGCCGTCGCGCCGTGCATGCGCGATGCGGGTCCGCCATTTATTTATTTTTGGTCGTCCATTTTTTTTGGTCGGCCATTTTTTTCCCCCTTTGCCATGCGGGCCATCGCGCCGCGCATGCACGATGCGGGTCCGCCATTTTTTTTTTTGGTCTGCCATTTTTTTTTGGGTCGGCCATTTTTTTCCCCTTTGCCATGCGGGCCGTCGCGCCGCGCATGCGCGATGCGGGCCCGCCATTTTTTTTATTGTTTTTGGTCGGCCATTTTTTTGGGGGGTCGGCCATTTTTTCCCCCTTTGCCATGCGGGCCGTCGCGCCGCGCATGCGGGCCCGCCATATTTTTTTTTTTTGGTTGGCCATTTTTTTTTGGTTGGCCATTTTTTGGGGGGTGGGGTGGCGCGGCACGTGCCGGGGTCGACCCCGGCAAAGGTTGAGAACCGCTGCCGTAAGGCTTCCTAACATTACATAAGCGTGAAAAACAGTCCTAAGTCACCTTTTTCCAGTGCTGTTGTAACTTTGAACGGTCACTAAATAATAATAATAATAATAATAATATAATAACAATAATAATAATAATAATTATTATTATTAAAAAGTTGGAAGGGACCTTGGAGGTCATCTAGTCCAGGGCTTTTCAACCTTTTCACCCATTGCACCACTTTTAGGATAGGGCAACATCTGAGTACCACCAGTCGCCTAGCAAGGTGTCAAAAACTTGACCCCCCCCCCAAAAAAGGGAAAAAGTGATCAAGTACAGGTAGTCCTCGACTTACAACAGTTCACTTAGTGACTGTTCAAAGTTACAAGGGCACTGAAAAAAGTGCCCCCCAAGCCACAGCCGAGCAAGACACCCGCCTGCCCACCTGGCCGCGCTCTCAATCCCCTCCCCTGTTACCACTTTTCTAGGATGGTCGCGTGCTACCTACCAGTTGCAAATGTACCACAGGTGGTACCCGTGCCACTGGTTGAAAAGCCCTGGATTAGTCCAACCTCCTGCTCAGGCAGGAAACCCTATATATCATTTCAGACAAAGGGCTGTCCAGTCTCTTCTTAAAACCTTCCAGTGTTGGAGCATTCACAACTTCTGGAGGCAGGTAGTTCCGCTGGTTAATTGTTCTAACTGTCAGGAAGTTTCTCCTTAGTTCTAGGTTGCTTCTCTCCTTGATGAGTTTCCTCCCGTTGCTTCTCGTCCTGCCTTCAGGTGCTTTGGAGAAGAGCTTGACTCCCTCTTCTTTGGGGCAGCCCCTGAGATACTGGAAGGCTGCTATCCTGTCCCCCCTCGTCCTTCTCTTCATTAAACTAGACATCCCCAATTCCAGCAACCGTCCCTTATATGTTTCAACCTCCAGTCCCCTAATCATCTTTGTTGCTCTTCTCTGGACTCTTTCCAGAGTCTCAACATCTTTTTTACATCGTGGTGATCAAAACTGCATGGAGTATTCCCAGGGTGGCCTTACCAAGGCCTTGTAAAGTGGTAGTAACGCTTCACGTGATCTTGATTCTCTCCCTCCGTTAATGCAGGACTGTCTGCAGTTATTAAATTTCTACCCTGACTTACCTGGTCCCTATGCCTTGTCCGTTGGTCCCAACCAGGGCGAACAAAGTCCGGAAGCCTTCGGGAGAAAACCACTGGAGGGGATCAAAGAGAATGGCACACATGGGGTAGGTCTGCCAACTTCACAATTTCCCCCCCCCCGCCAGCTCAAGGCCATAGTTTGTAAAATTTGCATCGAGCTTAAGCTGTTTAAACTGAGTATGCAGCCTGGGGGATTCTGGGAGTTGAAGTCCTTATATCTTAAAGCATGCTGGCTGGGGGATTCTGGGAGTTGAAGTCCACCCTTCTTAAAGCATGCTGGCTGGGGGATTCTGGGAGCTGAAGTCCACCCCTCTTAAAGCATGCTGGCTGGGGGATTCTGGGAGCTGAAGTCCCTATATCTTAAAGCATGCTGGCTGGGGGATTCTGGGAGCTGAAGTCCACCCCTCTTAAAGCATGCTGGCTGGGGGATTCTGGGAGATGAAATCCACCCATCTTAAAGCTTGCTGGCTGGGGGATTCTGGGAGTTGAAGTCCTTATATCTTAAAGCATGCTGGCTGGGGGATTCTGGGAGCTGAAGTCCCTATATCTTAAAGCATGCTGGCTGGGGGATTCTGGGAGCTGAAGTCCACCCCTCTTAAAGCATGCTGGCTGGGGGATTCTGGGAGATGAAATCCACCCATCTTAAAGCTTGCTGGCTGGGGGATTCTGGGAGTTGAAGTCCTTATATCTTAAAGCATGCTGGCTGGGGGATTCTGGGAGCTGAAGTCCACACACCTTAAAAGTTGTCCAGGCTGAGAAACATGGGCATATACATATGCTATCTATGTTTTCGCCAGCTACACCTGATTTCTTTTCTCTGGTTCACTGATCTTGCATTTCAAATAAAGGGCCCAATTGGGAGGCCTCTGCCTTGAACGAACAAATGCATAACATCTCCAGAAATCACTGCGTACAAATCGGGAGTAGAGGACCCAGAGCAGACTTGACCTCTTTGCACATCTGAGTCCCTGCACATCTGGCTGAAAGGCGCCTTCAGTGGCCGGACAGCTGTGGGGGTTTACCTTGCTAAGGTGCTCATCGTAAAGGGCCTCCGTGAAAAGCATCCGCAGGACTTCTAGCTGGCCCTGGAAGGAGAAGAAACTTGAGTTTTACTGACTGGACCTGCACCGCCCGAAACCTGGCTAGTGAATTCACCCCGAAACACTGTGGGTTCACCTGGAAAGTGAGTTAACGTAACAGTGTAAAAGGTAGTTAACCTCAGTTTAGACGGAAGAAGAAGGAGCAGATAAGGAGGGAGACCCAGGTGAGACAGTATTGAGTAACTGGAGGGTGTATAAATATTTATAGACGTATATACCGAGAAGGTTAGATAAATAGAAGTATTAATGTAAGAGGAAATTAATCTTATTGTATATAATACAGATAGGGGAAATTTGGAGAGAGGAGTTGCTCGGACATGACCCCTGAGTTGTATCTGAAGAGGGATGAGAGGGAGGGAAGAAAGGAGAGGAGAGAGAAAAGAGTAAAGGAGGGGAGAAGGAAGTAAGAAGGTTGGAGGAGAAGAGGAGAAGTGGGGAGAAAGGGGAGGAGAGGGGTGAAGGAAAGACAAGAGGAGAAGAGGGAAGGAGGGAAGAGAAGAAAGGGAGAAAGAAGGTAGAGAAGAAGGAGTGTGGATACGGTGAAAGGGGAAATGGGTAAGCAACGGCAAAAGTCATGTATATGTATTTATTTCATTTTATTAAAAGTATCTTATATATGAATGTCAAAAGAATGTGTGTTAACATCTGATAAATATCACAGTATACGTATGGGGGAGAGTTTGGAAAAATAAAAAAGAAAAAAAATATTAAAAAAAGAGATAGACAGACAGACAGACAGAGGGAGAGATAGATAGATACATAGAGACAGATAGACAGATAGATACAGACAGACAAACAGATAGACAGACAGATAGACATAGATAGATAGATAGATAGATAGATAGATAGATAGATAGAAAGATAGATAGATAGATAGATAGATAGATAGATAGATAGATAGATAGATAGACAGACAGACAGACAGATAGACAGATAGACACAGACAGGCAGATAGATACAGACAGGAAGAGAGGGAGGAGGAGCAGGAGCCGGGAGGGGGAGGAGCAGGAGGAGCGGGAGGAGGAGAGGGAGTGGATGAGGAACAAGAGGAGGAGAGGGAGCCGGAGGAGAGGGAGAGGACGAGCAGGAGGAGAGAGGGAGGAGCAGAAGAGGGAGGAGGAAGAGAGGGAGGAGGAGCAGGAGCCGGGAGAAGGAGGAGCAGGAGGGGGAGAGGGAGCCGGAGGAGAGGGAGCGGAAGAGCAGGAGGAGAGAGGGAGGAGCAGAAGAGGGAGGAGGAAGAGAGGGAGGAGGAGCAGGAGCCGGGAGGGGGAGGAGCAGGAGGGGGAGCAGGGGCGGGAGGAGGGGCAGGAGGAGAGGGAGTGGATGAGGAACAGGAGGAGGAGAGGGAGCCGGAGGAGAGGGAGAGGAAGAGCAGGAGGAGAGAGGGAGGAGCGGGAGGAGGAGAGGGAGTGGATGAAGAACAGGAGGAGGAGAGGGAGCCGGAGGAGAGGGAGAGGAAGAGCAGGAGGAGAGAGGGAGGAGGAGCGGGAGGAGGAGAGGGAGTGGATGAGGAACAGGAGGAGGAGAGGGAGCCGGAGGAGAGGGAGAGGACGAGCAGGAGGAGAGAGGGAGGAGCAGAAGAGGGAGGAGGAAGAGAGGGAGGAGGAGCAGGAGCCGGGAGGAGGAGGAGCAGGAGGGGGAGAGGGAGCCGGAGGAGAGGGAGCGGAAGAGCAGGAGGAGAGAGGGAGGAGCAGAAGAGGGAGGAGGAAGAGAGGGAGGAGGAGCAGGAGCCGGGAGGGGGAGGAGCAGGAGGGGGAGCAGGGGCGGGAGGAGGGGCAGGAGGAGAGGGAGTGGATGAGGAACAGGAGGAGGAGAGGGAGCCGGAGGAGAGGGAGAGGAAGAGCAGGAGGAGAGAGGGAGGAGGAGCGGGAGGAGGAGAGGGAGTGGATGAAGAACAGGAGGAGGAGAGGGAGCCGGAGGAGAGGGAGAGGAAGAGCAGGAGGAGAGAGGGAGGAGGAGCGGGAGGAGGAGAGGGAGTGGATGAGGAACAGGAGGAGGAGAGGGAGCCGGAGGAGAGGGAGAGGAAGAGCAGGAGGAGAGAGGGAGGAGGAGCGGGAGGAGGAGAGGGAGTGGATGAAGAACAGGAGGAGGAGAGGGAGCCGGAGGAGAGGGAGAGGAAGAGCAGGAGGAGAGAGGGAGGAGGAGCGGGAGGAGGAGAGGGAGTGGATGAGGAACAGGAGGAGGAGAGGGAGAGGAAGAGCAGGAGAGGAGAGGGAGGAGCGGGAGAGGGAGGAGGGAGGGAGGAGGGAGCAATCCAAAGAGCACCTCAGGGCCGTCTTATCTTCCTCCTCCCTTAGAGAAACTGACCGGTTCCTGCCTTCTCCTGACCTTAAACTTCTCTCCCAGCAGCTTGTGGACGATCTCTTCTTCCTCGTTGGCCGTTTTGTGGCAGAACTGAGAGAAAAGCTTCACCCACCACTCTTTGTCTTTCGCCTGGGAAGGAAAGGAGTTCGCTTAATGACCGCCGCATTGACTTCACAACCAGGGCGTTCACTTAGCAACCGCTATGGGGGGGAAAAGGTCGTAAAAAATCGGGGCGACTCAATTTACAACCGCCACACGTTACGACCCTGACAGGCAGCCTGGCCTGCGGTCAGAATCCGAGGACGACCTGTAATTAAAGATACAGATAGTCCTCGACTTACAACGGTTCCGGTAGTGACCGGTCGAAGTCACAACGGCACTGGATGAAGGGACTTACGACCGGTTTGTGTACACTGAACCACCGTTGCAGCCTCCCCAAAATTCAGCCACTCGGCCACTGGCTCCTATTTACGACGGTCGCAGCGTCCGGGGGGGCGTCACGTGGTCCCCTTTTGCGACCATCTGACCAGCAAAGTCAAGGGGGGGCAGCCTGATTCGCTTAACGACGGCGTCACCAATTTACCAACTGCAATGCTTCCCTTAACAACTATGGCCAGGAAGGTCGTAAAACGGGGCAAAACCCGACTTAAGAACTGTCTCACTTAGCGACCGGCATTGTGGTCGTACGCCGAGGACATCCCGTATTCCCAGGACTCCTAGTGTGGACCCATCCTCCTCGCTGGTCGGCCCAGCCCGCGCACGTACCTGCTTGACGGTCGCCACCATCCTGGCCATCAACATGATGCTCGAAGTTTCCGGGGGGTAGTGGATGTTCCTGGACAGGAGAGAGGAGGGGGGGCGGGGGAAAGAAAAGGAAATTCCAGAACGTTCCACAGACAACACGGACATTTTAAGCCAAGCCCTTGGAGAGACAAAATGATGACCTCACCAATCAGCTTTGCAAGATGCAATCCAGACCGTGCGACCGGCAAACCCTTTGCAAGATCCCCCCGGATAATACAGTATATATTGTATTTTATGATTATGATCATGATTTATCACTTGTTGCTGGTAGATACACTGAGATCTTTGAACCGGTGTGTCCAAACTTGTCCAATAAAGATTTGTATTCTATTCATCATTATTCTAATTCTATTCTATTATTATTCTATTCTATCACTATTCTATTCTATCATTATTCTATTCTATTCTATTCTATTCTATTCTATTCTATTCTTCATTTATTCTATTTTATTCTATTCTAATTCTAATTCTATTCTGTTCTTCATTTATTCTATACTATTCTATTTTAATTCTATTCTATATTTATTCTATTCTAATTCTATTCTTCATTTATTCTATTCTATTCTATTCTATTCTAATTCTATTCTATTCATTTATTCTATTCTATTCTATCATTATTCTATTCTATCACTATTCTATTCTATTCTGTTCTATTCTATCATTATTCTATTCTATTCTATCACTATTCTATTCTATCATTATTCTATTTTATTTTATTTTATTCTAATTCTATTCTTCATTTATTCTATTCTATTCTATTCTAATTCTATTCTATTCATTTATTCTATTCTGTTTTAATTCTATTCTATTCTTCATTTATTCTATTCTATTTTTTCTTTTCTTCTTTTCTTTTCTTTTCTATTCTATTCTATTTTATTCTATTCTATATTCCAATATTTATTCTATTCTGTTCCATTCCATTCCATTCCATTCCAAGCTACGAAAGCCATTTTGAAAGCCATTGTGAAGTTGCTCCAAAATATCTGTTCTCTTGAATATGCACACAAACCCGGACACAGACACGCACACAAACACACACACACACATCTTGCCTCCATGCTTCCTCCAGCTTGTTGAGAGGATGGTAGGGGTCTTGTCTGGAGGGTCCCAGGCAGAGAACTTCGTGGTATTGATTCCAGGCGGCCTGGCGGCACTCAGGACTGCAGTAGGTCACCTGTGACAGCAACACAAAGAGAGGTTGCAGCAACCACGCATGTGGCCTTTGACCTATGGCCACAATTGAGCCCAGTACGGCCTTGCCAAGGTCATTAAGCGAATTCCCTGCAGTTAAGTTAGCAACACGGTTATCCGGTCAATCTGACTTTCCCGCTGACTTGCGGGTTAAAAAGGGACCCTGGGAGACTGCAACCGTTTTAAGTACATGCCAGTGGCCCAGTGTCTGAATTTGGATCCCGTGGCAAACGTCGTAAGTGTGAAAAATGGTCATAAATGTCTAGGGAGATTCTCAGTCCTCCAGGTCCTGGTTGTCCCAAAGATGCTTTTTTCAGGACTGGACTTCATTTGTTTTTCCTCTGAAGACGTTTTGCTTCTCATCCCAGAAGCTTCTTCAGCTCTTGACTGGATGATGGGGAAGGAAGGAAGGAAGAAAAAGGAAGGAAGGAAGGAGGGAGGGAGGGAGGAAGGAAGGAAGGAAGGAAGGAAGGAAGGAAGGAAGGAAGAAAAAGGAAGGAAGGAAGGAGGAAGAAAGGAAGACAGGCCTGGAATTTAGGATGGATGGATAGGAAGGAAGGAAGGAAGAAAAAGGAAGGAAGGAAGGAAGAAGGAAGGAAGAAGGAAGGAAGAAAGACAGGCCTGGAATTTAGGAGGGATAGATAGGAAGGAAGGAAGGAAGGAAGGAAGGAAGGAAGGAAGAAAGAAAAAGGAAGGAAGGAAGGAAGGAAGAAAAAGGAAGGAAGGAAGAAGGAAGAAAAAGGAAGGAAGGAAGAAGGAAGGGAGGAAGAAAGGAAGGAAGGAAGGAAGGAAGGGAGGAAGAAGGAAGGGAGGAAGAAAGGAAAGAAGGAAGGGAGGGAGGGAGGAAGGAAGGAAGAAAAAGGAAGGAAGGAAGGAAGAAGGAAGAAGGAAGAAGGAAGGAGGGAAGACAGGCCTGGAATTTAGGATGGATGGATAGGTAGGAAGGAAGGAAGGAAGGGAGGGAGGGAGGGAGGGAGGGAGGGAGGGAGGAAGAAGGAAGGAAGAAAAAGGAAGGAAGGAAGGAGGAAGAAAGGAAGACAGGCCTGGAATTTAGGATGGATGGATAGGAAGGAAGGAAGGAAGGAAGGAAGGAAGAAAAAGGAAGGAAGGAAGGAAGAAAAAGGAAGGAAGGAAGAAGGAAGGAAGGAAGGAAGGAAGAAGGAAGGGAGGAAGAAAGGAAGGAAGGAAGGAAGGGAGGAAGAAGGAAGGGAGGAAGAAAGGAAAGAAGGAAGGAAGGGAGGGAGGGAGGAAGGAAGGAAGAAAAAGGAAGGAAGGAAGGAAGAAGGAAGAAGGAAGAAGGAAGGAAGGAAGGAAGACAGGCCTGGAATTTAGGATGGATGGATAGGAAGGAAGGAAGGAAGGGAAGGAAGAAAAAGGAAGGAAGGAAGAAGGAAGGAAGGAAGGAAGGAAGAAAAAGGAAGGAAGGAAGGAAAGAGGAAAAGAAGGGAAGGAAGAAAAGAAGGAAGGAAGGAAGGAAGGAAGGAAGGAAGGAAGAAAAAGGAAGGAAGGAAGGAAAGAGGAAAGGAAGGAAGGAAGGAAGGAAGATCTTAAAGGGGCTTTTTCAGGATGAGAAGAAGGGAAACGTCTTCAAAGGAAAACGAGAGGGTCCAGTTGCACCTTTGGGACAAAACGGTGAGAAGTTACTTTTTTCAGGGCTGCTGTAACTTGGAACAGTCACTAAACGAAGAGGTGTAAGTGGAGAGCTATGTGCAAAAGAGAATATTTGTGGCTCAGGGTTAAACTCTCTCTCTCTCTCTCTCTCTCTCTCTCTCTCTCTCTCTCTCTCTCTCTCTCTCTCTCTCTCTCTCTCTCTGTGTGTGTGTGTGTGTGTGTGTGTGTGTGTCCTTGGAACTGTCTGAACCTGGTGGTAAAACATTGCTCTTGCAAACGCCCCCGTTTCTATTTTTTTTTAAGTTTTATTGATGTTCTACTTTTTACATTTAAATATTTAAAAAAGCCACGTGGCGGCTGAGTTCATCGATCATCCAGGAACATACAAATATCTTTAGTTCGAGTCTCAAACTATGACATTTAAGTCTTTCCTCTCTCTTCCCCTCTTGTGTTCACCGTCCCATGGTTAAACTAATACCATTCTTATTGTTATCAATTAAATAAAAATAACTTTCTTAACATCTATCAATCCTTTTTAGTTCATCCATAGCCCAGTGATTGTAACGTTCCATTTATTTATTTTATTTATTTATTTATAATCAAATTTCTATACCGCCCCTCTCTCGAAGGACTCGGGGCGGTGTACAGCCTAAAATTAAAAACATATAGATATACATAATTTAAAATAATTAAAAGTGAATTAAATAGTCCATCTTTATAGACTATCTATTTCCCCCCCACCCACCCACGGCTCACAAACCCACATATACGCAGCCAATGTCGGTTTACCTGGCAGCTGGGACAGCACTGGTGGAGGTCTTTTCGAATGCTGCATTTCTCCGGGTGAGGAAGCAGCTGAACTCTTCCCAGCAGCCTCTGAGCATTTTCCTCGGCCGTTTCCAGGGCGCGCAAGCAGTGGTCGCAGGCTGGAAGGGAAAGGGCAGGGGGAGATTGCAACGCACCCCCCCCCGTCCCAGCTTTGTTAGAATTGTTTGGAGCGGACAAACTAATATCCCACTCAAGGAACCAGCAAGAAGAAAACCACACTCCCACCAACGCTGACAGTGCAAGGCACTAGAAAACCCCCCCTCCCTTCCGGCGCTGATGGCGCTACCTAGTTGGGTCATGAAACGTCTGCAAGGAAGCCACCCAGCTCAGAGAGCACCAAGGAACCCACAGTCCTTTTCCTCGCCCTCCTCCTCCTCCTCCTCCTCCTCTTCCCTCTCTCCTCCTCTTCCCTCTCTCCTCCATTACTCTTTTCAAGCGCTGATGGCGCTACCTAGTTGGGTCATGAAACGTCTGCAAGGAAACTACCCAGCTCAGAGAGCACCAAGGACACCACAGTCCTCCTCCTCCTCCCCCTTTCCCTTCCCCTCCCCTCCTCCTCCTCCTCCTTCCCCATCCTCCTCTCTGCAAACCCACCTTCCTTCTAGCGCTGATGGTGCTACCTAGTTGGGTCATGAAACGTCTGCAAGAAAACCACCCAGTTCAGAGAGCACCAAGGATCCCACAATCCTTTTCCTCGCCCTCCTCCTCTTCCTCCTCCTCCTCCTCCTCCTCCTCCTCTTCTTCCTCCTCCTCCTCCCTCTCTCCACAAACATCACTCCTTTCTAGCACTGATGATGTCACCTAGTTGGGTCATGAAACATCTGCAAGAAAACAACCAAGCTCAGAGAGCACCAAGGACCCCACAGTCTTTTTCCTCCTCCTCCTCCTCCTCCTCCTTCTCCTCCTCCTCCTCTTCTTCTCCTCCTCCTCCTCCTCCTCCCCCCGTCTGCAAACATCACTCCCTTCTAGCACTGATGATGTTACCTAGTTGGGTCATGAAACGTCTGCAAGAAAACCACCCAGTTCAGAGAGCACCAGGGACCCCACAGTCTTTTTCCTCCTCCTCCTCCTCCTCCTTCTCCTCCTCCTCCTTCTCCTCCTCCTCCTCCTCCTCCTCCCCCCGTCTGCAAACATCACTCCCTTCTAGCACTGATGATGTTACCTAGTTGGGTCATGAAACGTCTGCAAGAAAACCACCCAGCTCAGAGAGCACCAGGGACCCCACAGTCCTCCCTTCTCCTCCTCTTCACCAACCTTACCCCTTCTAGCCCTGGAAATATTTCCTAGTTGGATAATGAAACATCTGCAAGAAAACAATTAGGGTCAGAAAGGACCAAGGACTCCACAGTCCTCCTCCTCCTCCCTGCAAACCCCATTCCTTTCTAGCACTGATGATATCCCCTAGCTGGGTCATGAAACCCACCCAGCTCAGAGAGCATCACAGTGAGCAGTGCCAGACCCGCAATCTGTGGGACACTGCACCGCTCAGAAAGGTGGGCCGGTTGCGGAGTGCCCCCAGTCGTGATCACACGACAGGGAACATGCCACACGGATCGTACCCGCGAGGACAGATTGCAACTCGTCACTTACCTCTGTATTTGTACAGGGCGTTCCAAAGAAACTGAGCCGACACCACAGGCTTTTCCACAAAAATCGTGTCCCCTTTCCTGATGTTTCGGGTGGCAAAAAGTCCTTTGCCCTTTAAAGCGGAGAGAAGGAAGGAGAATTCAGGAAATATTCAGGGCTCGGCCTTCACAGGGAGGAGGAGCTGACAGTGAGGACAATTAACCAGTGGAACCACCTGCCTCCAGAAGCGGTGAATGCTCCAACACTGGAAGTTTTTCAGAAGAGACTGGACAGCCATTTGTCCGAAATGGGATAGGGTTTCCTGCCTGAGCAGGGGGTTGGACTAGATGACCTCCAAGGTCCCTTCCAACTTTATTATTATTATTATTATTATTATTATTATTATTATTATCATCATCATCATCATCTATCCTATCTCTCATCTCTCTCTCCCTCTCTCTATTTATCATATCTATCTTCTATCTATCTATTTCTTCTCTCTCATCTCTCTTTCTCTCTATCTATATCTATCTATCTCTTCTCTATCTGTCTCTCTCTCTCTATCTATCTACCGTATATATCTCTCTCATCTGTCTGTCTATCTGTCTGTCTATCTGTCTCTCTCTCTCTATCTATCTACGTATCTATGTCTGTCTGTCTATCTGTCTGTCTATCTCTTCTCTCATCTGTCTCTCTATCTATATATCTCTCATCTCTCTCTCATCTGTCTGTCTGTCCGTCCGTCCGTCCGTCCGTCCAACTCCCAGAATTCCTCAGCCTGAGGGTTTTAAGGTAGGTGGACTTCAACTCCCAGAATTCCCCAGCCTGAGGGGTTTTTTTTATTAGTTTTCCATTTTACACCAACGTGGACATAGGGTTATCAATTAAAAACAATAACATTATAAATATACAGCTCACACCATATTCCTTGAAATTCCCCCCTCTCTCTGTTTAGGATATTATAAGCAAATTAATACAGTTCTAAAAAGAAATTCATACATATAAATTCCGTTAATGGATAAAAAAAAATTTCAACAACTCATTCTCTATCCCATAAAATCCTATTTTACGTTTTATGTTTTTCAAATGTTTAAACTTAGACTAGCACTCTATTTAAAATATTATATTCAAATTAATAGATTTCTAAAACCAATTCATACATTAATATATCACTCCATATAGATTCCATTAATCAATAAAAATTCCCAACAACTCATTATCTATCCCATAAGATCCTGTTTTACGCTCTAGTAATTTTGCAAACCTTTAAACTTAAAACTAACACATTCATATGCTATTCAGGTACCCCAAGTTTCTCTTATTTAAACATATTATTTCCGTAACTAAATTCTTACTTCTCTCAAGCATGTTCTATTCTTAGTCAATACTTCTCCAATTATTAATGTCATCCCTTCCATTATTTCAATCCTTTTCTCATTATACCACCCCTATTATTAAAAACACATTAAAAAAAATACTAAGAAAGAAAAAGAAAAAAAATAACAGGACGGAACAGGAATATAGATAAACTTCCAGAATTCCTTCTGGGGGGGGGCTTCAACTCCCAGAATTCCCCAGCTAGCACGTTACCAAGTGGGGGCCCATCCTCCCAGATGTGGATGCTTTCAGATCTGTGGACTTCAACTCCCAGCATTTTCTACAAAAATGGAAACTAATCCAGGAGAGAAGCCACCTAGAACTAAGAAAGACATTTCCCGAACAGGAAATTAACCAGTGGAACAGCTCGCCACTAGAAGTTGATAGGTACTCCCATTGCTGGAGGCTTTTAAGAAGAGACTGGACAGCCATTTGTCTGCTGGGATGGTACTATAAGCAGTGTTTCTCCACCTTGACAATTTTAAGGCACGTGGACTTCAACTCCCAGAATTCTCTAGAAAAATGGAAACTAATCCAGGGGAGAAGCAACCTAGAACTAAGAAAGAAAGAAAGAAAGAAATTTCCTGAACAGGAAATTAACCAGTGGAACAGCTCGCCACTAGAAGTTGTAGGTACTCCCATCGCTGGAGGCTTTTAAGAAGAGACTGGACAGCCATTTGTCTGCTGGGATAGTGTTTCTCAACCTTGACCATTTTAAGGCACGTGGACTTCAACTCCCAGAATTCTCTAGAAAAATGGAAACTAATCCAGGAGAGAAGCAACCTAGAACTAAGAAAGAAAGAAATTAATTTCCTGAACAGGAAATTAACCAGTGGAACAGCTCGCCACTAGAAGTTAATACGGTAGGTACTCCCATCGCTGGAGGCTTTTAAGAAGAGACTGGACAGCCACAGTGTTTCTCAACCTTGACCATTTTAAGGCAGGTGGACTTCAACTCCCAGAATTCCACAGCCAGCGTTGCTGGCTGTGGAATTCTGGGAGTTGAAGTCCACCTGCCTTAAAATGGTCAAGGTTGAGAAACACTGTATAGGCTTTCCTGCTTGAGCAGATCGACTATTCAGGGGCAACACCAGTTGCCTCCAGAAGTTGTGGGTCGCTCCAAGAGGGCAAGTTTTTAAGGAGAAACGGGCCTTGTCTGAAAGGGGTCGAGGGATTCCCAGGGGGGTCAGACTAGAAGGCCTCCCAGGCTCCCTCTTCCAGCCCTATTCGGAGCTCGATCGGCCCCTTGCTTGCAAGCTGGCCCTCGACAGAAATCAGGGACTGATGGATCGCTCGCTCGATCGGATTGACTGACAGAAGCCAGACGCAGCTCAGGACAAAAAAAAAAATCTCCCCCTGGATCAAGTCGGGCGAGACTCTCAAAGGATCCCGTAGTAATGACGTCTCTCTCTCTCTCTTCCCCCCCCCGAAAAAAGAGATACCCCCACCCAAAAAGAGCCCCCCACCCAAAAAGATCCCCCCCACCCAAAAAGATATCCCCCCTACCCAAAGAGACTCCCCCTACCCAAAAAGAGATTATCCCCACGCAAAAAGAGATCCCCCACCCAAAGAGATCCCCCCTACCCAAAAAGAGATTCCCTCCTACCCAAAAAGAGATTATCCCCACCCCGAAAAAGAGATCCCCCCACCCAAAAAGAGATCCCCCCTACCCAAAAAGAGATCCCTCACCCAAAAAGAGCCCCCCACCCAAAAAGAGATCCCCCCCACCCAAAAAGAGATTCTCCCCCACCCCAGCGAGAAGTAGCCAATCCTGGCCGGCTTCTAACTCCAGCCTGGATCCCCAGCCCGGGTCAGACGAGTTGGCGCGGGCGCCCGTGGCGAAAGCCGCCCAGGCCTGGGGAGGGGTCCCCCTGGGTGGGCCAGCCGCCCCCAACCCTCCCCGCCCCCCCGTAGGCAGCCCCGCAGCCCCGCGGCAGCGCCCGGTGGAGCCAGGAGGGCGCGGCGGCGGCGGCGGTTGCTGCGGGCGCCCGCTTGCAGATGCCCGCCGGGCTCACCTTGGCCCCGCCGCTCAGGCGCAGCTCCAGGGCGCGGCGGGCTTGGCCGGCGGGCGCCTCCAGGCAGAAGGCGAAGGGGTCGCCGCTGGGAGCCGCCATCTTCGGCCGGCCCTCCCGGAGGAGGAGGAGGAGCCGCCAGGCCCGGCCTGGCCGCGCCCGGGAAGCCGCCGCGCCGCCCTACAAGCCGGCGCCCGCTGGGTGGACAAAGGGAGGGAGGGAGGCAGACACGTGGACGGAGAGAGAGAGAGAGATGGATGGAGAGAGAGAATGGAGGGAGGCAGACACGTGGACGGAGGGAGAGGGAGGGAGGGAGAGATGGAAGGATGGATGGATGGAGAGAGAGAGAGAAGGGAGGGAGGGAAGGAGGGAGGCAGACACATGGACGGAGAGAGGGAGGGAGGGAGAGAGAGATGGAAGGATGGATGGAGAGATAGAGAAGGGAGTGAGGGAGAAATGTGGATGGATGGATCTGATAGAGGAAGGGATGGACGGACGGGTGGACAGAGGGAGGGAGATGGATGGAGAGATAGTAGATGAGGTGGGTGGGTGGATAGATGAATGAATGAAGGGGATAGGTAGATGATAGATTAGACAGACAGACAGACAGACAGACAGAGATGATAGATAGAGGTAGGTAGGTAGGAAAGGTAGAGATAGATAGCTAGACAGACAGACAGATAGATAGACACACAGACAGAGATGATAGAGGTAGGTAGGTAGGTAGGTAGATATAGTTAGATAGATAGATAGATGGATAGATAGATAGATAGATAGATAGATAGATAGATAGATAGATAGACAGACAGACAGACAGACAGACAGACCAGACAAAGAGAGAGAGAGATGATGATAGTGATGATAGATGATAATTGGATAATTATATGAGAGACAATGATAGATAGACAGATCGATCGATAGCAAGCAGACAGACAGACAATACAATGCACTGTTTCATCCCGTTACAAGCAGACAGACTTTTAGTGAGTGATGGATAGATGGATGGATAGATAGATAGATAGATAGATAGATAGATGAAGGGATGGATAGGGTGGACAGAGGGAGGGAGAGAGATGGATGGAGAGATAGATAGGTAGGTAGATAGATGCATCCAGTAACTGCATGTGCGAAAGGAAATGGGGAGGGGAGGTGAAATTGATAAATGCAGGAGTTCTTTCTCCAACCAACAATTAACCAGTGGAACAGCTTGCCTCTAGAAGTTGTGGGCACTCCATCACTGGAGGTTTTTAAGAAGAGACTGGACAGCCACTTGTCCAGAATTATATAAGGTCTCCTGCCTGAGCTGGCGGTTAGACTACTAGATGATCTCCAAGGTCCCTTCCGACTCGGATTGGATGGATGGATGCCTCCAGGAAATGTCGCAAAATGAAAAACGGGCATTTTGTTTTTCCTTGTCCCCCAAAATTGGCCGTTTAGGATAGTCTGTTTCTGAATCTGGTGCTTTTACCGTACTGTCACACCTTACAGATCAGCATTGATCTGACATTAAAGGCACACTCTGAAAAGTGATGCAAAGTTCTAGCTCTTTCTTAGGCATGAAAGCCAACTGCGTGACTCTGGGCCAATCACCAGGAGACAATGAATTATAGTCCTGCCTTAAGCATGAAAGCCGGTTGGGTGACTTTGGGCCGATCCCCAGGAGACGGTGAGTTCTAGTCCCGCCTTAAGCATGAAAGCCGGCTGGGTGACTTTGGGCCAATCACCAGGAGACGGTGAGTTCTAGTCCCGCCTTAGGCATGAAAGCCAGTTGGGTGACTTTGGGCCAATCACCAGGAGGCGGTGAGTTCTAGTCCCGCCTTAGGCATGAAAGCTGGCTGGGTGACTTTGGGCCAATCACCAGGAGACGGTGAGTTCTAGTCCCGCCTTAGGCATGAAAGCCAGTTGGGTGACTTTGGGCCAATCACCAGGAGGCGGTGAGTTCTAGTCCCGCCTTAGGCATGAAAGCTGGCTGGGTGACTTTGGGCCAATCACCAGGAGGCGGTGAGTTCTAGTCCCGCCTTAGGCATGAAAGCTGGCTGGGTGACTTTGGGCCAATCACCAGGAGACAGTGAGTTCTAGTCCCGCCTTAAGCATGAAAGCCAGTTGGGTGACTTTGGGCCAATCACCAGGAGGCGGTGAGTTCTAGTCCCGCCTTAAGCATGAAAGCCGGCTGGGTGACTTTGGGTCAATCACCAGGAGACGGTGAGTTCTAGTCCCGCCTTAGGCATGAAAGCTGGCTGGGTGACTTTGGGCCAATCACCAGGAGACGGTGAGTTCTAGTCCCGCCTTAAGCATGAAAGGCGGTTGGGTGACTTTGGGCCAATCACCAGGAGGCGGTGAGTTCTAGTCCCGCCTTAAGCATGAAAGCCGGCTGGGTGACTTTGGGCCAATCACCAGGAGACGGTGAGTTCTAGTCCCGCCTTAGGCATGAAAGCTAGCTGGGTGACTTTGGGCCAATCACCAGGAGACGGTGAGTTCTAGTCCCGCCTTAAGCATGAAAGGACTTTGGGCAATCACCAGGAGACAGTGAGTTCTAGTCCCGCCTTAGGCATGAAAGGTGGTTGGGTGACTTTGGGCCAATCACCAGGAGGCGGTGAGTTCTAGTCCTGCCTTAGGCACAAAAGCTGGCTGGGTGACTGTGGGCCAATCACCAGGAGACGGTGAGTTCTAGTCCCGCCTTAGGCATGAAAGCTGGCTGGGTGACTTTGGGCCAATCACCAGGAGACGGTGAGTTCTAGTCCCGCCTTAAGCATGAAAGGACTTTGGGCAATCACCAGGAGACAGTGAGTTCTAGTCCCGCCTTAGGCATGAAAGGCGGTTGGGTGACTTTGGGCCAATCACCAGGAGGCGGTGAGTTCTAGTCCTGCCTTAGGCACAAAAGCTGGCTGGGTGACTGTGGGCCAATCACCAGGAGACGGTGAGTTCTAGTCCCGCCTTAGGCATGAAAGACAACTGGGTGACTTTATGCCAGTCACTCTCTCGCCCATCTCCAGTGCCAAGCACACTGTGCAGCCTTGTCCACAAAGTTGACACAAAATCTGCTCATTTCAAAGTAAACTTTTATATATCTGCCTTTCTTGGAAAACGAAAGCATTGGGAGGGCCGAAATTTGGGGCAGGCGGAGGACGATCACCAAGAATTTCTCCAACCTTTCAGCTCAATTATTTGATGCGGGAGGGCAAAGAAATGGCCTTGAAATGCCCCCAGTTGGATTTTAAGCCCCCCCTCCAAATAGTTTGGGGCAGGGTCCGATAGAACGAGGAATAAACCCCAAGAAAACGAGCGTCTTTTTGAAATGATTTCTCCTTTCTTTTGCATGCCTCCAACGTTGCAAATTCACACAAAAGACATCTTAAAACACAAAGAAAACCACACCAGTTGAATTATTGGTCTGCCCCTTCAGGATGCCAGATGGATGGATATCCAACTGGGCAAAAAAAAAAAAAAAAAGAGAGAAAAAAAGGCCACCCGTTTCCCAGACCCGCCTGCTTTGCTTTCCCAAATGGATGGAGCACCAAGGGGTGATTTTCTGGAAAGTGGGCGGAGCTAGATGGGCCCCTATTGAAGGAATGTGGGTGTGCAAACCACAAGGCAGGAGAGCCAAAGAAAGTCAGTGAAAGGGGGGAGGGGCTGAGAAAGGAAAGGGAGGAAGGAAGGGAGGCAGAAAGGAAGGAAAAGAGGAAGGAAAGGGAGGGAGGGAGGAATGGAGGGAGGAAGGCAGGAAGGCAGGAAAAGAGGAAGGGATAGAAGGAAGGATGGAGGAAGGAAGGAAAGGAAAAGAGGGAGGAAGGAATGGAGGCAGAAAGGAAGGAAAAGAGGAAGGAAGGGAGGAAAAGAGGAAGGAAAGGAAAAGAGGAAGGCAGGGAGGAAGGAAAAGAGGAAGGGATAGAAGGAGGAAGGATGGAGGAAGGAAGGAAAGGAAAAGAGGGAGGAAGGAATGGAGGCAGAAAGGAAGGAAAAGAGGAAGGAAAGGAAAAGGAAAGCAGGGAGGAAGGAAAAAAGGAAGGGATAGAAGGAGGAAGGATGGAGGAAGGAAGGAAAGGAAAAGAGGGAGGAAGGAATGGAGGCAGAAAGGAAGGAAAAGAGGAAGGAAGGGAGGAAAAGAGGAAGGAAAGGAAAAGAGGAAGGCAGGGAGGAAGGAAAAGAGGAAGGGATAGAAGGAGGAAGGATGGAGGAAGGAAGGAAAGGAAAAGAGGGAGGAAGGAATGGAGGCAGAAAGGAAGGAAAAGAGGAAGGAAAGGAAAAGGAAAGCAGGGAGGAAGGAAAAAAGGAAGGGATAGAAGGAGGAAGGATGGAGGAAGGAAGGAAAGGAAAAGAGGGAGGAAGGAATGGAGGCAGAAAGGAAGGAAAAGAGGAAGGAAAGGAAAAGGAAGGCAGGGAGGAAGGAAAAGAGGAAGGGATAGAAGGAGGAAGGATGGAGGAAGGAAGGAAAGGAAAAGAGGGAGGAAGGAATGGAGGCAGAAATGGAGAAAGGCAGGAAGGAAGGAAAAGAGAAAGGAATGGAGGGAGGGAGGAAGGAAAAGAGGAAGGAAAGAAAAAGAGGAAGGGAGGACAGAAGGAAGGAAGGAAAAGAGGAAGGAATGTAGGCATGGAGGAAGGAAAAGAGGAAGGAAGGAAAAGAGGAAGGAATGTAGGCAGGAAGGAAGGAAAAGAGGAAGGAATGGAGGGAGGAGGGATGGAGGAAGGAAGGAAAAGAGGATGGAAGGGAGAGAGGGAGGAAGGAAGGAAAAGGAATGGAGGAAGGAAGAAACAGGAGGAAGGAGGGAAAGAGCAAGGAAGGCGAGAAATGGGCGTTCTTTTCTTCCCCCCCCCAAAAAAAAACACCACTCCACACATTCAGGGCTCCCCCATCTTCAAAAGGAGGGTCAAATCTTCTCCCAGCCCAGCAGGACCCCCCATCTCCCATTTCAGTTCCTTCCGCAACTCGGCCGCCCTCCTTCCAGACGCACGGGGGCCGGCTGGGGATAATGGAGACGGTAGTCCAACGCTCCCGGAAGGCTGGAAAGCTGCTGCTGGGCTATGGGGCCCGAGCGGAAAGGTCCCAACCGAGTCCCGTTTTTGGCCCAGCCAGTGATGGTGGGGGCACAGGAAAAGCTCATTTCTTCCCCAGTTGAGCCTTCGCCTGCTCCAGCCTGGCCGCCACGCTGGCGTCGCTGCACTTGGACAGGATCAGATTCATCTCCCCTTCGCTCTTGCGCTCGACGGCCACTTCGGCCGCCTGGCTGAAGTCCCTACGGCCACGGAAGGAAGTTGAAAAAAGAAAGAAAAGGACATTTAAAAGAAGTCCGAAGTCCAAGCTTCCTTTCCCCCTCCCCCACCCCGAGGTAATTTTTTTTGCCCACTGGGGAACGCTCGGTGACTAGTCCTCATGAGGGTGCGTCTCCTAAGCCGATGCGCTAATCCCTCAGGGTTTTCTTGCGAGAGGAATGGTCTAGGGTTTCCTGCCTGAGCAGGGGGTTGGACTAGATGACCTCCAAGGTCCCTTCCAACTATTCTATTCTATTCCATTCCATTCTAATTTCTATTCTATTCTATTCTTAATTCTATTCTATTCTATTCTATTCTTAATTCTATTCTATTCTTAATTCTATTCTATTCTTAATTCCATTCTATTCCATTCTATTCTATTCCATTCTAATTTCTATTCTATTCTATTCTATTCTTAATTCTATTCTATTCTATTCTTAATTCTATTCTATTCTATTCCATTCTAATTTCTATTCTATTCTATATTCTATTCTATTCTATTCTTAATTCTATTCTATTCTTAATTCTATTCTATTCTATTCTATTCTATTCTATTCTATTCTATTCTTCCATTCCTAATTCTATTCTATTCTATTCTTAATTCTATTCTATTCTATTCCATTCCATTCCATTCCATTCCATTCTAATTTCTATTCCATACTAATTTCTATTCTATTCTAATTTCTATTCTATTCTATTCTATTCTGTTCTGTTCTGTTCTGTTCTGTTCTATTCTAATTTCTATTCAATTCTATTATTCTAAAATGGTATAGGATTTCCTGCCTGAGCAGGGGGTTGGACTAGATGACCCCCAGGGTCCCTTCCAACTTTATTATTACTATCATCATCATCGTCATTATTATTATCCTTATTATTATTATTAAGAATTCAGCTTTCCCTCTTCCAAAACGACTGGTGTTTTTAAAGCTGCCTCTGATCCACAGGACCAACGTATTTGGATGCAAAGCCCTTTATTATTACCGTATTAGTATTATTCTTTTGGCCTTTGGGTTTGAATTCTGCTCAGCTTTGACACCACCAAGAGGGGTGGGTCCACTGCGATCGCCTAGTTCAGTGTTTTTCTCCAACGTGGCTGGGGGAATTCTGGGAGTTGAAGTCCACCCGTCTTAAAGGGGCCACGTTGGAGAAAAACACTTGATTTCATCCAAGTCCTGCTTAAGGCAGGAAACCAGATTCTAGCCGCCCTGACAGATGGCTGTCTGCCTGGACTTGCCCGCAGAAGAGCAGCCTGCCCACCCCTTTCATTTACCAGCTCCACCACTACTCCTGGCTAAATTTTGCCTTAATTATCCACCCAAATCTGCTTTTTTTTTTTTTTTTGGAGAGGGAGGTGGATTCAAATCCATTCTCCAGCTCTTGGACACCGCATTTTGGGGTGTCTTTTGTCAGGGGGGGTGGGGTCTCCCATGTCTCCTCTAGGTAGGATTTCCCTCCTGAAATGGTCTAAAAATGCACCCCTTTGATTGACAGGTCCGGTCAGGGGAGCAGGAGAAGGGCTGGCCCTCGCATCTTGGATGCCGCTGCTCGGGAACGCTGAGATTCTGGGGGGGGGGGTTGTGTTGTTGTTGGGGGGGGGCCACGCTTGCTACCTACCCCACCAAGAGGAAAGCCTTGACTTTCTGTTCGGGGGTCACTCGGGCGGCGTATTTCTTGGCCTCGCTGGAGTTGCCGTACTTCATGCTGATCTCTGCAAAGGGCTGGAAAGGGAGGAAAGGGGACCACCCGGTGATCGCGGGCAAAGTGCAGCTTTCCCATGACGTTTCCTTTTCTTGCATCTTTCTTTATCTTTCTATCTTTCTCATTTTCCTTCTTTTCCTCCTCCCTCCTTCCCTTCCTTCTCTCCTCCCATCCTTTCCTTTCCACTTCCTTCCTTCCTCCCTCCCCTTTCCTTCCATCCATCCTTTCCTTTCTTCTTCCTCCCTTTTCTTCCATCCATCTTTTCCGCTTCCTCCCTTTCCTTCTATTCATCCGTTTTCCTTTCCTTCCTCCCTCTTTCCATTCATCCTTTTCCCTTCCTTCCTTTTCCTTTCTTCATCCCTCCCTCCCTTTCCTTCTATTCATCCGTTTCCCTTTCCTTCCTTCCCTCCCCCTCCCTCCCTCCCTCCCTTTTCCTTCCTTCCTTCCTCCCTCTCTCCTTCCCTCTTTCCTTCTATTCATCTGTTTCCCCTTCCTCCCTCCCTCTTTCCATTCATCCTTTTCCCCTTCCTTCCTTTTCCTTCCTTCCTTCCTTCCCTCCCCCCTCTCTCCCTCTTTTCCTTCCTTCCTCCCTCTCTTCCTTTCCTTCTATTCATCTGTTTCCCCTTCCTTCCTCCCTCTTTCCATTCATCCTTTTCCCCTTCCTTCCTTCCCCTTCCCTCCCCCCTCTTTTCCTTCCTTCCTCCCTCCCTCCCTCTTTTTTTTTCCTGTCTCATTCTTCGATTTCTTTTTTACTTTACATGAACCCCTCAGTAAATAAAAAAGAAAGCATCAATAAATTGAGGTCTGGTCTTGAGAAAGGGCAGAGAGAGGAGAAAGTGTTATTCTACTCTGGGGAAACAACACACACACACACACACACAGAATATTGAAACTCGACTTTCTTGCCCTTCAAACATGCTGTTGAAGAATTTGGACCAGGATAATCAAGATCCAGTCAAGAGGCCTTGCAACAACCGTTCCCAACGATGGACTTCAACTCCCAGCGGTCTCATCAGGGGCCACGTCGACTCTGGAACGCTGGGATCTCAGAGCCACCTACCTGGGAACGCCCAAGGTTGGGGACGCAAGCACCCTACAACCATCCAGGAACATTCCTGGGATCCTGGTGTTGTCTTTTTCTGGATCTGTCTGCTTTTCCATGGGGATATACCCATTCCTGAACGTTGCTAGAATGCAAGAGCGTTGAGTAAGCAAAAAGACCCCCCCACCTTCGCCCCATCATCTTCTCACCAGGTAGCCAATAGGTGACTTTTTGGACTTGGAGAACTTCTCTAGATCTTCCCAGGCCCCCTGTTCGGCCAAGGCGCTGATCTTCAGCCACCAGAACCTGTCAAGACGGCAAAGAAACAGACTCGAGAACTAACCACCAGCCCCAACTTGAGGTTCTCCACATGAGCCTTCTTGAGGAAGGCCAACCTAGAACATGTGAGTTATCTCATTCCAGTCCATCTCCATACAGAGTTTAAGACAGGGGGTATGTAACTTTGGCAACTTTAGGACCTGTGGACTTCAACTCCCAGAATTCTTCCCCAGCCAGCATTTGCTGGCTGGGTGATTCTGGGAGTTGAAATCCACAAGTCTTGAAGTTGTCAAGGTTGGACACTCCTGGTTTAAACCTTCTGGAATCTCTTGATCCAAGCAGACCACGAGGCACATCTCGTTTAAAGCATTAAGTAAATTCTGGATTTGATCACCAGATCAAGCTAACTGTGAGAGGGACCTCGGAGTCCTAGTGGACGATCCCTTAAATAGGAGCCAGTCGTATGCTGCAGCTGCCAAAAAAGGCCAACACAGTTCTAGGCTGCATTAACAGAGGGATAGAACCAAGATCACGCAAAGTGTTACTACCACTTTACAAGGCCTTGGTAAGGCCACACTTGGAATACGGCATCCAGTTTTGGTCACCACGATGTAAAAAAGATGTTGAGACTCTGGAAAGAGGGCAGAGAAGAGCAACAAAGATGATCAGGGGACTGGAGGCTGAACAATATGAAAAACTCATATTTAAATGATTGTCCACTAGGATTCCAAGATCCCTCTCAAAGGTTGTAGGAATCGGGTACGTCTAGTTTAATGAAGAGAAGGACGAGGGGGGACATGATAGTAGTCTTCCAATGTTTGATGGGCTGCCCCAAAGAAGAGGGAGTCAAGCTCTTCTCCAAAGCGCCTGAAGGCAGGACAAGAAGCAACGGATGGAAACTAATTAAGGAGAGAAGCAACCTGGAATGAAGGAGAAACTTCCTAACAGTGAGGATGATTAACCAGTGGAACAGCTTGCCACTAGAAGTTGTGGGTGCTTCATCCCTGGAAGTTTTCAATAAAAGATTGGACCGCCGTTTGTCTGAAATGGTATAGGCCAGAGGTAGGCAACCTTGGCTCTTTTGTGACTCGTGGACTTCAACTCCCAGAATACCTGAGCCAGCCACGCTGAGGTGAAAGAGAGAGGTTTCCAAACTGAGCCAGGCTGACTCAGGAATTCTGGGAGTTGAAGTCCACCAGTCATAAAGGAGCCAAGGTTGCCTACCTCTGGTATAGGCTTTCCTACCTGAGCAGGGGGTTGGACTAGAAGACCTCCAAGGGTCCCTTCGCTTGTCTGAAATGGTATAGTTCAAGGGTAGGCAACCTTGGCTCTTTTACGACTTGCGGACTCCAATATCCAGAATTCCTGAACCAGCCATGCTGACTCAGGAATTCTGGGAGTTGAAGTCCGCAAGTCACGAAAGAGCCAAGGTTCGATAAACCTGGATAAAACTATCCCAGTTTGTTCCTCTCGAAATGGAAGAGACACACAATTGCAGCTCCCCATGCAGAAAGGAACAGGCCTGAACCCTTTCAAACCAGCTGGGGTGGGGTAGGGTGGGGGGGTCAAGCCCTTTGCACTGGCCTTCCCGGACCACAGCCCAGTCCCGGAGACTGTCCTCACCGTTTATCGGGGATCCGGAAGTCCCGGTAAAGTTGCTCGGCTAATTTCTGCTTCCCATCCAGGATGAGGTTGTAGACAGTGTCCTGCAGGGACAGATCTATGTAGGGTTTGTCGAAGTCCTCCTGAAAGCGACGCTGGTGACGTAACAGCTTGATTTGGTCTTCGGTGGCCTGGAGAGCGGGCGAGGGAAAAAGGACATTTATTTTTTTTTCTGAGAAGGCGGCTTGGTTTAGCGGTTAAAACATTGAGTTCGAGTCTTGCCTTAGGCATGAAAATTGGCTTTGAGCCCATCACCGGGAGGCGGTGAATTCTAGTTCCGCCTTAGACAGGAAATCCAACTGGGTGACTTTGGGCCAATCACCGGGAGACGGTGAATTCTAGTTCCGCCTTTGGCATGAAAGCCAACTGGGTGACTTTGAACCCATCACCGGGAGACAGCGAGTTCTAGTCCCGCTTTAGACAGGAAATCCAACTGGGTGACTTTCAGCCAATCACTGGGAGACAGTGAGTTCTAGTCTTGCCTTACACTGGAAATCCAATTGGGTGACTTTGAGCCAATCACCGGGAGGCAGTGAGTTCTAGTCCCGCCTTTGGCATGAAAGCCAACTGGGTGACTTTAAACCCATCACCGGGAGGCGGTGAGTTCTAGTCCCACTTTTGACATGAAAGCCAACTGGGTGACTTTGAACCCATCACCGGGAGGCGGTGAATTCTAGTTCCGCCTTTGGCATGAAAGCCAACTGGGTGACTTTGAACCCATCACTGGGAGACGGTGAGTTCTAGTCCCACTTTTGACATGAAAGCCAACTGGGTGACTTGGAACCCATCACCGGGAGACAGTGAGTTCTAGTCCCGCCTTAAACAGGAAATCCAACTGGGTGACTTTCAGCCAATCACTGGGAGACAGTGAGTTCTAGTCTTGCCTTACACTGGAAATCCAATTGGGTGACCTTGAGCCAATCACCGGGAGGCGGTGAGTTCTAGTCCCGCCTTTGGCATGAAAGCCAACTGGGTGACTTTGAACCCATCACCGGGAGACGGTGAGTTCTAGTCCCGCCTTAGACAGGAAATCCAACTGGGTGACTTTCAGCCAATCACCGGGAGACGGTGAGTTCTAGTCTTGCCTTACACTGGAAATCCAATTGGGTGACTTTGAGCCAATCACCGGGAGACGGTGAGTTCTAGTCCCGCTTTTGGCATGAAAGCCAACTGGGTGACGTTGAACCCATCAACGGGAGACGGTGAGTTCTAGTCCTGCTTTTGGCATGAAAGCCAACGATTCATTCAGTTCACTTGCTTCCCGGCATAAAGTCTGCTCCCACTTGGTGCTTTACTCTGGATCCAAATCTGCTTGGCCAATGGCGCCTTGTGCCCTCACCTTGGCTGCAAACTCATTCTTGGCTTTGTAGTACTCGTCGACTGCATTCTGCAGACTGGCCACACGGCCCTCGATCCACTGAGGAAGGAAAACAGGTCCTGCGGGATTAATCCAGCTTGCCAGAACTGCCTGCAGCTGAAAGCACTTAAATTTAAAAAATCAGAAGCAGGGGTCCTGAAACTTGGCACCTTTAAGACTTGTGGACTTCAACTCCCAGAATTCCTCAGCCAGCCCTGAGGGCTGGCTGAGGAATTCTGGGAGTTGAAGTCCACAAGTCTTAAAGGTGCCAAGTTTCAGGACCCCTGAATCAGAGCAATAACAAGAAGGGGGGGTCCACCTATCCTCCAAAGCACCTGAAGGCAGGACAAGAAGCAAAGAATGGAAACTAATCAAGGAGAGAAGCAACCTGGAACTCAGGAGAAATTTCCGGAAAGTGAGGACAATTAACCAGTGGAACTCCTTGCCACCAGAAGTTGTGGATGCTCCAACACTGCAGATTTTTAAGAAGAGATTGGACAGCCCACCTGTCTGGAATGGTATAGGGTCTTCTCCTTGAGTAGTGGGTTGGACTAAATGATCTCCAAGGTCCCTTCCAGTTCTATTCTATTATTTCCTGATATTGAGAACAATCAACCAGTGGAACAGCCTGCCTCCAGAAGTGGTGAATGCTCCAACACTGGAAGTTTTTAAGAAGAGACTGGACAGCCATTTGTCTGGAATGGTATAGGGTTTCCTGCCTGAGCAGGGGGTTGGACTAGATGACCTCCACGGTCCCTTCCCTCTCTGTTATTGTTACTCTGTTAAGACGCTGGCTCTGTCTTTTCGTGAAGCTGTCATGGCTTGGTTTTCGCTAAGCACCATGTGTGAGTGCAGCCTTAGGCGTTTATAAACCATGATTGCAGCATCGCGTTTTGCGTGAGCCAAACCACCATCACCCACTCAACAAACCACGTCTTCCTGAAGGCAGGAAAGCGCAGTTCGCTACCACCTCTTGCAGATCGGAGATTTTGGGGTTCAGAGGATCGATTCAACCACTGTCTTTCGGCCCCCTAACTCTGTCAGTTGTATCTTACATCTTCACAATAGGCAACCTGGTTAATATGCACGCACTCTCTCTCTCTCTCTCTCTCTCTCTCTCTCTCTCTCTCTCTCTCTCTATCTATCTATCTATCCACCATCTTATCTCTCTCTCTCTCTCTCTCTCTCTCTCTCTTTCTCTATCTATCTATCTATCTATCTATCTATCTATCTATCTATCTATCTATCTATCTATCCACCATCTTATCTCTCTCTCTCTCTCTCTCCCTATCTATCATCTATCTATTCACCATCTTATCTATCTATCTATCTCTATCTCTATCCACTCATCTCTCTCTCTCTATCTATCTATCCACCATCTTATCTCTCTCTCTCTCTCTCTCTCCCTATCTATCATCTATCTATTCACCATCTTATTTATCTCTATCTCTATCCACTCATCTCTCTCTATCTATCTATCTATCCACCATCTTATCTATCTCTATCTCTATCCACTCATCTCTCTCTCTCTATCTATCTATCCACCATCTTATCTCTCTCTCTCTCTCTCTCTATCTATCTATCTATCTATCTATCCACCATCTTATCTATCTATCTCTATCCACTCATCCATCTATCTATCTATCTATCTATCTATCTATCTATCTATCTATCTATCTATCTATCTATCTATCTATCTATCCACCATCTTATCTATCTCTATCCACTCATCTCTCTCTATCTATCTATCTATCCACCATCTTATCTATCTATCTATCTATCTATCTATCTATCTATCTATCTATCTATCTATCTATCTATCTATCTATCTATCTATCTATCTATCTATTTCTCTCTCCCTCTCTCCCTCCCTCTCACTCTCACTCACACTCACACAAACCAAGATAGCAATAAGGAGGAACTAATCAAAATTGTCTATCTCCCTTTCTGAATCCTTTCAGGCCCACTTCCGAAGATTTCAACCGGGAACGTTAAGGACTAGAAACTTTCGCAGAGTAAGAGAGGGATCATAAAACTGAATCAGGAAGGAGAGCCAGTGGTTGTAGTTTGTCTATCTTCCCTTATAACCACAAATGCAAAAGATTTGAAGGCTACCTGGAGAACGTGCAACCAGGTATGAAAAATATATATTTTTTTCCTGGTTCTCCCAGGGGCAACCCCTCCAGATCGGAATCTCCCAGCTCTAATTTGATGTCCCCCCCCCCACCATGTTGCAACAGCACCCACCTTTTCGCTCATGTAGCTACTACGGACGTGGAAGTTGCCCAGCTCCTGGTGATTGTCGTCTTGGTTGTAAAGATCTTTGAGTGTGTTTGGCTCTTTGTGTTTGCAGAACTGAGGATGGACAAGAGTCGTACATGAAAAAGGTGGGGTATAAATCGATTCATTGTCCTATTTGTTTTTTTCTATTTAGGAACATTTTCTTTATGAAATGTATAGGCTTCCCATCTCACCCTGGAGTAAGTCTAGGAGGGATACAAGAAGTTATTTGGCGGCTTTTACCTCAAGATTTATTTTATTTCCTTATTCAAGGGACCAAAATGGGCCAAGTTGGTTGATTAAAAGCCTAGAGCAGAGGTGGGGAACCTTGGCTCTTTTATGAATGGTGGACTTCAACTCCCAGAATTCCTGAGCCAGGCTGGCTCAGCTTGGAAACCTCTCCCTTTCCCCTCAGCATGGCTGGCTCAGGAATTCTGGGAGTTGAAGTCCACGAGTCATAAAAGAGTCAAGGTTGCCTACCTCCGGCCTAGGCGTAGGCCGCTTTATGACTCGTGGACTTCAACTCCCAGAATTCCTGGGCCAGCCTGGCTCAGCTTGGAAACCTCTCCCTTTCCCCTCAGCGTGGCTGGACCAGGAATTCTGGGAGTTGAAGTCCACATCATAAAGAGACCACAGTTCCCATGCTGGCTCAGGAATTCTGGGAGTTGAAGTCCACATCTCTTCAACATGGTGAATGCTCCAAAACTGGAAGAGACTGGACAGCCATTTGTCTGAAATGGTATAGGTTTCCTGCCTGAGCTGGACTAGACGACCTCCAAGGTCCCTTCCAACATCATCATCATCATCATCATTATTATTACTATTATTATTATTATTATTATTATTACTATTATTATTATTATTATTAATAACGCTGCTCTGTGATGACCAGAAACCCTTCATACACAGCAAGGAGGGTCCAGCTTGAATTTTGGGCTGGATCTGGGCTCCACAACCACCCAGAACCATCCAGCCTAAATCTGGAGATTCATACTGTGTATTCCTAGATGCGCAGATTAAAGATCCAGTCTGTTTCTGGCATCTCAACCGGTTTCTGTGAAGCCAGGCCAGCGTTAGCAGCGGACCGTGGGGTCCAAAGCCTCACCTGACGGTAGAGACTCAAGGCGACCGGCTGGTTCTGCAAAGCCATGAAGAAGTCGCCCCGGCCGAGTTCGTCCTTCAGGCGGGAGATGACGGTGTAAACTGAGCAGGGAGAAAAACATGGAGAAGAGAACGTTTGCCGGCCTGAAGGATGGGGGCTGCAGTTCTCAGCTGAGACAGCGGATTAATTTGCTCTTGCCTTCTCCTGGCAAAATACATCTTAAAACATACTGGCTGGGGAACTCTGGGAGTTGAAAGTCCACCCATCTTAGAGTTGCCAAGTTTCAAACACACAAAGAGCAGGACAATGCCATGCCAAAGAAGCTGTGTTTTTTAAAAAAAAAAGAAAAACAAAAAACAAAAAAATCAAGGCAGATGAAAGTTGAACACAGCAGATAGGGACGAGTATAAAAAAAAAAAAATTCAACTCAGCTGAGCGTGGCCGTGAAAAAGTTAAGGGCACAATATCTGGGGTTGCTCCAAGTCCATGTTGACTTTGCTTCAGGGCTAATTTTATTTATTTATATTACATACTTCTTCCCCGCTCATCTCTCTCGGATCCAGGGCGGATGTCGTAGCAAAGGACAGTCACAAAGATGCTTTTTCAGGAGGGTTTTTCCAGCTTTCTTGTTTTTGAGTAGGGGGTTGGACTAGACGACCTCCAAGGTCCCTTCCAACATCATTATTATTATTATTATTATTATTAATGCTAGGTTAACTTTTTACAACGAAGACAAAGAGTGGAGAGTCGTGATCGAGGCTGCAGCGTACCCCCTCCGCCCCCTCCCGCCCCGTAAACCTCCCAGCTCTGCTGGAGGACATGAAAAGTAATGGATACCCCCCCCAGCCCCTATTTACCCAGGTCGCTGTCCCCACTCTCAATGGCTCTGCTCAATGCCAGCTGGCTCCTCTTCATAGTCAGTAAAAGAGGGACCTGCTTGCCCGGACGGGGTTCGTATTCCAGCAGCTGTGAAAAAAATCCACAAGGTTTCCATCAGGGAATTCTGGGAGTCGGAAGTTCACACGTCTTCAAGTTGCCAAGGCTGGAAAACGCTGACCTAGCAGAACAGCTAACGGTTTTGTTCTCCTTGCTGTGTGTGGCTGACCCAATCAGTCTGCAGCACGTCCATAAATGCTGAAGCCATGTCGTATTTTTCCCAAGAGAGAGGGGTCAAATTATTCTCCAAAGCGCCAGAAGGCAGGAAGAGAAGCAACGGATGGAAACTGATCAAGGAGAGAAGCAACTCTGGAATTGAGGAGAAACTTCCCTGAAAGTGAGAACAATTGACCAGTGGAACAGATTGCCACCAGAGGTTGTGGGTGCTCCATCACTGGAGGGTTTTTAAAAAGAGACTGGACAACCATTTGCCTGGAATGGTATAGGGTTAGGGTTAGGTCACCGTGAACTCGGAGAGCAAAATGGACATCGCCAACAATCTCGGGAGTGCTTGGGTATGGTTAGGAGGGCACTGGCTTTTCTAGGCTGCCCAATCTATGTTTCCTGGGAAAATACATGGGAAAATCCCATTGGAGGAAAATCCCACTTAGGGTTAGGGTTAGGTCACCATGAACTCATAGAGCAGTGGTTCTCAACCTATGGGTCGCAACCCCATTTGGGGTCGAACGACCATTTCGCGGGGGTCGCCGGACACCGCGGGCCGCCATTTTGGGGGTTTTTGGTGTTTTTTTTTTGGTTGTGCGCGCGCCCTGCATGCCCGGATCGGCCCGTCGCTGTTCGGGCCGTCACGGGCGCGCCGCGCATGCGCGGATCGGCCCGTCGCAGGCCGCCATTTTTTTTTGTTGTTGTTGCATGCGCACCGCAAATGCGCACATGACTTCCTTGCCACTGAATTTTGTTTTCAGGGGTCATTGCGTTTAAGTGTCTTGAATAAATAAGATAATAAATGAAATACATGTATCGCGAAGTTTGGGAATCAAGTGAACGGTGGCACCAAAGTTTTTCACACCGTTGAGAAATAAATTATTTGCATCGATATGTCCCAGTGACAATTTTAAAGAAAAGAAAACAGGTGTTTGCATAAATTGAAGAATTATTTTCGATGTTGTGACTGAGAGGTTATGTTGGGGCAGGGGGGGCGATGACAACTTCCTCATTGGCTCAAGGGGGTGATTCGTTCAAAAAGGTTAAGAAGCACTGATCTAGTCCAACCCCTGGCTCAGGCAGCAGACTCTATACAGAATTGCAGAGTAACAGAGATGGGAGGGACCTTGGAGGTCATCTAGTCCAACCCCCTGCTCAGGCAGGAAACGCTACACCATTCCGGACAAATGGCTGTCCAGTCTCTTCTTAAAAACCTCCAGTGTTGGAGCATTCACTATTTCTGGAGGCAAGCAGTTCCACAGGCCAATTGTGCCCACTGTCCTGGAAGTTTCTCCTTATATTCCAGGTTGCTTCTCTCCTGGATCAGTTTCCATCCGTTGCTTCTCGTCCTGCCTGCAGGCGCTTTGGAGAATAGCTTGACTCCCTCTTCTTTGGGGCAGCCCCTGAGATACTGGAAGGCTGGTATCCTGTCCCCCCTGGTTCTTCTCTTCATTAAAATAGACATCCCCAATTCCAGCAACCGTTCCTTGTAAATTTTAGCTTCCAGCCTTTTGGACTCCTGTCAGGACCCCCCCTCCCCAACCCCGGATGGATCAGGATCCATTTCCCTCGCACCTTAATAGCCAGCTCGGGCCGGTTGCTCTCGTATGCCTGTGTAGCGATGTCGGAGTACGAAATGCCCACCGCATCCCCCAGTTTCTGGTTGATGACTTGGGCCAATTCTTCATCCGACTTCTCTCTCTGCTGAACCTGAGGAAGGGCACAGAGCAAAGGGGGGGGGTAGGAGCGTCAAGGGGCAATTTCAGGCCATCCTCTCTTTACGACCGTTCGCTTAGCGAACGTTCGCCATGACGACGCTGCGGAACGAAAGGACTTACGAACCGCACCCCCTCCCCCGAAGTTAACAGCCGTCGCGGTGCCCGGGGATCACGCGATTTGCGACCCCGGGCGCTAGGCAGGCTTCTTCAAGACTGAACGGCGGACTTCCGGGTCGTACCTTGTAGCAGGCCCAGTGGGCCAAAATCCGGCTTATTCCTTGGAATTCGGAAAGACGGAGATACTCGCAAATCTTGATGGCCACCGGATAAAGTCTTCTTAAAACCACCCTAGGAGACGAGGGCCGAAGGAAGGGGGTCACAGCTCCAGGCTACCAGCCATGGGATCGAGTTCGAATTCTCAAGCAGCAGGCAAAAGGGTTGAGGGAAAGCCTCCAGCTTTAGGGACGGTCTATCTTTGGCTACAGAGAGCCGGTTTGTTGTAGGGATTGAAGCACCAGGCTAGGAAGCGGGAGACTCTGCATTCGAGTCCCACTTTAAGCAGGAAAGGCAGCTGGGTGACTCTGGGCCAATCACCAGGAGACGGTGAGTTCTAGTCCTGCCTTAGGCATAAAAGCCGGCTGAATGACTTTCGGCCAATCACCAGGAGACGGTGAGTTCTAGTCCTGCCTTAGGCAGGAAAGCACTGGGTAACTCTTGGCCAATCACCAGGAGACGGTGAGTTCTAGTCCTGCCTTTAGGCAGGAAAGCCGGCTGAATGACTTTTGGCCAATCACTAGAAGTCAGTGAATTCTAGTCCCACCTTAGGCATGAAAGCACTGGGTTACTCTGGGCCAATCACCAGGAGACGGTGAGTTCTAGTCCCGCCTTAGGCATGAAAGCACTAGGTAACTCTGGGCCAATCACCAGGAGATGGTGAGTTCTAGTCCCGCCTTAGGCATGAAAGCACTAGGTAACTCTGGGCCAATCACCAGGAGATGGTGAGTTCTAGTCCCGCCTTAGGCAAGAAAGCACTGGGTAACTCTGGGCCTATCACCAGGAGACGGAGAGTTCTAGTCTCACCTTAGGCAGGAAAGCCAGCTGGGTGACTTTGAGCCAATCACCAGGAGACGGTGAGTTCTAGTCCCGCCTTAGGCATGAAAGCACTGGGTAACTCTGGGCCAATCACCAGGAGACGGTGAATTCTAGTCCCGCCTTAAGCAGGAAAGCCAGCTGGGTGACTTTGAGCCAATCACCAGGAGACAGTGAGTTCTAGTCCCGCCTTAGGCAAGAAAGCACTGGGTAACTCTGGGCCAATCACCAGGAGACGGTGAGTTCTAGTCCCACCTTAGGCAGGAAAGCCAGCTGGGTGACTTTGAGCCAATCACCAGGAGACGGTGAGTTCTAGTCCCGCCTTAGGCATGAAAGCACTGGGTAACTCTGGGCCAATCACCAGGAGACGGTGAATTCTAGTCCCGCCTTAGGCAGGAAAGCCAGCTGGGTGACTTTGAGCCAATCACCAGGAGACGGTGAGTTCTAGTCCCGCCTTAGGCATGAAAGCACTGGGTAACTCTGGGCCAATCACCAGGGGACGGTGAGTTCTAGTCCCGCCTTAGGCAGGAAAGCCAGCTGGGTGACTTTGAGCCAATCACCAGGAGACGGTGAGTTCTAGTCCCGCCTTAGGCATGAAAGCACTGGGTAACTCTGGGCCTATCACCAGGAGACGGTGAGTTCTAGTCCCACCTTAGGCAGGAAAGCCAGCTGGGTGACTTTGAGCCAATCACCAGGAGACGGTGAGTTCTAGTCCCATTTTAGGCATGAAAGCACTGGGTAACTCTGGGCCAATCACCAGGAGACGGTGAGTTCTAGTCCCGCCTTAGGCAGGAAAGCCAGCTGGGTGACTTTGAGCCAATCACCAGGAGACGGTGAGTTCTAGTCCCGCCTTAGGCATGAAAGCACTGGGTAACTCTGGGCCAATCACCAGGAGACGGTGAGTTCTAGTCCCACCTTAGGCAGGAAAGCCAGCTGGGTGACTCTGGCCCAGTCACTGTATCTCAGCCCTAGGAAGGAGGCAATGGTGAAACAGTTCTAAAAAAAAACCTTGCCAAGGAAACTATCCAGGATGCCTCGAAGAATCAACCAGATTGAACGCAACAACAACAATAACAACAATAATAATAATAAAACAATTTTGGCTGCTCCCGATGCTCAGCCTCAGCCTCCAGTGAGGGGGAGCAGCCCCTAAATTGAGATCAATCGAGATTTGCCAGTTTTTAGATGAAAAAGGGGACAAAAAACTGTCCCAGATGTTTAAAACATTTATAGGAGAGATACGTTACCGATCCAGCAAAACCTCCTTGGTCAGCTGCTTGTATCTGTAAAACATCTGTGAAGGAGGAAGAATTTTGCAGGACTGGTTGGTTCCCCTATCGTGAAGGAGGGGAGATTGGAAGCACGCTGGCTGAGAGATTCTGGGAGTTGAAGTCCACAAGTCATCAAAGGGCCAAGTTCAGAGACCCCTGATATAGACTTTGAGAGGACCTCAACTCCCAGAATTCCTCAGCCAGCACGCCTAGTTGAGGAATTCTGGGAGTTGAAGTCCACAAGTCATCAAAGGGCCACGTTTGAAGACATCTGATATAGACTTTAAGAGGAGTGGACTTCGACTCCCAGAATTCCTCAGCCAGCGTGCCTGACTGAGGAATTCTGGGAGTTGAAGTCCACGAGTCATCAAAGGGCCACGTTTGAAGACCCCTGATAGAGACTTTAAGAGGAGTGGACTTCAACTCCCAGAATTCCTCAGCCAGCGTGCCTGGCTGAGGAATTCTGGGAGTTGAAGTCCACGAGTCATCAAAGGGCCACGTTGGAAGACCCCTGAGTTAGGAGCTGAGCAGAACTGACGAGAAAGCGAATCTTTGCATGCTGAAACTGAAGACCGAACAAGCCAAACTCCGGTTTCCCGTGACCCATTTTGCTTCCGCCATCAGGAAAGGATACTGATCGAAGCTGAGGGGGATCCCAATCTGGTAATCTCGGACGGCGTTAAGCACCCGTAGATCTCGGCAGGTTTCGACAAAGTTTTCCGGAGCAAATTTGTCGATGAAGCATTTCCCAAAAGAGGCTGCCTACAGGTAGAGAAAGGAGGCAGGAAGGAAGGAATTATTTCCCTCTTAAAGCGCAGGTTTCTAGTCCTTAACAGTCGCAAGTGAAGTGAGAAAGCTTGCAAAGGGAATTCTGGGAGGTGAAGTTCCCGTGTTTTAAAGCATGCAGGCTGGGGAATTCTGGGAGTTGAAATCCACACATCTTAAAGCTTGCTGGCTGGGGAATTCTGGGAGCTGAAGTCCACCCATCTTCAACTTCTCAGGTTTGCTAACCACTGGTCTCTCCCAACCCCCCCCCCATTTTCCCATTTGAGCAGAGGCTGGGCCCAGCCCCCCCCCCTCAGGGATCTACCTGTCCCCCTTACCTGGAGCAGAGCCTTCTGGATAGGCGGGGAGTGTTCGTAGCTGGCTGCTTTAATGCACTGCTCTACCGCCTCGTGAAGCAACTTCTGCTCCTTAATTTCACGTAGGTATTCATCCGCCTTCTGGCTTTCCTTCTGACAGGAGAGAGTTTAAATTTGAATTTTAACTTTAAATTTGGGACTCAATTGCAGTCAGAAGTCAAAGATTACCTAGAGTCCTAGACAGAATTGAGCACAACGGAGCCCAGAATTTCTGTCCAGCGTTAGAGCATTCGTAAGTCAAAAGTCAATATCCTGTTTTTCGTGCTCTTGTTAAAGTTTGATTTTCCATCAATATTTATTTATTTATTTATTTGATTTGACTTCTATGCCGCCCTATTCCGGAGAACTCAGGGCGGCTCACAACATAAATAGAAATCACCAGTTAAAATACATATATAAAAACCCCTAAGTTAAAAGAAAACCAATCATTCAACAAACATACACACAAACATACACTGGCTAGGGGCAAGATGTTAACTGCCCCAGGCCTGCCGGCAGAGGTGTTTTTTAATCAGTTTACGAAAGGCGGAGACATTTATCTAGCTAAAAAAAAATTATTCATACCAATCCACCTCTCATTTTCATATTTCACATATCAAAAGAAGAAGAAGAAAATGCTATTTTAATTCTAAATCGTATCTTTCATTGTAAAAGTCTAATTATATCTAAGGGTCATCCGTTCTTTTAATCATGTTCAAACAAGTATTTAAACATATGATGCCCCCTCTCATAGGTCAACTCTTCTATTTTTTTTTTAATCTAATTCTCGTGTTTTTTCTTTGCCAAGTCATTTTCCAAGCCAAGCCAAGCCAATTAAATCGCCTAGGAATTTTCTTTCAATTTTTCTGTTGCTTGGCATGAGGAAGACGATTTAGGTAGGGTATTTGGGGGGGGGGAAATTCCACCCTTGTGTTCCTTAAGCAACTCCCACCTCCCTCAATTTCTCCCTCTGTCTTTTGTCTCCCAAACTGTAATTTTCTCCCTGACAGCACTATGCTCCATTCCCCAAAACCTTCTTCCATCTCGTCAGGTACAGACTTAAAGGGTAAACGAGTCTTTTGCGTTGTCATTGTTACGGGTAAGTCTTGCAGTTTTTTATTTGTGTACGGTAGTTTATATTTCTCTTCTTTTAACTCTTCCGTCTCTCGGTCCATTTCCTCTGCTTTGTCTTCCGATCTCTGGTGTGTTCATTCCTACTTTGTGGTCGTTGTCTGGGAACTTCCCAGTTGCAGATTTAACTTGGAGATTTGCTCATTTATATTATCTACATTGTTTTTAGTCTTTCAGACTGAGATTACCTCGTATTCTTTCTGCGCTTCAAGCAGCAAAGCCCCGGGCGACATGGAGGCGATCCGGAAGATCTCCTCACTGGCTTCTAAAAGAGAAAAACAGGGGCGGGAAGGCTGGCTGGGTCGATCCAAGTCTTGGCTCTATTTAAAAGTCGGGGGAAGTTTCTAGTCTTTGTTCACGGCTGGACTATTTAAAAGTTAGAGAAAGTTTCTAGCCCTCTTTGTTTATGGTCAGGCTATTTAAAAGTCGGGGAAAGTTTCTAGTCTTTGTTTACGGTAGGACTATTTAAAAGTCCGAGAAAGTTTTTAGTCCTCTTAACTCACAGTCGGGCCATTTAAAAGTCAGGGAAAATTTCTAGTCCTCTTTGTTCACGATCAGGCCAGAAAAACCCACCTGGGATCTCGTGGAGAAATTCATGGGTGGAGCGAGAAAAAATGCGCACCCCATCCAGCTCTGGGACCAGATGCGAATCCTCGTTCAGAGGATATCTGTGGGTTGGCGTTAAGGAAATGTGGAATTGGGTTTTGGAAACCAATAAAGAAAGATAATCTCTGCTGATCACCACGATTTGCCCCCAGCTCAGCAGACCCCCCTAGGTTGGAGAACACCAGCCACATCCAAAGGTAGACTGGTTCAAATTATGGAGGCTCAGCGTTCTCCCTGATTGCAAGTCACGTTTTTCAGGGCCAATTGGAGTGGTCACTAAATGAAAGGGTGTAAGTTGAGGACTAGCTGTAAACTTTTCTAAACCCCCTCCCCCCCCCGCCTCCACCAAATAAAAAATGAATAAGGATACTGAATGCTTTGCTGGTCGCTTCCAGCTACCACAAGGCACCGGTCCCAGGCCATCACAATGGCACGCTGGTGGCTGTGCTGTCGCGTACACCTGCCCCATTAAGAAGACAGAAAATAGCAAAATAACAGAGTGGAAAGGGACCTCGGTGGTCTTCTAGTCCAACCCCCAAGCCCGAGGATTAGACCCTCTACTATTCCAGACAAGTGGCTGTCCAGTCTCTTCTTAAAAGTGTTGGAGCACCCACAACTTCTGGTGGCAAGCTATTCCACTGGTTAACTGTCCTCACTGTCAGGAAATCCCTCCTTAGCTCCAGGTTGCTTCTCTCCTTGGTTAGTTTCCACCCGTTGCTTCTCGTCCTGCCTTCTTCAGGGGCTTTAGAGAATAGGTTGGCTTTAGGGAAAGGCGGAAGAAGGGGTCCGGGGTTTGGGGGTGCTTACCAGGCCATCTGCTTGGGACAGGATCGGTAGTCGCAAGTGAACTCAGCCATTTTTTCCTGGCGGGAAGCAGAAGAAGACGAGAGCAGGGAATGGTGGCCAGCCGGCCAGCTAATCAAACAAAATGGCCAACTTTTCACCCCACTTGGGGTGTCTAAAGCTGGCTAACTGGGGACTTCTGGGAATTGAAGTCCTCCTAGGCTGGCGGGGGAATTCTGGGAGTTTAAATCCTCCCATGCTGGGAGGAATTCTGGGAACTAAGATCCATCCATAGTGGCAGGGGAATTCTGGGAGCTTAAATCTCACCTTTAAGTTGGACCGGCCCATCCAGACGTAGCCGGTGTCGGTGAAGAGGGCCAAGAACCGGTGGTTGAACGACACGGCCATCCTGAGGAAGGAGCCGGCGTGCGGGCTGAGCCAAGGCAGGGTCTACGGAAAGGAAAGGAGACCACCAGTTAAAGTCAAGTCCATGCTGCCCTTCCACAGATTGACCGAACCTCTCACAGTGCAGGGAGTTGACTTACGACCACAGTTGGGCCCACAATGTGGTCGTTAAGCAGGTCACGCCCAAACTGGTGACCTTTCTGTGGTGGACATTAAGTGAATCCCACTTTCCCCATTGATGTGGCTTCTTGGGAGCCCTCTGGGACGGTCACGGAGGGGGATCACGTGACCCCAGAAGGCTGAAACTGCCACGTATACATGTTGGTTGCCAAGCACTCACATGACCATCGAGATGTTGTGACGGTTGTGAAGTGTGAGGGCCAGGGGTAAAGACTCTAGAAGATCATTTCAGACAAATGGTTTCCCAGTCTCTTACCGGTATTAAAAGCCTCCAGTGATGGAGCTGTTCTACTGGTAAATTGTTCTCACTGTACAAAATTTCTCCTTAATCCCATATTGCTTCTCCCCTGGATTAGTTTCCATTAATTGTCTCATTAATTGTCCATTTTTTAAAGAGGAATAGAATAGAATAGAATAATGATAAGACTAGAATAGAATGATAAGAATAGAATAGAATAGAATAGAACAGAAGAGAATAATGATAATAGAATAGAATAGAATAGAATAGAATAGAATAGAATAGAATAGAATAGAATAGAATAGAATAGAATATAGAATAGAATACGGAATAGAATACGGAATAGAATATAGAATAGCATAGAATAGCATAGCATAGAATAGAATAGAATAGAAATTGGAGCATAGAATAGAATAGAATAAATATTGTAATATAGAATAGAATAGAATATAGAATAGAATAGAATAAATATTGTAATATAGAATAGAATAGAATAGAATAGAATAGAATAGAATAGAATAGAATAGAATAGAATAGAATAGAATAGAATAGAATAGAATAGAATAGAATAGAATAGAATAGAATAGAATAAATATTGGAATATAGAATAGAATAGAATAGAATAGAATAGAATAGAATAGAATAGAATAGAATAGAATAGAATAGAATAGAATAGAATAGAATAGAATAGAATAGAATAGAATAGAATAGAATAAATATTGGAATATAGAATAGAATAGAATAGAATAGAATAGAATAGAATAGAATAGAATAGAATAGAATAGAATAGAATAGAATAGAATAAATATTGGAATATAGAATAGAATAGAATAGAATAGAATAGAATAGAATAGAATAGAATAGAATAGAATAGAATAGAATAAATATTGGAATATAGAATAGAATAGAATAGAATAGAATAGAATAGAATAGAATAGAATAGAATAGAATAGAATAGAATAAATATTGGAATATAGAATAGAATAGAATAGAATAGAATAGAATAGAATAGAATAGAATAAATATTGGAATATAGAATAGAATAGAATAGAATAGAATAGAATAGAATAGAATAGAATAGAATAGAATAGAATAGAATAGAGCTGGAAGGGACCTTGGAGGTCTTCTAGTCTAGCCCCCTGCTCAAGCAGGAGAACATATATACTATCTCAGACAAGTGACTGTCTTCAGGTGCTTTTGAGAACAGGTTGACCCCCCCCACACCCTTCTTTCTGGCAGCCCCTCCCCTCAAATACACGTCGCACGAGCAAAAACACTGATGCCCAACTTCCGGCTACAAACCATGGCTTAGCCAGTCAAGACATCCTGCAGAAAAACCAACAATTTCACACCGAAAGGAATTTGTCCCACGCACCACCGGGATGCAGGAGGCGTCGTCCAGAAGGTACAACTCTTGACCGACAGCCAGCAGAACGTTGGTGACCCTGTTTTGGCACAGGACCGTCCAGCAGGAGGGGGGACCTTGAAGACCTGGCCGGAGGAGGGGGGGGGGGGGAAAGAGGTCATCCATCTGAACTTTGGGGCAAGAAGAAATGCTGAACTCTAACCCTGGATACCGACTTGTGTGTGTGTGTGTGTGTGTGTGCATGCATTTAAAACATCTCACAAGGGAGTCAGGAGAGAGGGCAGTCCTCGGCTGACGGCCACAGTTTGGAGCCCAAAATTTCCATTGCTAATTGAGATCGTTGTTAAGCGGGGGTTTTGCTTCATTTTGCGACCAGGGTTGTTAAGTGAATCTGGCTCTCTCTCCCGCGCCCCCCCCCACTGACCAAGCATCCGAATTTGGATCACGTGACCGTGGGGGAGGCTGCAATGGTCGTAAAGTCCCTTTTTTTGGTGCCGTTGTAACTTGGAACGGTCACTAAACAAACCGTCGTAAGTCGAGGACTGCCGGTACGGGGGTGGTTTACAATGCACCCTCCCTTGCAAATCGCATTTTGCAACTCCAGCTTGCAAGGGTCGCTTCGCCTCAGACTCCTGAACCATGAGGTCTAGAAACCTGAGACGTCCTTTTGGTATGGAGCATTGAAAAAGTCCCGTCTCGGGAAAATGGCAGCGAGACCTCGACCTACAAAAGTTCATTTAGTGACCGTTCAAAGTTACAACGGCACTGAAAAAAGGGACTTAGGACCGTTATTCACACTTACGACCGTCATGGCGTCCCCCAGGGTCACGTGATGAACGTTCAGACACTCGGTGACCGACTCGCATTTATGATGGCTGCAGCGTCCCGGGGTCACGTGATCCCCTTTTTTGCGAGCTTCTAATGAGCAAAGTCAAGATGGAAGCTGGGATGCTCACTGAACCGCTGCAGGGATTCACTTAACAACGGAGCTAAGAGAGGTCGTAAAACGGGGCAAAGCTTGCTTAACAAATGCTTCCCTTAGCGACAGGAATGTTGGGCTCCACTGCGGCCGCTACTCAAGGACTACCTGTACAGGGGACCCAAGTCAGTTTCTCTCCCTGGGACGGTGTTTCGTACAAAAGGAAGCCTCGGGTTGCTAGACCTCATGGTTCAGGAGTCTGAATCCCGTTAGCAGCGAGCCGGGAAGCTCTGAGGAGGTGAGTTAGGACGACGGGGCCCTACCTGGCACGACGGGAAGTTTGCGTAGCTTCATGTTGTAGATGTTGTTGGCCAGGCTGAACCTGTGCTGGAGGGCGGACAGGAGGGCCAAGCCGGTGCCGTAGGTTGTGTAGAATATCCTGGCCTCCAGCACCCGCTCCTGCACCACGTCCTGCGGGAGAAGAGAGAAAGAGTGACCCTCACGGAACATCTGGGGAAGATTCTCCGTCGTCCCGGTCAGGAACGGTCCCAAAGGTGTCTTTCCAAAAAGCAACTGGACTTCCTTGAAGACGCTTCGCTTCTCACCCAAGAAGCTTCTTCGGTTCTGACTGAATGGTGGAGGATGAAGAGATTGACATTTCTTGCAGTCATCTGGTTCTTAGTACTCTCTCTGAGAGTCGTTGAGGCCACCTGGAGGTTCGTCTGTGTCCCCAGGGTCACCGGAGTGGGGCAAATGGGTATGGAGCCTTCTTGGAACTGCTGAAAGGGCTGTGTTGTAGACTGGTGATGGGTGGCGTCGTGTTCCCCCCACCCCTCTGTTGAGCGCGGGCTGCTCAAATTTTAACCTAGATGGCCTCTTTGACCCCACTTTCAAACCAGTGGTCCTCTCGCTCCAAAATGTGGACTTTGCTGTCATAATAATAGTAGTAGTAGTAGTAGTAGTAGTAGTAGTAGTAGTAGTAGTAGTAGTAGTAGTAGTAATGTTGGAAGGGACCTTGGAGGTCATCTAGTCCAACCCCCTGCTCAGGCAGGAAACCCTATACCATTTCAGACAAAGGGCTGCTCAGTCAGTAAATAGAACTGTTGTAAGTCGAGGACTGCCTGTATTTTTCCAGAGGCGATAAAGTCCCAATCCGGACAACCATTTGATGGAAATGGTTTAGGATTTCCTGCCTGAATAGCGGGTTGGAATGGATGACCTCCAAAATCCCTTCCAACATCATCATCATCTTTTCTCACTTCTGCCCATAATAATAATAACAACAACAATAATAATAATAACAACAACAAAGTTGGAAGGGACCTTGGAGGTCTTCTAGTCCAACCCCCTGCTCAGGCAGGAAACCCTATACCATTTTAGACAAATGGATGTCCAGTCAGTAAATGAACTCCTTAAAAACCTCCAGTGTTGTTGCATTCACAGCTTCTGGAGGCAAGGAGTTCCACGTGTTTATAGTTCCAGGTTGATTCTCACCTTGATTAATTTCCATCTGTTGCTTCTTGTCCTGCCTTCGGGTGCTTTGGAGAAGAGCTTGACTCCCTCTTCTTTGGGGCAGCCCCTGAGATACTGGAAGGCTGCTATCCTGTCCCCCCTCGTCCTTCTCTTCATTAAACTAGACATCCCCAATTCTAGCAACCGTCTTTCGTATGATTTATCCTCCAGTCCCCTGATCATCTTTGATGCTCTTCTCTTCTGTTCTTCACAGAGTATTTTGTTTTTTAAAAAAACCTAGCAACTTTTAGAGGGGTGGACTTCAACTCCCAGAATTCTCTAGCCGGCTCTGCATGACAGCTGATCCTCGACTTACGACCGAGCCCAAATTTCCCATTCTACCGCGGACTCCAATTCTCCCTACAGTTAACCCTGGTTTATAACAAAAGTCCAAAGGACTCAATCTGAGTTCACGCGCCATGTGAAGCCCTGTCGCTCTCGGAGGCTTCGCATGTTCTCAGAGGCCAGACGATCGTGACTCGAACCCAGCTCAACCACCCCCCTCCGTTTTGGGGGGTCACTTACGTTGTTCATGGTGACCTTTTTCTTGAATTCGCCAAAAAGGCTGTGGAGAAGGACGATGCCATTCTCCTGGATGCTGAGAAGGTCCTCGTTGGTGGTCCAGCCCAGGAACATGGCTGGAGAATCCTTCCACTGTCGGCAAAGAGATGGAGACGCTTGAAGACGGCTCGACCACAAGTCCCATCAGCCCCAGCAGGTTCCAGGACTCTGCTTTCTGGCTGTCTCTTAAGGCTTCAGCCATGGTTAGCTTTGGTTCATATTTTCCCCTCCCTTCATCCACGAAAGCGTGTCCCGTGGCTGCAACTATAACTCCCAGTATCCCCAGCCACCACAAGCCTCACTCTTTTGTTCTGTCTAGAATCTGCAAAGCTTGATGGACTACATCTCCCATCCTGCCTAACAACAGCCTGAGTTGGTTTAGAACAGGAGTAGGCAACCTTGGCTCTTTTATGACTCCTGGACTTCAACTCCCAGAATTCCTCAGCCAGCCTGGCTCAGCTTGGAAACCTCTCTCTTTCCCCTCAGCATGGCTGGCTCAGGAATTCTGGGAGTTGAAGTCCACCAGTCATAAAAGAGCCAAGGTTGCCTACCTCTGGCCTAGGCCTAAACCGCTTTCTGACTCGTGGACTTCAACTCCCAGAATTCCTCAGCCAGCATGGCTCAGCTTGGAAACCTCTCCCTTTCCCCTCAGCGTGGCTGGCTCAGGAATTCTGGGAGTTGAAGTCCACGAGTCATAAAAGAGCCAAGGTGGCCTACCCCTGGCCTAGGCCTAGGCTGCTTTATGACTCGTGGACTTCAACTCCCAGAATTCCTGAGCCAGTGTGGGGGAACTATGGCCCCCTCATGACTCGTGGACTTCAACTCCCAGAATTCCTGAGCCAGCATGGGGGAACTATGGCCCCCTCATGACTGGGGACTTCAACTCCCAGAATTCCTGAGCCAGCATGGCTCAGCTTGGAAACCTCTCCCTTTCCCCTCAGCATGGCTGGCTCAGGAATTCTGGGAGTTGAAGTCCACCAGTCATAAAAGAGCCAAGCTTGGCTACCCCTGGTGTAGAACTGTTTTTTTTCAAAGCTTGGCAACTTGTAAGACCTGCGGACTTCAACTCCCAGAATTCGATTTCTGGGAGTTGAAGTCTGCAGGTCTTAAAAAGCGCCAAGCTTGAAAAACACTGGTGTAGCATGACAGGAAGTCCTCGGCTTACAACCACAGTTGCTGCTAAGCAAAACATTTGTTAAAGTGAGTGTTACCCCATTTTATGATGTTTCTTGCCATAGTTGTTTAGTGAGTTACTGCAGTTGGTAACATGGCTGTTAAGGGAATTCCGGGGACGCTGCGATCGTCATGGTCTGAATTTTGATCACATGACCACGGCGATGCTGCGACGGTCGTTAAGCGTGAAAAATGTTCACCAGTCACTTTTTTCAGTGCCTTTGTTAATTCTGAACGGCCACTAAATGAACAGTCGTAAGTCTAGGACTAACCTGTACAGGGGGTTGCAATGCTCCTTCCATTTCAAGCCGCATTTTGCAGCTCAGAGTTCCCCGGGTCGCCTCTGTGTAAGATTCAGACTCCTGAACCATGGGGTCTAGAAACCTGAGACTTCCCTTTTGTACGAAACATTGAAAAAGTCCCATCTTGGGAAAGACAGCAAGTGCTCGGTGTACGACAGTTCAGTTTAGTGACTGTTTGAAGTTGCAGCGGTCCTGAAAAATGGGACTTAGGACCGTTTTTCACATCTACGACTGTCGTAGCGTCCCTGTTTCCGCCCGCTGACTTTGCTTGTCGCAAGGTCGCGAAAGAGGATCCCATGACACACATGAACCCCCGTGACACCGCGACTGTCATGAGTCAATCGCCGGGTGTCTGAATTTTGATCCCACGACCATGGGGACGCTGCAACAGAGTGTGGAAAAAGACCATCGGCCCCTTTTTTCAGTTTTAACTTTGGACGGTCACTAAACAAAGTGTTGCACGTCAAGGTTCTCCTGGTTCTTCGCTGTTTCTGGACGGCCTTGTGGAGCTATGACTGAATGCGTTTCAGCATAGATGGCCACCCCAAAATTGTACATGGGCTCCCGGCCGGCCTGGGCCAGGGCCAAGGCAGTGGGGGCCGTTCCCTCACTGTTTCCAGGATGGCTTCGTGGGCCGCATGAAACCACTTCACGGGCCGCATCCGGCCCCCGGGCCTTGGGTTTGACATGTCTGTTGCAGACAGTGTAAGATAAACCACCATTTACTATAGACCACTCCTGAGTTATCTTGCGCAATAAGACTCTGCACACGCCTGTAACTGACCCTTGGGTCTTACTCACCACAATGCTGGCCAGCTGGATCCCAGAAGCAGAGTAGATCTCTAGTAGAGGCCGGGAGCTGGGCGATTTCTCTCTCTTGTTTTTCATCAGGGCTAAACATTAAAAAAAAAGAGAGGAAGAACACACAAACATACACACACCCGATTGCAAATTGAGAGAATCTGGGAAGTCAGACGTGCCAGGAGTTAAACATGGGTTGGGTGGGTTGAGACCTTCAGCGGTAGCTTGCCAGCTTCTGATGCTTCCTTAATTGATAAGTAATTTGAGACTGTTAATTGGGAAAGTCCTGGGTATTCCTGCCTGAGCAAGGGGTTGGACTAGAAGACCTCTAAGATCCCTTCCAACTCTGTTATTCTATTCCTGTTCCTGTTCCTATTCTATTTTCTATTCTATTTTCTATTCTATTTTCTATTCTATTTTCTATTCTATTTTCTATTCTATTCTATTCTAATTCTATTCTATTCTACTCTATTCTATATTCTATTCTATTCTACTTTATTCTATTTTCTATTCTATATTCTATTCTATTCTAATTCTATTCTATTCTATTCTACTATATTCTATTCTATTCTATTCTACTTTATTCTATTTTCTTTTCTATTTTCTATTTTCTATTTTCTATTTTCTATTTTCTATTTTCTATTTTCTATTTTCTATTTTCTATTTTCTATTTTCTATTCTATTCTATTCTATTCTATTCTATTCTATTCTATTCTATTCTATCCTATCCTATCCTATCCTATCCTGCATTCTATCCGGCGTTCCATTCCATTCCATTCTATTCCATTATTTCTATTTCTATCTCTCTTGCTTTGGGCCAACCAACAGATTAGGGTTCCTCCCCACCCCAGATTAAAACTCAGATCAGGCCAGCCCAATGTTTTTCCAAACCTGGCAAGTTTAACACAGGCTTGTAGCAACTTTGTAGAGGGGTGGACTTCAACTCCCAGAATTCCCTAGCCGGCGTTAGCCGAAAAGGACGGTCACTTACCGATGGGACCCCCGTACGGAGCGGCAGCCACCAAATAGTCCCGCAGATCTTCCTTCAAATTCCAGCTCATGCTGTAAAGTTCCAGTTTCCTAGAAAGGGGAGGGAGTATTTATTTTATTTATTGGTCAAATTGATTTGCCTCCCATCTCATACCCAACAACTTTGGGCAGCTTACAATGCAAATTAACTAAATTAAGAATATCATTTTTTTTTTTTAAAAAATCATAATGTAGCTTGCATCAATCTGTCCTGCGCCACGAACCACACGTAAAATGCAACAGCCTTTTAAGCCAGCCACAAAACAACAGTGCAATCAAAAGGGAAATAATTCTGAAAAAAAAAAAAAAGGTTCCGGTTAAAAATGCAGGCAGAATTTTCCCCAATTTCCCCTTTGGGGGGGTGTCTGCAAAAGACTTTAGCACCCCCTAACCATGGGGATCCTAGCCTGCTTGAGGAGTTGCACTACCATGTTGATCATCCTCCCCCTCTGGCTGGGGAGGATGGGCTTTGCAATGCAAAGATGTTAAAAAAAAAAATGCCCTGGGCAAAGCAAATGAGTTGTTTTGGGTTTAAAATCTTTGTGACAACCTCCACCCTCTCCAATAAGCATCATTTTGCAGAGGATTGGGTATCATACATACATACATACATGCATGCATACATACATGGGGGGTGTTGGGAAAAAAAGGGGTGTCTGTTATGGGGCACGGCAGGAAGAAAGGTCCAGGGGCTTTACTTGGGGGGGGGTCTGAAAAAGAAAGCCCACTGACCGATAATAGGCGGATTCCCCCAGGGGATCCCAATTGGCGGTGTAGCAATCCATCGGGGCGAACTGGAGGATCCGGGGCGCTCAGCTGCTCTCCCGGCTGCTCCCGAGCACTTCCGCCCTCACTTCCCGGCCTAGGTAAGCGGAAGGGAGGAAGCGGCCGTCGCCATGTTGAGCGAGGGCAGCTCCAGAACCCCCACCCCCGGCGTGGCTCGCGGCCGCCCTCTAGAGGGGAGAGGAAGCACGGCGGCTTGCCTTTCAAGAGTGGGGGGGGGAAATCTCACCTCCGCCGTTTTTCAGGATCAATCATAAAAAAAAACAAAAAACACCAGGCAGTCCTCGACTTACGACCACAATGGAGGCCCCCCATTTCCGTTGCTAAGTGAGACACTTCTGAAATGGGTTTGGATCCGTTTTACGACTCTCCTTCCCACCTTTGCTCCGTGAATCCCTGGAGTTGTTAAATTAGCCGTGTAAATAAGCAATTTGAAGCTGTGAAATGGGCCAATTAGAGAATTTGGCTTCCCTCCCCCCACCCCCACCCCCGTGGACTTTGGCTTGTCAGCAGGTCGCAAAAGGAGGACTCTGCAACCGTCCTAAATGTGAGCCAGTGGTCAAGCATCGGAAGGTCAATTGCCTGACCCAGGGAACGCTGCAAGGGTCTTAAGGGTAAAGAAACTGTCCAAAGTCCCTTTGTTCCAGGGCTGTTGTAATTTTGAAAGGTCACTTAAATAAACTGCTGTAGGTCAAAGGCTAGGAGGACTAAAGGCAGTCCTCCTCGTAGGATTTATCTGGGGACACGTATGTTCGCCTTCGTTTAGCAGGGGATCCACCTCTTCTCCAAAGCGCCCGAGGGCAGGGCAACGGAGGGAAACTCATCAAGGAGAGAAGCAACCTGGAACTAAGGAGGAATTTCCTGACAGGGAGAACAATTAACCAGTGGAACAGCTTGCCACCAGAAATCGTGGGTGCTTCATCACTGGAGGTTTTTAAGCAGAGACTGGGCCAGCGGTTCTCAACCTTTTTCAGGCCGTGACCCCAACCTGTGCCGCGCATGCTTGGTGCTGCCCCCTGCGCCGGCCGAGGCGTAGGCCGCTGCCTGTTCGTGGTGGCGGCAGGCAGGCCCAGGTGCTCAGGTGTTCCTGGGCGGCCGCGGCAGCGATGGTGCAGGGCGACCACCGGCTGGGCCACCAGCTGGCCCAGCCCAAGGGAGGTAAGCCACCCGCCGGGCCCCACGCGCGCCAGAAACCCTCCCTGCGCCCGCCGGCCTCCCCCCTCCCACCCCTGGCCCTCTTTGACTTCCATTTTTAGTAGTTGCTCAGCAGGGAGGGGTGGAAACTTCCAGAGAGCTCGCCTTCGCTGCAGACAACTTGCAGCCCCGTTTGCAGACTGGGACTTTTGGCGGGCTCAGCAGGGCGGAGACAGCCTGGACCATTCCTATTGGCTTTTGAAAGCCAATAGAATTAGACTCTATTCAAGAGAATCTCTTCTATTGGCTTTCAAAAGCCAATAGAATAAGAGGGAGTAGCACAGCCAAGGAAAAGGGGGGGGAATGGCGGACTGCGTTGTTTGGCGACCCCCGTGAAATGGTCGTTCGACCCCAAATGGGGTCGCAACCCACAGGTTGAGAACCGCTGGACTGGGCGGTCTTTTGTCAGGAATGGGATAGGTTCTCCTGCTTGAGCAGGGGGTTGGACTGGATGACCTCCAAGGTCCCTTCCAGCCCTAGGATTCTATAAGACAGGAAGGTAGGAGAATAGAATAGAATAGAATAGAATAGAATAGAATAGAATAGAATAGAATAGAATAGAATAGAATAGAATAGAATAGAATAGAATAGAATGGAATGGAATGGAATGGAATGGAATAGAATTAAGAATGGGATAGAATATAATAGAATAGAATAGAGAATAGAATAGAATATAGAATAGAATAGATTAGTGTGGAATAGAATATAGAATAGAATAGAATAGAATAGAATAGAATAGAATAGAATAGAATAGAATAGAATAGAATAGAATAGAATAGAATAGAATGGAATGGAATGGAATAGAATATAGAATAGAATAGAATAGAATAGAATAGAATAGAATAGAATAGAATTAAGAATAGAATAGAATAGAACAGAACAGAACAGAACAGAATAGAATATTTATTTATTTATTTGTTTGTTTGTTTATTTGTTTATTTATTTATTTATTTGTATTTCTATATCGCCCCCCTCCCGAAGGACTCGGGGCGGTGTACAGCCCAATTAAAAACATCAACATACAAAAAGTAAAATGATTAAAAATAGATTAAACAATTTGGCCCAGAATCATTTAAAACCCAATACATTATCTTAAAAGCTCAATCCCCTAAAACCGGAGCTCCTATCCCAGGCCGGCTTGTCAAAAAAGATATGTTTTTAATTCTCGACGGAAGGAACGCAATTCCGTCATCGTACGGAGTTCGGGGGGGGGAGCTCGTTCCAAAGCGTTGGAGCTCCCACAGAGAAGGCTCTCCCCCTGGGGGTCGCCAGCCGACATTGTCTGGCCGACGGCACCCTGAGGAGACCCTCTCTGTGGGAGTGTACCGGACGGTGGGAGGTATTTGCTGGCAGAAGGTGGAATAGAATAGAATAGAATAGAATAGAATAGAATAGAATAGAATAGAATAGAATAGAATAGAATAGAATAGAATAGAATACAATACAATAGAATAGAATAGAATAGAATACCGGTAGAATAGAATAGAAGCTGGAAGGGGCCTTGGAGGTCTTCTAGTTCAGCTCCCTGCTCAAGCAGGAGAACCTATGCCGTCCCAGACAGGTGACTATCCAGTCTCTTCTTAAAAATATCCAGTGATGGAGTGCCCATGATTTCTGGTGGCAAGCAGTTCCACCGGTTGATTGTTCTCACTGTTTAGGAAATTTCTCCTTAATTCCAGGTTGCTTCTCTCTTTGATCAGTTCCCAACCATTGTTTTTTGTCGTCCTTCCCTCTGGTGCTTTGGAGAATAACGTGACCCCATCCTCTTCTTTGGGGCAGCCCCTCAGATATTGGAAGACTGCTATCATGTCTCCCCTATTTCTTCTCTTCTTTAGACTAGCCCAAACCCAAGTCCCGTAGCCCGTAGTCATTCTTCCTATGTTTTAATCTCCAGGTCTTTGATCATCTTAGCACCTTGGAGACAGGGATGGATGGATACAAGAGGGAAGGAAGGAAGGAAGGAAGGAAGGAAGGAAGGAAGGAAGGAAGGAAGGAAGGAAGGAAGGAAGGAAGGAAGGAAGGAAGGAAGGAAGGGTGAGGAATAAAAATTCAACTCCAAGGGTGTTGGAAAACAAACAAGTTTTTATTAAAGCTTTTGCAAAAGCTGGTGTACCCTTCTACATGCAAATAAAGAGCCACACTGAATGAATTTCTGCATAGTTTTTTATACCCTGTCCCGTGCATCCGGCCACATCCTTCCAATTGATAGGCTTCAATTGGTCAAAAGCTTTTCCGACCCCCTAGTAACCGTTACAATTACCAAACCCTCCAATTATTAGATCCAAAGCGCCTTTTGTTCCTGTCTTATCTTTCCTTCCTTGTCTGTGGCAGGATTTATAACATCCTGCTAACTAGAGGTATAGCCTTATTTACAAGGTGAGCTGTTACCCAAACGGGTTAATTGCAATTATAAAAGATTTATGTCTTCCCTTGTTGATTTCTAAGACTGCCTGCTTATCGTCTAGAAGCTATGTCTGTAACAGAGTTCAGTGCTTTGGTTAAACATGGCTGCACTTTGGTTCATAGTGGTACTTTAAAATACTGCCTCCAGGCAGTTTTTATAAAGAATAAACCTTACATAAATGAATAATGTGTTATTCATAAGCTCTATTCTGCAATAGTGTGCACTATTCTAAAAGTATGCTTTAAGTCAGTGTATAGTTTTTCTCTATTCCTCCAGTTTAGTACATCTCCTTTCCTAAAAATACCTTAGCTAAGTGCCTTTATATGCCGATTCCTTTAACAGAAATGAAAAATTATAACATGTACATTTCTTGTGCACCTTACAGAAGGAAGGAAGGAAGGAAGGAAGGAAGGAAGGAAGGAAGGAAGGAAGGAAGGAAGGAAGGAAGGAAGTCCACCTGTTTTCCAAGGACAAGAAGCAACAGATGGAAACCAATCAAGGAGAGAAACAATCTAGAACTAAGGAGAAATTCACTGACAGTGAGAACAATTAACCAGGGGAACCACCTGCCTCCAGAAGCGGTGACTGCTCCAACACTGGAAGTTTTTAAGAAGAGACTGGACAGCCATTTGTCTGAAATGGTGTAGGGTTTTCTACCGTACCTGACCAGGGGGTTGGACTAGATGACCTCCAAGGCCCCTTCCAATTCTGTTATTCTATCCTCTGTATGTCCTTCCATCTCCTGCACATTCAGCTCAGAACTGGATGCAGGATTCCAAGTGTGGCCTTACAATTTAATTTTTTAATTCCATTGATTTATTCATTTTTATTTATTTGTTAAATTTTGATGCCGCCCTTCTACCCTGCAAGGTGACTCTGGACCAACTATTGGAAACAATTATCTTTCTTCTGGAGATAATAGTACTAATAATAATAATAATAATAATAATAATAATAATGATAATAATGATAATAATGATAATAATGATAATGATAATGATAATGATAATGATAATGATAATAATGATAATAATGAAAATAATGAAAATAATGATAATAATAATAAAGTTGGAAAGGACCTTGGAGGTCTTCTAGTCGAACCCCCTGCTCAGGCAGGAAACCCTATACCATTTCAGATAAATGGCTGTCCAGTCTCTTCTTAAAGACTTTCAGTGTTGGAGCATTCACCGCTTCTGGAGGCAGGTAGTTCCACTGGTTAATTGTTCCCACTGTCAGGAATTTTCTCCTTAATTCCAGGTTGCTTCTCTCCTTGGTGAGTTTCCATCCCTCGCTTCTTGTCTGGCCTTGCTGAAAAGCTTTTGTTGACAAGCTTTTGTGTTTCTAATTTTTTTGACCTTGGATCCTGGTTTTAAAAAAAAACAAGCCCATGGCCTTATCAAGGATTTTCAAGGAGTCAACTTCCCTTTCCTGTCGCAAATAAATTCGTTAGGAAGCCTTGCCTACTTAATTATCGCCCGGAATGAACCCACCTTTGGGGAAGCCCATCCCCGACCAGGGTTGAGAATAGTTGAGAATACTTCCTTGCTCGTTGCCCCTAATTTGCCACTGGTTTGCTAACATTCATGAATCTTGGTTTCCCTGTAGTGCAGCCTCATAGGAGCTGTCTCAACTACAGCTCACCCTTCAACTTACAGCAGTTCTCTTAGTGACCGTTCCATGTTACAACGGCGCTGGAAAAAGTGAGGTATGACAGTTTTTCACACTTATGACAGATCCAAATTCGGACCCTGGCCAACTGACTCACGTTTACGACGGTCGCATTGTCCCAGGTCATGTCATCCCCCTTTTTTTTTTGCGACCTTCCAAGAAGCAAATTCAACCACAAAGCCAGATTCGTTTACCAACCGGTGTTCCTAAGCCGTGATTCACTTAACAACCGTGGCGAGAAAGGTCGTAAAGTGAGGCAAAACTGACTGAACCAATGTTTCCCTGAACATTTTGGGCGAGGATGTCCTGTCGTCGTCATGCTACAGCAGTGTTTTTCAAGCTTAGGGACTTTGAAGACCTGTGGACTTCAACTCCCAGAATTCCACAGCCAGCGTGCCTGGCTGGGGAATTCTGGGAGTTGAAGTCCACAAGTCATCAAAGGGCCAAGTTGGAAGACCCCTGATAGACTGTAAGAGGAGTGGACTTCAACTCCCAGAATTAATAATAATAATAATAATAATAATAGTAGTAGTAGTAGTAGTAGTAAAGTTGGAAGGGACCTTGGAGGTCATCTAGTCCAACCCCCTGCTCAGGCAGGAAACCCTATACCATTTCAGACAAATAGCTGTCCAGTCTCTTCTTAAAAACCTCCAGTGTTGGAGCATTCACTGCTTCTGGAGGCAGGTGGTTCCACTGGTTAATTGTTCTCCCTGTCAGGAAGTTTCTCCTTAGTTCCAGGTTGCTTCTCTCCTTGGTTAGTTTCCATCCGTTGCTTCTTGTCCTGCCTTCAGGCGCTTTGGAGAATAGCTTGACTCCCTCTTTTTTGGGGCAGCCCCTGAGATATTGGAACACTGCTATCATGTCCCTCCTCGTCCTTCTCTTCATTAAACTAGACATCCCCAATTCCAGCAACCGTTCCTTGTATGTTTTAGCCTCCAGTCCCCTGATCCTCTTTGTTGTTCTTCTCTGCACTCTTTCCAGAGTCTCAGCATCTTTTTTACATCGTGGTGACCAAAACTGGATGCCATATTCCAAGTGTGGCCTTAGCAAGGCCTTGTAAAGTGGTATTAATACTTCACATGATCTTGATTCTATCCCTCTGTTAATGCAGCCTAGCCCTGTGTTGGCCTTTTGGGGCAGCTGCAGCACACGGCTGGCTCCTATTTAAGGGATCGTCCACTAGGACTCCAAGGTCCCTCTCACAGTTGCTACTATTGAGCAAGGTACCCCCTATACTATACCTGTGCATTTGGTTTTTCTTGCCTAAATGTAGAACCTTGCTTTTTTCACCATTGAATTTCATTTTGTTAGATAGTGCCCAGTGTTCAAGTCTGTCCAGGTCCTCCTGTATCTTAAGCCTGTCTTCTGGAGGGTTGGCTATTCCTGCCAGCTTGGTGTCGTCTGCAAATTTGATGTGTTCCCCATCTATCCCCTCGTCCAAATCATTGATATAGATATTAAAGAGCACTGGGCCCAGAACAGAGCCCTGGGGCACCCCACTACACACTTCCCTCCATGTAGATGCGGTTCCATTGAGGACCACACGCTGAGTACAGCTGGTCAGCCAACTACGGATCCATCTGGTGGTGATGCTGTCTACCCCACATTTTTCTATCTTATCGAGTAGTAGGTTGTGATCTACTTTATCAAATGCCTTACTGAAGTCCAAGTAAATTATGTCCACAGCATTCCTTTGATCCACTAATTTTGTCACTTGGTCAAAGAATGCAACAAGATTTGTCCGGCATGATCTGTTTTTGACAAACCCATGTTGGTTTTAATAATGACTTTGTTTGCCTCTAGGTGTTTGTTGATTCGTTGTTTGATTATCTTTTCCAGGATCTTCCCAGGTATTGAAGTCAGGCTGATAGGTCTGTAATTTCCTGGGTCCATTTTTTTCAGCGTGCCTGGCTGAGGAATTCTGGGAGTTGAGGTCTACTCCTCTTAAAGTCTATATCAGTGGTCTTCAAACTTGGCCCTTTTATGACTTGTGGACTTCAACTCCCAGAATTCCTCAGCCAGGCATGAAGTCCACTCCTCTTAAAGTCTATCAGAGGACTACATCTCCCATCCTACCTAATAACTTGCCTGAGGTGGTTTAGAACAGGGGTCTTCAAACTTGGCCCTTTTATGACGTGTGGACTTCAACTCCCAGAATTCCTCAGCCAGCATGGAGAACTGTGACCTCTTTATGACTTGTGGGGCTGGCTGAGGAATTCTGGGAGTTGAAGTCCACACGTCATAAAAGGGCCAAGTTTGAAGACCCCTGTTCTAAACCACCTCAGGCAAGTTGTTAGGTAGGATGGGAGATGTAGTCCATCAACAGACATTTTGGGCTCAGCTGTGGCTGTTGAGGAATAGCAGTATTCTGGAGCTCAATTTCGTCCTGGGAGCCCCGTAGCAGCGCGTTGCTAGTTCACCGACCTCCTTATCACTGTGAGAGGTACAAACCCCAAATTTTGATGCTCTGGTTAACAAAACAAAGTTTTATTGGAGAAAAACATAAAAATAATAAGAAGAAAAGAAAGGCATTTGCAAACATGGAGCCCAAAGTGGATTGGGTTCAAAGGTCATCCTGGCAATTTCCATCCATCCCATGTGGTCTTATCTTGGTTTATTTGTAATTTCCACTTTCGTGATCTTATCTTTGTTTATTTGTAATCTCTACTCAAGTAGGTCATAATTAATTACCTTTGCTGATTACTTTTTTGTGGTCACTTTATATAGCCAGGAAACAGGAAACATTCTCTCTCATCCATTGGCATTGCATTGTTACATTTACTTTACATTTAATACATTTGGGCTAAACCAGGGGTAGGCAACCTTGGCTCTTTTACGACTTGTGGCTCAGGAATTCTGGGAGTTGAAGTCCACGAGTCATAAAAGAGCCAAGGTTGCTTACCTCTGGCCTAGGCCGCTTTATGACTGGTGGACTTCAACTCCCAGAATTCCTGAGCCAGCCTGGCTCAGCTTGGAAACCTCTCCCTTTCCCCTCAGCATGGCTGGCTCAGGAATTCTGGGAGTTGAAGTCCACCAGTCATAAAAGGGCCAAGATGGCCTACCTCTGGCCTAGGCCGCTTTATGACTGGTGGACTTCAACTCCCAGAATTCCTGAGCCAGCCTGGCTCAGCTTGGAAGCCTCTCCCTTTCCCCTCAGCATGGCTGGCTCAGGAATTCTGGGAGTTGAAGTCCACGAGTCATAAAAGAGCCCAGGTTGCCTACCTCTGGCCTAGGCCTAGGCCGCTTCATGACTGGTGGACTTCAACTCCCAGAATTCCTGAGCCAGCCTGGCTCAGCTTGGAAACCTCTCCCTTTCCCCTCAGCATGGCTGGCTCAGGAATTCTGGGAGTTGAAGTCCACCAGTCATAAAAGGGCCAAGATGGCCTACCTCTGGCCTAGGCCGCTTTATGACTGGTGGACTTCAACTCCCAGAATTCCTGAGCCAGCCTGGCTCAGCTTGGAAGCCTCTCCCTTTCCCCTCAGCATGGCTGGCTCAGGAATTCTGGGAGTTGAAGTCCACCAGTCATAAAAGGGCCAAGATGGCCTACCTCTGGCCTAGGCCGCTTTATGACTGGTGGACTTCAACTCCCAGAATTCCTGAGCCAGCCTGGCTCAGCTTGGAAGCCTCTCCCTTTCCCCTCAGCATGGCTGGCTCAGGAATTCTGGGAGTTGAAGTCCACGAGTCATAAAAGGGCCAAGATGGCCTACCTCTGGCCTAGGCCGCTTTATGACTGGTGGACTTCAACTCCCAGAATTCCTGAGCCAGCCTGGCTCAGCTTGGAAGCCTCTCCCTTTCCCCTCAGCGTGGCTGGCTCAGGAATTCTGGGAGTTGAAGTCCACCAGTCATAAAAGAGCCACGGTGTCCTAGCCCTGGGCTAAACATACAGTCTCACACATTTTGTAAAAGAATAACTTTTATTTCCTTCATGACAACCATGGCTTGAGTCCATCACTCTTTTCCTTTCAGATCTCTGTTACTGAAAAGTAGCCCATAGCATAGAGAAGACAATAAAAAAAAATCCTTTTTAATTTTTTTTTTCTTCCACAAAGTACTTGCCTTTCCGTAAGTGAAAATGACCCAGCCCAAGCTGTAGCTTTACACTTAGTTCCTGGGCAAGTCCAGACTTGTTTATGCTAAGAAGTACTTCACATCTACAGCATCTATTCTAAAGACAATATTTGGTGTGTTTGCCACCGAATCTCTCTAGCTGGTTTCTTTTTCTACTTTGGTGTCCTTTCCTGGGCGCCAGGCCTGGCTGAGCTTAAGGCTCAAAATATTTGGAGAGGGTGAATACATCCAGAGTAGAATAGAGTGGAGTGGAGTGGAGTGGAGTGGAGTGGAGTGGAGTGGAGTGGAGTAGAGTAGAGTAGAGTAGAGTAGAGTGGAGTGGAGTGGAGTGGAGTGGAGTGGAGTGGAGTGGAGTGGAGTGGAGTGGAGTGGAGTGGAGTGGAGTGGAGTGGAGTGGAGTGGAGTGGAGTGGAGTGGAGTGGAGTGGAGTGGAGTGGAGTGGAGTGGAGTGGAGTGGAGTGGAGTAGAGTAGAGTAGAGTAGAGTAGAGTAGAGTAGAGTAGAGTAGAGTAGAGTAGAGTAGAGTAGAGTAGAGTAGAGTAGAGTAGAGTAGAGTAGAGTAGAGTAGAGTAGAGTAGAATAATGATTAGAATAGAATAGAATAGAATAGAATGCAGAATAGAATAGAATAGAATGCAGAATAGAATAGAACAGAACAGCACAGAATAGAATAGAAAGGGACCTTGGAGGTCATCTAGTCCAGCCCCCTGCTCAAGCAGGAGACCCTAGACCATTCCAGACAAAGTGCTGTCCAGTCTCTTCTTTAAAACCTCCAGGGCTTCTGTGCTTCTGTGGAATGTCTGAATGTTTTTCCTGGGCTGATAAAATCTCTTTTCTTTCTTAGCAAAATTTCTCTCCCAGGCATTTGAGTGGAATAGAATAGAATAGAATAGAATAGAATAGAATAGAATAGAATAGAATAGAATAGAATAGAATAGAATAATGAATAGAATAGAATAGAATAGAATAGAATAATGAATAGAATAGAATAGAATAGAATCAGAACAGGAATAGAGTAGAGTAGAGTAGAATAGAATAGGAATAGAATAGAATAGAATAATGAATAGAATAGAATAGAATAATGAATAGAATAGAACAGAATAGAATAGAAATAAGAATAGGATAGAATAGAAGAATGAAATAGAATAGAATAGAATAGAATAGAATAGAATAGAATAGAATATAGAATAGAATAGAATAGAACAGGAGCTGGAAGGGACCTTGGAGGTCTTCTAGTCCAGCCCCTGCTCAAGCAGGAAACTCTGTTCTATTTCAGGGAGTTGAAGTCCTCCCCTCCCGAAGGTGCCAACCTTGAGAATTGCTGTATCTCCACACGAATGCAGAAGAATAAAGTCTCACCCTACAGGCCTTGGGAGCGTCTTGCTCTGCTCTGGTTACTCAGAGCTCCATTTGCCTCTGTTTTCCTTCCTTCCCTTTCAGGGCCAAATTTGAAATTTCAGAATCGGATACAGAAATACCGTAGCAGGAAGCAAAATCCTTTGGCAGGTTTGCAATGCGCAAGCCCATTGGGGGTCTTGGGAAAGGTTCCTTCCAAGGTTTAGCCGGACTCCATGGGACTGTCTCCAAGTCAAGGCCGGAGGGAAGCAAATTTGGAGGCCAAAGAAGAATGAGAAAAGATAAAGGAGGAGATGGACGGGAGAGGAAGAGGAGGGATTTAGGAATTCATCTGTAAGCTTGGGGGGGAGAAGAACCTCTAGACTGGGAGGTGGGGAAGGGAAAGGAGGAGAGGCGAGGAGAGGAGAGAGGTAAAATAGTGCAGTCTTATTATTTATCCCTTTTATTATTGTTTTTTTTACTTCTGCCTTTTATTGGCTTTTTCTTCCTCCTCTTCCTCTTCCCCTTTTCTTCCTCTTCCTCCCTTCTTCTTCCTCTTCCTCCTCCACCTCTTCTTCTCCTCCTCCTCTTCCTCTTACCCCCTCCTCCTCCCTGCTCCCCTCCATCCACCTCCTTCTTCATCCTCTTCTCCTCCTCCTCCTTCTCCTCCTTTGACCCCTCTTCCTCTTCCTCCTCTTCTTCCTCCACCTCCTCCTCTTCCTCTTACCCCCTCCTCCTCCCTGCTCCCCTCCATCCGCCTTCTCCTCCTTCATCTTCCTCCTCCTCCTCCTCCTTCTCCTCCTTTGACCCCTCCTCCACCTCCATCTTCTTCCTCCACCTCTTCTTCTCCTCCTCCTCCCTTTACCCCCTCCTCCTCTTCCTCTTACCCCTCCTCCTCCCTGCTCCCCTCCATCCGCCTCCTTCTTCATCCTCTTCTTCTTCTCCTCCTCCTCCTCCTTTTGTGAGAAACAAATAAAACGGTCACAATTGATTAACAATAGAAAGATTAGACAATAGCCTAGCCTTCCACTTAGGCACTAGATTTCAGGAGGCTTGGCTAGAAGACACATTTAACAAGACAAAAGGATGAGAGAGGGAAGTCCTCTCAAATGGGACCTAAGGGGAGGGGAGGGGGGCCGTCACAATAGGGGTGTATATAATGTTATGTGTTTGAATATTTTGGTGTGATCTCTGGGTTTGGGAACTTCCTGTTGAAGTCTCTCACCAGGATCCACCGCCCTTTGCAAACCGCTTTTCTATTTTCTGCAGAATAAACTCTTTTTCTTACCAATCCAATTTTGTTGGTGTTTTAATCACGTTTCCAACACTTTGACCCCTCTTCCTCTTCCTCCTCTTCTTCCTCCACTTCTTCTCCTCCTCCTCCTCCTCTTCCTCTTACCCCCCTCCTCCTCCCTGCTCCCCTCCATCCGCCTCCTCCTCCTTCATCTTCTTCCTCCACCTCTTCTTCTCCTCCTCCTCCTTTGACCCCTCCTCCTCCATCTTCTTCCTCCACCTCTTTTTCTTCTCCTCCTCCTCCTCCTCCCTTCACCCCCTTCTCCTCTTCCTCTTAGCCCCTCCTCCTCCCTGCTCTCCTCCATCTGCCTCCTTCTCAATCCTCTTCTTCCTCCACCTCTTCTCCTCCTCTTCCTCCTCCTCCCTTCACCCCTCCTCCTCATGAAACCAGATTGCAACGCCTTGGTCTCTTCAGCCTTGAAAGACAGCGTTTAAGGGGTGACTTGATCGAAGTGTATAAAATCATGCATGGGATAGAAAAGGTGGATAGAGAAAAATTCTTTTCTCTATCACACAATACCAGGACAAGGGGGCACTCCCTAAAGCTCGTAGGTAAGAAAGTGAGGACAAATAAAGGGAAATATTTCTTCACCCAGAGGGTCGTTGATTTATGGAATTCACTTCCAGAAGGGGTCGTGACAGCTGTCAGCCTTGACAGCTTCAAGGCAGGGCTAGATAGATTCATGGAGGCCAAGTGTATCGGTGGCTATTAAAACGGATGTCCATGTGCCGCCTCTATGTTGGTTGAGGCAGGCAGGATTCCCTTGAGTACCATTTGTTGGGGGTCAAGGGAAAGGGAGGGTTTTGCCTTCTCTTTCTGCTCAAGATCCCCATGTACAATTGGTGGGCCACTGTGTGACACAGAATGCTGGACTCGATGGGCTTTGGCCTGATTCAGCATGGCTCTTCTTAGGTTCTTATGTTCTTATGTTCTCTCATCCTTCCTCCTTTTCTTCCCTCCATCCTCCTCCTCCTCTTCTGTTGTTTTGCAGGCACACTGCAGTGCTTCTGTACCAGACATAAATCCCTTGTGTATCTAACCACACTTGGGCCAAATAGTGTAACGTATAAAAGAAAAAAATAAATAAAATAAAAGATAAAGGGGTTGGATTAAAATAAGTTCGAATCAGGACCCCTTTTGCCCCAAGGCTTAATGTTCTTCCTGGCTACACCCCTTTTGTTTACGGGAAAAGAAATATAGACAGCAAAAGTTTCAGATATATTTTTAGAAAGCGGGTGGGGGGAACGAAACACCATTCAGGAAACAAGAACGGGAAACGAACGAGAATAATTTTCAGAAAAAGGAGCTGTCTCAGCAGAACACTGAAAAAAAGAACCAACAACAACTGGGTGTCTTTTGTTTCTGAGGTGTCAAAAATTTGTACAGCAGTAAGGCTGGCTGGCTGGCTTGGATCCTCCTACGGTATTGGTAATCAATGCCTCAGGCAGGACTAGAACTCACCGTCTCCCAGGGATTGGCCCAAATTCACCCAGTCGGCTTTTGTACCTGAGGCAGGACTAGAACTCAGCATCTCCCACTTTCTAGCCTTCTGGCTTAGCCACTACACCAAACTGGCCCTTTCTGCATGGTGGGTTGCAAAGCCACTCAACGCCCTGGAATGTGCTGAGCAACACGCCAGACACAAGGGGAACTTGAGCAAAACACAATTATTAATCAGGTTGCTCCCAAGTGGATCCATCCAAAGCAAGAAAACAAAAATAGACACTCTGAACCCAGAGAATATTTTTAGCCCAGGATTGAACTGGGGGGGGGGTTTCTTAATAAGTGTCTGAGCTGGGTGGTTTTCTTGCAGACGTTTCATGACCCAACTAGGGAACGTCATCAATGCTAGAGGGGAGTGGGGTTTGCTCTCTGCAAAGTTGACTCCCTTCTAGCCCTGATGAAGCTACCTTGTTGGGTCATGAAACATCTGCAGGAAAAGCACCATGCTCAGAGAGCACAATCCTTGTCCTCCTCCTCCCTGCACACCACACTCCCTTCTAGCACTGATGATGTTCCCTAGTTGGATCATGAAACGTCTGCAAGGAAACCACCCAGCTCAGAGAGCATCAGGGTCCCCACAGTCCTCCTCCTCCTCCTCCTCTTCCCTGCATACCACACCCTCTTCTAGCACTGATGATGTTCCCCAGCTGGGTCATGAAACGTCTGCAAGAAAACCACCCAGCTCAGAGAGCACCAAGGACCCCTCAGTCCTACTCCTCCTCCTCCTCCTCCTCCTCCTCCTCCTCTTCCTCCTCCTCCTCTTCCCTGCATACCACACCCTCTTCTAGCACTGATGATGTTCCCCAGCTGGGTCATGAAATGTCTGCAAGAAAACCACCCAGCTCAGAGAGCATCAGGGTTCCCACAGTCCTCCTCCTCCTCCTCCTCCTCCTCTTCCTCCTCCTCCTCTTCCTCCTCCTCCTCTTCCCTGCATACCACACCCTCTTCTAGCACTGATGATGTTCCCCAGCTGGGTCATGAAACGTCTGCAAGAAAACCACTCAGGTCAAAGGGCCCTAAGTACCCTATAGGCGTCATCCTCCTCCTCTTCCTCTCTGCCTTCCTCATTCCCTTCTAGCACTGATGACGTTACCTAGTTGCATCATGAAACATCTGCAAGAAAACCACCAGCTCAGAGAGCACCCAGGACCCCTCGGAGACCCTGTGTGGAAACTGCATTGCCCTGTGCACCTGTCAAATACAGAACCACAACTTTCCACTAACTCGCTCTCGGTCTAACTGACTTCCTCTTGAAGTCTAGCCACTAATCCAGAATCAAGACTATGCTGGGTTTCGGTCTGCTAAGAAGACTGTGTTGTGACCTTGCAGACGCCAGCTGTGCCTGGATGCTCTCTGCCAAAATTATACCACCTCCATTTCCTTCCCGTCTTGCAAAAATATCTCTTGATTCCGCTTAGTTAGGCTTAATTCCCGTTGCAGATCTCCCTCGGTGGTCTGGGTTCAAATCCAGATAGCTGCTCCACCCACCCTTCTCCTGGCCCCAATCCTCTCTCCAGCTCACCAGCGTGGTGGGACTTGCTGATCAACCCCCCTGCTTCAATTTATTTCTTCACCATATGTTGAGAAGGGTGGCCAACAAATTTAAAAAATAAAATAACATCTGTTTAACACTAATCAAGCCTTGGGTCAACTGATAGCCAGCATATAGGTTTAAAAAATAAGAA